>JAFMOD010000147.1:639969-711743 GCA_019802435.1 Corydoras maculifer
ACCCTAATAGAGGACAAAAGTGGAAGATAATGAATGAATGAATGAATAGTATATAAATACTCTGTGCTATATTAGTGTCCTACACGGTTAATGCTGCCCAACGGTTCAAGCAGGATGAGACCCCCACTAAGCCTTGGTCCTCACAAGGATCCAATAAAACAAATGTTATTGAGACAAAATACTGTGGGAGAAAGCTCTATCTAAATAAACAAAACTTAAACTTATCCTGCTACGGAGGGGACAATATGATACTGTCATGTTATTTTTTAATGCATGATATGACATTTACAATATTGTGTGTTGCGATTTGACTTAATAAAATGTATAATGGGTTAATTCATTCATTATCCTCCGCTTAATCCTCTACTAGGGGTGGGGGGGGTTCCCATGCCCATCCAAAGGAGAATGTTTCGAGCGATGGGCAGATACCCCCAGGACAGGGGGCTAATCTATAGCAGAACAGACACTTACACTTATTATATGGGTAATTGGAGTATTGTATTTACCTTAAGTCTATGTTTTTGGACTGTGAGCAGTAACTGGAAAATCCAGAGGAATCCAGTGGAAACAGGGAGAACATGGAAACGTCACCCAGATTGGGATTCGAACCTGGATACCCAGCGCTGGAAGTCCAAAATACCAATGTTACTGCACTGAATAAAACAAAGTTATATAAAAACCAGGTGCGGTTGATACTGTTTATAGAATTTGCAGAGGGAATGGTATCAAAGTAGTACAAATAAGGTCATTAAAACTATATTTTTTTTTTCTGCTGGGTTAAAACAGTTCATTGGGCAGTCGTCTGACCATCCCATGGACATGGACATGTTGTTTAGTATTAAACAGTATTAAATACAGCGGAATTCACATCCTCGTCATAAGCAAAAGTCTTAGGGCTCCTTCATCATTTGTGTTATAGCAGGATTTTTGAAACTGAAGGATGACAGAATGATTCAAACCTCCACCATCTTGTCTTGTGTTGCTGCTGCAGAGTTGCATCAGATTTCATTTGGCTGCTCTTTATCACAGAGAGCCCGAGGTGATTCTCAACGAGCTTCTGACATTTGTAGCTCTTGTGAGATTGCGGCCGCAAAGTATTCTCAGTTTTTGACTTTTCTTGTTTCTTTATTTGTGAAAGCTGAAGCAACACAGAATCAATTCCGGAATAGCACAGTGCGCCCAGTGCTGGCTTATTAATTCAGAGAAGGTTAGTAGGGCACGGTGAGGTGTGTGTGTGTGACAGAGAGAAAGTGTGGAGTGACAGAGAGAGAAAGACAGATCGACAGAAAGATATAAATGTATAAGTGTACTGACATAACGTCATAGAAATACCGAGAAGTCACACCAGTGCGCCTTTGTTTCAGTCAGAGAACTTTTCATGGAACGCCCACAAGACATTGTGGTTTGATTTGGTTCCTAGGGACATGTGGCGCTCATGCACTTTCTCCAAAAAGCCATTGGGAGCTGAATAGAATCTGATGCAAAACTTTTGAACGTCTCCTTTGAGTTTTCTAAAAGCCTTGAAAGAGGAGCTTTAAAAATACAAATGTAAAATCTACAGATTTGAATATTCAGTTGCTTCAACTATGCAACAAACCTAAAGTATAATATAGTATGTATGATTACACATGGTGGGAAGAAACATTTCACAAACATTAAAAAAACTCAAATGAAACTTTACCTCCAACAATATTCATGTACATATGTTGTTCATTCATTCATTATCTTCCTATTAATGCTCTAGGGAGTAGGGTCGCGGGGGCGTCCCCATGTTCATCCAGGGGAGAACGTTTCGGAAGCAGGGCAGATACACCCAGGACGGGGCGTCAATCTATTGCTGGGCATACTCACACACACACAGACACACACACACAATCACATACTTTGGGGCAATTTAGAGCATTCATTTAACCTTAAATTTAATGTTTTTGGACAGTGGGGGGGGTGGCACGGTGGCTTAGTGGTTAGCATGTTCTCTCAGCGCTAGGAATTCCCGTTTTGAATCCCCATCAGTCCAAAAACATGGATCAAGTCAATTGAGTTCTCCAAATTGTTCCATATAGAGTGTGTCTTTGCATGTGAGTGTGTGCCCAGCGATAGATTGGCGCCCTGTCCTGGGTGTATCTGCCCAGCGCCCGAAACGTTCTCCCCTGGATGGGCATGGGGAACCCCATGGCGACCCTAATATAGGATAAAGCGGAAGAAAATGGATGGATGGATAGACAGTGGGGGGGAAACCGGAGAGCCTGGTGGAAACCCACGCAGACCCGAGGACTGGGACTAGATTTCTCACAACAGACACTAACACATTTACCTATCATTTCAGTAACGCTCTGAAAACGTGTCATGTCCGGTCTTTCCCCCCGCAGCATGTGCCGTTCCCCGTTTTAAAGGGCGCACACTTCACTAGTCAGAGCCATGACAGGTGCATTGATTGACCATGATCAAAGTCTATTATCGAAGGCTCCGCCTTCTTCCCCACACCATGGCGATTCTGCTGAAGTTTATATGTTTTAACCTCAACGCTTCCTCAAAAGGTAAATAATTTAATCAAAAGTGGGCAAAAAATAATAAAACCATGAAAACATATAAACAAACACTTTTAATGTCACAATTTATTGCAAAAAATGTATTCCAATACACCTTATCACATATTCAGAGGTGTTTAGTAGAGGTGAGACCTATTGTAATGTTTTGGGTAGACCCTCCACTATATTAGGGTTCAGGGAGAAGTGGGTGGTATTACTTATATAAATATTAACTTTTTTTTTTTTTATTATTGACACTTTTCAGTAAACCCCAGCAAACAACCCTTCATTAGTTTAGCAGCTTTGGAGAGAACATGCTTTCAGACCTAACGGCACCCATAGTAATTATTAAAATCAGTGGAGCCACGTTTAAACTAATATTTGATAAATGTTCATTATTACTATCCCGAGTGCTTGGGTCTCTCATAAAATCTGTTAATAACTATTGTCATAAGAATAAATGCATTAAATAAGAGCATTAATTTATTCTCAACTGCATTACACTGATATACCAGAAGTACTGAGTGAAGTCGAACCCCGTTCCCGATCCACAGGCCAAACGTTCCACCAGAAAATTGTATAAATATTGTATCGACAAGGTTTGAAAAATATATGTGCAAATTCAAAGACAAACACAGTGAGCCTTGCTTGTAAAAGTGCATGCATTTGAACGAAGCTTGCCGTCTTCGATGATGAAAGCTGCTGGCATGCACGTACTGAATGATGCAAAACCACGTAGAAGCCTGAGCTTTTGAATGCCTGGTAAATGGTTGAAGAATGGGTTCTAGGGACACTTAGGCTATGTAGGCCACATCTGGTCTCAGTACAGGTTCCCAGTCCACCTTAACATCAAAAGACCTCGCACTCTTCACACATTTGTTTTCATACACCTCTACAAAGCGTGGATTTGCATGATTAAATAAGTATAAGCTTCGGGTTCTTTACATGATGCTACTACTGGTGGAAGGACCTAAGGGATTGAGGGGAAGAGCTGTGCAGTTTAGGTGGAAGAGTTAGCGATGTCTGTTCCGTTCGGCTAGATCGTGATGACTCTAATGGTCTGTTCACCTTCTGAGCTGTGGGCGTAATCCAAAGAATCCATTACCACACTGATGTGAATCCTCTGGTTTCTAAGCAGATGAATTAGGAACAAAGCCGTCGGGGAGAAGCGGAACAAAGCACATTTATTTCCTCTGAACCTTCCGAGGTAACCAGCTCAGGAACTTTCTGCATAGTTTTTTTTTCTTGGCTTTCTTCTTGGTTTCTGGTTCGGTGTGAACGCTGGACTGAGATGTGGCTCGGGTCTGGCTAAGGTAGGTGAAGAAAGCGAGAGAGTCCATGTTAACTCCCTCCCAGACCTCTCTCACTGGAGAGTTTAGAGCTTCGAGGACGTCCCTGAATCGTTGCTCCTGCTGCCTGAACTCGTACTCCACACTGGGAAAGGAAACCATTTTATATGAATTTATTTAAACTTGAATTTAATTCATTCATACATTCATTCTACAATCATTATTGGTACAAAAATGCCTAGCACATCTCGTTACCATAACATTAATAATTAAATCCAGGTATAAATTTAGTCATTTGGCAGATGCTTTTGGCCAAATTGACTTACAAATGAGAAAACATCACAAGTCAGTAGTTGAGGAAGAAACAACTACACTGTAATGTTGTCAAAAAAAAATGGAGGACACTGTGGAGGTATGCTGTGAGGCAGGTGCTGCTTCTCTTCAGGCTGTTCGTTTGAATTTGGCTTTTCAAAAACTATAAGTATTGAGAATGTGTCTGTGTTTGCACTGTTAATTATATTAAGGCCATGTTGGAGTCTGGCTTGTTGGAGTTGACCATATGGGAGTAACAACTTCATGCTAACAACTGGGAATCAAGACGTAATCTATCCATCCATCTACTATAATTTCCAAGTTGGCCAGAACAACATCTACAGAAGTGTACATGATGGCATGGTCCTCATCACAGAAAAGATTAAAACCATTAAAGGCAGCCTGGAAAGTCTCTGGATACTTGCTGATGACTTTGTTGTTGTTAGCAGATGACATACATCTTAAGGCTGGGCCTGGAATTCCCTTAAAACTGGATTACTGCCCTTGTGCTTTGATTCCTGATTTACCATCTTTGTTGGGTGAGTACATTGGTCATACAACTGCTCTGTTTCTAACAAATAACACCTTAGAGCTGGACAGGCCTGTGTTAGCAGGTGCTAACATGGATTATTTGGATGTGATGCCTTTACCTTTCTATGTTTATGTACCTAAACAAAAGAGGCCGAAGTCAAAATCTCAAAATCTGTCAAAATCTCTCATCCCAGCCATCGTTTTAAAAATGGCAATTAAAACTATTTAAAACAGTAAATCATGCAATAGTTTTATAAGACTGTTGGGCAAAGCCAAAGGGACTATTAAGTAGCCACATAAACATCCAGAGTATGTCAACAAAGAGTGATGAACTTAATTATCAGATTCAAACCTGGATTTTTTTTATGTTTGTCTGAGAAATGGTTGCATAAAAACTTCTTAGCAATGGACATTAGAGGTTTTAACACTTTAAGAAGAGATAGAACTGAGGAGGTGGTGACTTGTTTTATGTTAAGGACAATTCCACATGTTCTCAACTAGAATGGCCTTCTCTCAGGAATCTAGAATGTGCTGGTTTGAAAATCTCCCTCTCACCACAAATGTCTAGAATAGTTATTGGTATTTACTGTCCACCTTCATCGAATATTGATTCTTTAGATAAACGGTATAATATTTTGAAGTGTTGTGAATCTTCTAAAGAGATTATACCACTAGGAGACTATAATATTAACAAAACAAATAAACTGAAACAACTAACTAGTAGTTTTGTAGTATCTATCTCAGATTACTGAAGACCCTACCCAAATGACAACTCCCATGACCCTAGTAGAGGCTTAAGCAAAGGATAAGAGATGGATATTCATAGTAAGTGCTTTAGGAAGAAATGTGTTTTGAGTTGTTTTTTTGATGATGCTAAATGTCATTACGAACAAATTTTCCAGTGGTGAACGATATGGAGAGTGATAGCACCCTAGTGATGTTGAATTATCAGGCAACATTCATCACTAGATTGCCGTGAACGAGTTGGAGTGTATTATTGGAAAGTAGAGTTAATGTAAGGGGGCCTGTAGGCCAGAGTTAGTGTCTTGTAATGTCCCGTAGGTCAGAGTCAGTGTCTTGTACTAAATGCAATAAGCTACAGGGAGCCAATAGAGATAGAAGAGTAGTGACATGAGTTTGCTTAGGCTGGTTGAACACAAGTTGAGTTTTGGATAATTTGAAACAGCTGGGAGAGCGGCAAGTCCCGTTGCCAATAGTGTGTTTTGAACAGCCTATGCTTTTAACTTTGTAGGAACAGTTTGGGAATTTTTTTTGTTCCAACATGACTGTACCCTAAAGCCATCCATCCATTATCTTCCGCTTTATCCTATATTATGGTCGTGGGGGGGTTCCAAATGCCCATCCAGGGGAGAATGTTTCGGGCGCTGGTCAGATACACCCAGGACAGGGCGCCAATCCATCGCTGGGCACACCATCACTCACACAGACACGCACACATACACATTCTATGTGGGGCAATTTGGAAAACTCAATTGACTTGATCCATGTTTTTGGATTGTGGGAGGAAACCGGAGAACCAAGAGGAAACCCACGTGGACACGAAGAGAACATGGAAACTCCACCCAGATTGGAATTCGAACTGGGAATCCCTAGCGCTGAGAGGCGAATGTGCTAACCACTAAACCACCCGCCCTAAAGCCAATTCTGTAAATTACACACCAAAATCTTGCACAAAGCCTTCACATCAGAGTAATAGCTATTCTGTATTATATGAACGTCACATAACGCTCCTGTATAATGAGTATGTCCCAATTTTTTTGAGAATTATGATTCTCCCCTCGCGGCATGGTGGCTTAGTGGTTACCACATTTGCCTTTCAGCGCTAGGGATTCCCGGTTCGAATCCCAATCTGGGTGGAGTTTCCATTTTCTCCCCGTGTCCGTGTGGGTTTCCTCCAGTTTCTCCCACAGTCCAAAAACATTAATCAGGGTCAATGGAATTCTCCAAATTGCCCCATATAATGTGTGTCTGTGTGAGTGAGTGTGTGCCCAGTGATAGATTGGCGTCCTGTCCTGGGTGTATCTGCCCAGCGGCCGAGACGTTCTCCCCTGGATGGGCATGGGGAACACCCCCCCCCCCCCTCGCGACCATAATAGAGGATAAAGCGGAGGATAATGAATTAATGATTCTCCCCTCTTTCTGCATTGCAGACACATAAACAGGGTACTTCCTCCCGCATTGTAAAGTTCCTCATTCCCAAAGTGCCTGTGGAGTTTATTAAAGAAGTAACGCTGGCTCTAAAACCTTAACAAAATAACACAGTGTTTAGAGAACTGACATATTCACTATGTATATTAGTACCTAATAAAAACAGCGTTCTCTGGTTCTCTCAAAGTAAAATACCAAGACAATAAACAGAGGTGCAATAAAAGAAACATGATCTGGTAAAGCCCTGCCTAGAAGCTGCGTTCTTCGGCGAGCTATCACTCACCTGTAGATGATGCATGCCGTCTCCTGGCAGGTGGCGCAATCACTTAAATCCTGGCCGGTTCTGAAGCAGCGGCGCCTGCAGAGAAGAAGAAGCAACAGGTGATGGAGTACAGAAAAATGAAGCAAATAATGCTGTGTCTCCAAGCTTTGAATCATTTTTATAATTGCTCTCTAGAGACCATAGAAAATGCTGAACTTTATTACAGAAGGAACTAGATTACGCTGCAGAAAAAAAAAGGTACTTGACAAGCAATTTTTTATGCTCCTCTGCTCTGGATATTATGTTCTATCACCTTTACTCTTTCACTTCCCCTCTTAGACCTCCATATAAATCTGCTGGATGAAACCTCTCTAATTCCTTTGTCGGTTTCTCTGGCAGCACTAGTCATTCACGGCTGCTGTTTTATTGTTTTTATTATTTTCATTGGTAGGTTCTTCTCATCGACATCCACTAAAGAACAGTATCATATGTCAATATGAAAATCAAAAACATAATAGAACATGGGCGGCACGGTGGCTTAGTGGTTAGCACGTTCGCCTCTCAGCACTAGGGATTCCCAGTTCGAATCCCCATCTGGGTGGAGTTTCCATGTTCTCCCCGTGTCCACGTGGGTTTCCTCTGGGTTCTCCGGTTTCCTCCCACAGTCCAAAAACATGGATCAAGCCAATTGAGTTATCCAAATTGCCCCATATAGAGTGTGCCTGTTTGAGGGAGTGTGTGCCCAGCGAGCGATAGATTGGCGCCCTAACCTGGGTTTATCTGCCCAGCGCCCAAAACGTTCTCCCCTGGATGCCCCCCCCCCCCCCCCCCCCCCCCCCCCCCCCCCCCCCCCCCCCCCCCCCCCCCCCCCCCCCCCCCCCCCCCCCCCCCCCCCCCCCCCCCCCCCCCCCCCCCCCCCCCCCCCCCCCCCCCCCCCCCTGCGCATGTGTGTGTGAAGCAGGGGTTTAGTCTGCAGTTGGTTGCCTAGTAACAGAACACACAATCAGAGAAAAGAAGAATCATGTCTTGGCTCATAAAATCAAATCACAATGTGAAAGTAGGTTTTTAGGTAAGAGGGGAACATGTTTTCAGAGAGCAGGCATAAACATTACAAACGTTTTAGCATAGACTGTCTGTGTCTGCCCTGTTGTAGACTGGAAACATGTCCAGGATGTTTGTCCGCCACTTTTAACTAAATGTGTGATGGAATATACGTTAGCAATCCCCGCAATCTTAATCAAGAACAGCAACATATACAAAAAATAAATAAAGAATCTTATTAAGCAAAGGGGCGGCACGGTGGCTTAGTGGTTAGCACGTTCGCCTCTCAGCGCGAGGGATTCCCGTTTCGAATCCCCATCTGGGTGGAGTTTTCATGTTCTCCCCGTGTTCGCATGGGTTTCCTCCTGGGTTCCTCCGGGTTCTCCGGTTTCCTCCCACAGTCCAAAAACATGCTTCAAAAGTACATTGAGATCTCCAAATTGCCCCATATAGAGTGTGTATGTGTGCGAGTCTGTGTGAGTGAGTGTGTGCTCAGCGATAGATTGGCGCCCTGTCCTGCGTGTATCTGCCCAGCGCCCGAAACATTCTCCCCTGGATGGGCATGAGGAACCCCCCCGCGACACTAATGTAGGATAACGTGGAAGATAATGGATGGATGGATTAAGCAAAGGTCCAGGTCCTCTTGTCAAACATTAGTGCCTGACCTTACATACCCAATGAAATAACTGAAGGTATATGTAGCTATATGTGGGTATTACAGGGGAGTTTAGGTTTCGGGGGGGGGGGTGTTTTGTGTGGGGGTTTACTTTAAAGTATCATCAATGCTCATTTCTACACATGCTGCACATTTGCACATTGGTTTCAATATAGAAAAAAGGAAAGCACTAGGACCCTGACAGATTTTGAAGCTCATCCAGTGCAATGAGTCTGCTACAAAAATGCACATGGTCGCTGTAGGCATGTTAACATTACACTTAGCATTTCACTGATGGAAGTCTCATTTGTAAGTCGCTTCGGATAAAAGCGTCTGCTAAATGACCAAATGTAAATGGAAGAAGAATTATATAAGAGGAAAAGCTCACAACATTATGTGCTACTAATGAAGTGCATTGGACATTAATAGATTTTATATATGGGCTAGATTTAACACATAACTCTTATTTACATATAGACTTTAATGAAAAAGGGATTTGTATTTAATGGAAGAAGTAGAGGGACACACCTCTTTAAGGTTTTATGTAAAATCAATTAAATCCATGCATTTTGGGGAAACACCTCTGTTCCAGCATGGCTGACCGAGCCCCAGTGCACAAAGCAATCGCGTCCCGTCCTGGGTGTATCTGCCCAGCGCCTGAAACGTTCCCCCCTGAATGGGCATGGGGAACCCTCCCCTGCGACCCTAATATAGGATAGAGCAGAAGATAATGGATGGATGTATGGATATTCCAAGTAATCTTATATTAGTGTCGTGGGGGGGGGGTCCTCATGCACATCCAGGAAAGAGAGTTTTAGGTGCTGACCTAATGACCTAAACTTACACACGCTCACACAAAACACACACACAGAAATACACCATATAGGGCAATTTAGAGCATACAATTTACCTTGAATCCAGGTTTTTGGACTGTGGGAGGAGAATCTGGAGGAAACCCACTTATCAAACATCAGTGTCTGACTTTATAAATGCTCTTCTGGATAAATGTGCAATAGCTTCCACAGACACTTTTATTAAATTCATTCATTTATTATATTTCACTTAATAATTTGGAGTCGCTGGGTGGGTGGGTAGTTTGGTGGGAGGGTGGGGGGGGGGTTCCCCATGTCCATGCCTATTCGGGAGAGAACATTTCGGGTGTCAATCTATTGCTGGTCACACTCATTCACACAGAAACACACATGTTACTATTGTCACCCATTATATGGGGCAATTTAGAGCATCCACTTTATCTTGAATCCATATTCTTTGACTGTGGAAGTAAACCTGAAGAACCCGGAGGAAACTCACAAGGACAGTGGGAGACATGGAAACTCCACCAAGATTGGGATTCGAACCTGGATTCCCAGCGCGGAGAAAGAGGAAAATGTACTAACCACTAATCCATCATGCCACACACCATTTTAAATTGACATCTAAAACAATTTAGTAGTCATTTTGTTATCTTTGCGGCATTATTCAGATGCTGATTGGATACTAGCTGTAAAACACAAAACACTTTAAACAGGAATCTCTTTGATCTCAATAACTTTACAATCTTCTTTGTTTTTTGTGACTCCAATGAAAATTACTAGCTATTAAGTTCCTCCCAAGTTACTACCTACTCACCCTTTGCTGAGTGCGTGGCTCTTCTCCAAGTCCTGGATGATGTTAAGCAGGGTGGTGACTCGCTCCTGATTGGTCTGAAGATTGGCCTCAACATTTTCCAGCCTCTTCTGCAGGTCCTGATTCATGCTGGGCCCTGGGGATGGATGGGACAACAGTACCAAAGAAGGGGGGTGGTAGTGTGTGAGGGCACATCCACCATTTGGGACAGGTCCACTAACAGGCGGTTCCACGGTCTGTGAATCCAGCTCTTGAGAGCGTTCCGTGGTTTGAACTGATGGCAAATGTGGAAACAGTTTTGGGTTCGCACCTGCTGCTTTGTTTCTTGTAAATTCAATCAGTAGCTGAATTCCTGGGTGCAGTCGGGGGGAATGGGAAGATCTGACTGCTTGAGATGAGTGTGGGCTTAGGATATTTGGTAGTTTACTGGATGTTGACTCTGGGTGACTGGTGAGAAGCTCGACTGTGGAAGGCTGGTGGGGTTCTAACGTGAAGGCGGCTTCACAGTGGCTTGCGTTGGCTACAGGAGTTGTTTTGTTCTTGGTTGCTGCCTCAGAAGAGCTAGCAACATCTTTAGGTAATGATGAATTGCAACCATTTTTAATTTGGTTTTTGGCACAGGGTGGAACATTATTACATTGTCCAACAGAGGTCTGAGTTACAGTTGTTTTAGGACTTTCCACGATGCCTTGAGTGACTGTGTTGGACTCCGTCAAACATCCAGCTATGTTTGCCACAGAGGAGTTGTGAATGGGTTTCGCAAGAGTGTGTGATGGTTTAGAGGGTGAATAGCTTGGTTTGTTTGTGCTATGACCTTTTGAGTGAGAGTGTGTATCTGGGAGAGTGCACTGTGGTGACAGAGGAGAACTACCCTCTACAAAGGCGTTGAAGGGTTTGTGGTGCTTGATTGATTTTGAAGCTGGGACGTGTAATACGAGTGAAGGTGTGCTACAGGTTGGAGAGTGCCTTTGCGAACAAGTAGATGTGTCAATCAAAGGTTTGGAGCATTCGGAGTTGGCGATGGATGAGGATTTACGTTCCACACTTTGAGTTTTAGCACTAGGATTTGCATTCGAGCAGATTGCAGGCTGTCTGTGTGTGCTTGCCTTTGTCTCTAATCCGTTTGAGACCTCATTGGCATCCCTGGTAGGTTGTAAAGCACTGAAGGGGTTGAAACTTTGATCAGTAGACATTGTGGGCAAGCTTGAAATTGGACCACCGTTCATGTGATGTGACTGAGGACTGTCCCAGATGCTATTGCCCTGGGTTTTGCTTGGCGCTCTTGCTCTGGTCTTTGGTGTGGATTGCTGGCTTGTGTCCTTCATCATGACAGACTGTAAATTGGATGTTGGGCTGGTGTACGGCGTGGAAGGTTTTAAACGTGAATGAGCAGAATTGCTAGCTTTGTGTGCATGTGAAGAGTTAGTTTGCATGTGTGGCCGGGCTTCCTGAACTGTCTCTTTAATTCCACTTGCTGCCACAGTGTGTGTGTACGGAGATGATGTGTGGCTAAGTGGAGTGTCAGTGTGTGGGTGTGGAAGGGCAGAACCAGGGCATTTTCTGACTGAGTGTTGCCTGTTCTGTTTTGATACTTCTCCCTCTTGGACCGATGATAGCTGGTTGCTGGGATTAGGACGGGGCCAAGTAACCGCCAACCTTTTTTCAGTTTGCATAGCTCTATAGCTGGTCTGAGCATTTGGAGGAGTTATTGAGGCCCTGGTTTCTTTCCCAGAATCTAGATGAGGTGCTGGACTTGATCCGACTTCCACAGACCCCGTGGAACAGGAAGAAAGGGTGTCCCTAGTGGTACTGTGGAGAACAGCCGCCACTGGGTTCTGCCTCCCACCACATTTGCTGCAGATCTTCATAGGAAAGCGATGCGGAGGGGAACATGGAGGGGGAAGCCCAAAGTTCTTTCCAGAATGCACTGCAGGCCTAAACCTTGGTGCAGACTCTTCCCCTTCACTTACGTCACTGCTGATCCCACCAATTACCTCAGAGTCAACCACGCTGCCGTTGGTGATGCGGACATCTCGCTTTGCCTTTCTGACTTTACTTATATTTGCTCTGGTCGGACTTTTGTCCTCAGTCTTGGTGTCCACACCTTGAAACGTCACACCCTTCTTTACTTTACTTTCCAGGCTTCTGTGTTTAAACAAAGCACTTCTTTTGTTGCCTTTTTTGACCTCCCCATCACTCGGGATATGCCCGTTGGGTGCCATCTTCTGTTCTGGATGGCAGGTCCGTATAGCGGGTGATGTTTGCACACCGACATTACAATGATGGACACAGGTGAGCTCTACTTCTCCGTTCCTCCAGTCCCGGGCAGCCACCAAAGCAGGCACTTCGGACACTGGCACAGGAGTGGCCAGATCGGCCGCCCTTCTTCCCATCACCACGGCAACCAGCTCAGCAGGATAGGGGAACCATTGTGGCATTCGTTGTTACATCTGAAAGAAAAGGACAAGGCTACAGTGAGAGGTGGCGTTGATTAAGTGAGTCTCAAGGGCAGATAATGTGGCGGGCACACTTTGTTTTGGGAAACACGTTCGCCCTGGGTATGAATGAACAGCTTGGCTCATGCTGCAGATAGGCCTTTGTGTGAATACTGATCAGCGAGGTTCCTTGCAAAATGAAAAATCACCGGAGCGTAATAATCAGATGAGCCCATATCAGAAGGGCTCTACTGGTCTAGGTGAATGTGCCAAGTGTTTCTGATGAGTGCGCTTGTTTCAGGAAGCGCATTCGTCTGGTGGATGAATAAACAGCCTGGTCACTGCTGTATCAAAATCTATGAATACTGATCAACAAGCTTGTTTCCACATGAAAAATTGCCATGTCTTAATACAATAAATATGAAAATGAATGAGGCATATGTGGTACTGATGTGCATATAATTATTATTTATTTCTATGTTTGTATATGAAGTATTAATTAAAACGACAATATTTATAGCTACAGTATTATTGTCCACTGTAAGGAGGATGGTTACATATTTTTGGACAGTGGGGGGATAATGGGAGGATAATTACTGATGCCGCCAAAGGAATCGCACACAGACAAAGAGAGAAGGTAAAAACTCCACACGGGAAGGACCTTAGAGTCAAACCTAGGCCATATTTTATCCTTGAGGTGCAGCAATTGCACCACCACCACGCTTTCACTCTGATCATCACTGTACCCACAATCACTCACACTGAATAACACTGTCCACTGAAGTTTGATCATCATCACTCTTAGAACTTTTACCATCGCTGTTACCATAGTAACCATCATCCTCAATACTGTTACAATAATCACTGTTACTCTCATCACTATCACCTGCATTTCTGTTACCATAGTAACAATCACCCTCATCATTGCTACAATAGTCATTCACTCTCATCACTCACTCTCATCACTATCACCTGCATCACCGTTGCCATAGTAGCTATCACCCTCATCATAGTGATAAGAGTGACTGACTATTGTAACAATGATGAGGGTGATGGTTACTATGGTAACAGATGCGGGTGATAGTGATGGGAGTGACAATGATTACTGTAACAATCACCCACATCTCTGGTAAAATAGTAACTATCACCCTCATCATAGTGATGAGAGTGACTGATTATTTTAACAATGATGAGGGTGAAAGTTACTATGGTAACAGTGATGCAAGTAATAGTGATGTGAGTGACTGATTATTGTAACAATGATGAGGGTGATGGTTACTATGGTAACATATGAGGGTGATATTGATGAGAGTAACAATGGTTATTGTAACAGTGATGAGGATGATAGTTACTATGGTAACAGAGATGTGTGTGATAGTGATGAGAGTAACATTGATTATCGTTACAGTGATGAGGATGATAGTTACTATGGTAACAGAGATGTGTGTGATAGTGATGAGAGTAACATTGATTATCGTTACAGTGATGAGGATGATAGTTACTATGGTAACAGAGATGTGTGTGATAGTGATTACTGTAACAATCACCCACATGTCTGTTAAAATAGTAACTATCACCCACATCATCTTTGTTACAATAATTAACTGTCACTCTTATCAATAGCATTACAGTTACCATAGTAACTGTGTAGCATAGACAATAATCAGTCACTCTCATCACTGTTACCATAATCACCCTAATACCCTAACACTTTTACTTTTATCACTATGACCATAATCAAAGTTGCCAAATTTACCATCACCCCATGATGTCACAATTTACTTATACTCTGATTACTGTCACATACATTGATTAAATAATACTCTCTTACTTTTTATATTGTTTCAATGTAATGTTTCTAACTGTAGAATAGAAACAAAGTTGTTTCAATGTCCTGATTGCTTCTTTTATGGTCCTGCAAATAGAAGCTGGTGTGGTTTTAAACTCGGGTATATTTTTAAAAAGCCCTGTCAGACGAGCTGGCAGCACGATGGCGTAGTGTATAGCACGTCCGTCTCTTAGCGCTGGGTCAAGGTTCAAATCTCAATCTGGGTAGAGTTTCCACTTCTCCATGTGTCTGTGTGGGGGGTCCTTCAGTTTCTCCAGTTTCCTCCCACAGCCCATGGATAAATCAAGGTAAATTGGCTGCTTTGAATTGCCTCATATAGTGTGTGTTTGTGTGGGTGTGAGAGCATGTGCCTAGCGATAGATTGGCGCCCTGTCCTGGTTGTATCTGTCCAGCGCCTGAAACCTTCTCCCCTGGATAGGCATGAGGAAACCCCTGTGACCCTAGTGGAGGATTAAGCAGAAGATAATGAATGAATGAATGAATGTCTGAAAAAATGTGATAGCCAATTATAGTATAGATATACAATACATAATTTTCCTGATGTATTTTATATACTGTGTTCTGTATTTCGGCCACCTGATTTATTAGTATTAAAGAAACAGGAATCTTGTTACTCAGATTACTTGTTACGTTGCAGAAGTCTATTTTAGTAGCGATTTTGCTATTAGGCGGCACGGTGGCTCAGTGGTTAGCATGTTCTCCTCTCAGCACTAGGGATTCCCGGTTCGAATCCCCATCTGGGTGGAGTTTCCATGTTCTCCTCGTGTCTGCGTGGGTTTCCTCCAGGTTCTCCGGTTTCCTCCCACAGTCCAAAAACATGGATCAAGTCAATTGAGTTCTCCAAATTGCCTCATATAGAGTGTGTCTGTGTGAGCGAGTGTGTGCCCAGCAATAGACTGGCGCCCTGTCCTGGGTGTATCTGCCCACCGCCCGGAACGTTCTCCCCTGGACACCCCCCCCCCCCATCGACCCTAATATGGGATAAAGAGGAAGATAATGAATCCCCCCCCCCCCCCCCCCCCCCCCCCCCCCCCCCCCCCCCCCCCCCCCCCCCCCCCCCCCCCCCCCCCCCCCCCCCCCCCCCCCCCCCCCCCCCCCCCCCACTGTTTTATGAAAGCGATAATGCACTTGAAGTTACATATTTTTGTGAATAAATCAGGAGACCGAGATGTAATGGTACTCCGCTTGGTGCCTAACAACACCTCTTTTCCATGATTTACTCAAAATAATACACAACCTCAGGTGTGATATTGCTTTAATATACACGAGCCTAATTGATGTTTGACATTGAAAAAACTAAAGTTTTGGTTGGATAATGGGTGGTACTTGGTCAAAAAACTTTGCAAACCACTGCTGTAGAGGGCCGGATGGTCACAGCGTGGTGATGTGAGACAATGAGGTAGAAACCTAGAGAATGAGGAAACCCCTCACCTGTAAAGGTGACTGACCGCGGCTGATGAGACGCATGCTCTGTAAACTCTGCACTGCGATCTGCGCCTGAATGCCAGCCTTGATCATTATAAACATCGGCCTGAGTTGTGGTGATCCAGATTGATGACTTAATTTACCCGCTGTGACAACTAAATGGTGTGTGTGTCAGGATGTGAATGACTCGGTGTCCGCTGGTGCCGCCTGGCCAGGTGCCCGGTCGCCTGCCCGTTCCTCTCTTCGTCGTTTAGCTCACCTTAGGCAGGTGGGTCATATCATTTCAGCGCTAATGACTTCATTAATGTCTGGCAAAGCAGAAATTCATCGGCAACAATGACAGTGGAATGAACTGCCGGAATGAGGTATATATCTGTGCATGACTTCCGATAGAAAGCCTATGGTTAAGATTTGGACAACCCTTCAGGTCTTTACACTGCAGTGGGACCTGAGATGTTCTGTCGCATGTCCTTACATTTAGTCACTTTCAGCTTCAATTTAATCAAACCCCCACCCCACCCCCACCATTCTGCTCAGCATCCAACCGCTGTCATCCGTTCTCCTTTGGCAACATCCACCTGATCCTCATGTCATGCGTGTGCATGTCAAAAATGGCAAACTCTCCAACTCTCAATGCCTCAAGAGCGATGAACCCTCAGCTCATGCAGACTCGATTATCTGTAACATAAAGCAGCTGGCCGATGAAACTTTGCCCCATGTCTATTAAGCGAATGAGATTTTTTTCAGATCTTACCCCTAGCTCTCCATGCACGAGCATCCTCTGCCTTCTCACATGCATCTCTGTCTCCAGGTCTGAAGTATGATCGGACTAGAGATCTCAGGTGATGGGATGGACGCGGTGCCTGCCCCGCATCATACATGTATTGGCTGTAGAAGGTGAGGGATACAGCGTCCATGCTCGAGAGGCTCTCCTCCCTCTGTCTCTCCTGGTTTGTTTTGATTCGTTTACTCCTTTACATGCTGAAGCAGCAAGAGATATCGATCCGCATCCACCTTCCTTGCGCACTGGCTCCCTCTCCCCTTCTCCCTGCTCTCACTCTGTAGCTCGCATCCTTGCTCTGTCCTTTATGTCGGTCTCTGCCTACCCCCACCTCGTTCCCTTGTTTCATCTGAATTTAGGAGGCTTCTGACCCAGCGCTGGATGTGCATGTGTGAACGAGGGCACAGAGGAAGAGACAGAAACAATGAGAGGGAGAGGAGCGCAGAAATGGAGGCAAGGGACTGTGGGAAAAGTGTCGACTTTGAAGTAGAATTAAGGGACATTTGACTTTTGAATAAAAGCAAATGGACCAACAGGGTGTGACCACTTTTAATAATCAGTCATCATGAGTTTGGTGTTTATTCTTTTGAAGGGAAGGGTTGTGCTTTTTAGAAAGTTTTACGCACCCATAACTGTGGCAGACATTTTGGGGATGTGTCTCATTGTTCATCCCTGTCGCTTCTCTGCATGACTGTATCTTTATGCACAACACAAAGACATGCGCTGTAAACCTTAACTTATAAAACTTGTTATAACAAAACATTGGACCTGAAACATCAAAGGAGAAGACGTGGTCTTATACTCCATCCATCCATTATCTTCCGCTTTATTGTATATTAGGGTTGCGGTGGGGTTCCCCATTCCCATCCAGGGGAGAACGTTTCGGGCGCTGGGCAGATACACCCAGGACAGGGCGCCAATCTATTGCTGGGCACAGACTCGCTCACACAGACACGCTCTATATGGGGCAATTTGGAGAACTCAATTGACTTGATTCATGTTTTTGGACTGTGGGAGGAAACCGAAGAACCCGGAGGAAACCCACGTGGACACGGGGAGAACATGGAAACTCCACCCAGATGGGAATTCGAACCTTAAATCCCTAGCATTGAGAGGAGAACATGCTAACCACTAAGCCACCTTGCTGCCCGTGGTCTTATATTGTATATCTAAAATTTAGTCATAGTCATGGGACAGTAGACCACGTATAAAATCCTATACCGGGGTTGTGTTGGAGATGCCCATGCCCACCCAGGGGAGAACATTTTGGGCGCTGTGCAGATATGCCCACGAAAGAGTGCCAGTTTATCCCTGGGCACACACTCACTCACTCACACACAGAGACACACACACTATATAGGGGCAATTTTCGATTTATTAATTCAGTATCTTCTGCTTATTCCTCCTCTTGGGGATCTTTCTATTCAATCACTGGGCACACTTGCTCACACAAATACACAGGGCAACTGAGCGCAATCAATTTACCTTGAATCAATTTTAGACTGTGGAAGAAAACCGAAGGGTGGCACGGTGGATTAGTGGTTAGCACATTCACCTCTCAACGCTAGGGATTCCCAGTTTGAATCCCAGTCTGGGTGGAGTTTCCATGTTCTCTCCGTGTCCGCGTGGGTTTCCTCCGGGTTCTGCGCTTTCCTCCCACAGTCCAAAAACATGGATCAAGGTCAATTGAATTTTCCAAATTACCCCATATAGTGTGTTTGTGTGAGTGACTGTGAGGGATAGATTGGCGCCCTGTCCTGGGTGTATCTGCCCAGCGCCCGAAACATTCTCCCCTGAATGGGCACGACCCTAGTAGAGGATAAAGCATAAGATAATGGATGGATGGATAAAACCGGAAAACCCTGATTGGGATTCAAAACTGGATCCCCAGCGCCGAGAGGCAAACACGTTAACCACTAAGCCTCCGTGCTAACATTTTTTATATATTTTTTATATTCAATTGATATAACAGTTTATGTTTTGAGGGCGGCACGGTGGCTTAGTGGTTAGCACGTTCACCTCTGGGTGGAGTTTCCATGTTGTCTGCGTGGGTTTCCTCCGGGTTCTCCATTTTCCTCCCACAGTCCAAAAACATGGATCAGGTCAATTGAATTCTTCAAATTGCCCCATATAGAGTGTTTTGTGTGAGTAAGTGTGTGCCCAGCGATGGATTGGCGCCCTGTCCTGGGTCTGTCTGCCAGGCGCCAGAGGCGTTCTCCCCTGGATGGGCATTGGGAACCCCCCCGTGACCCTAATAGAGGATAAAGCGAAAGATAATGAATGAATAATGAGTTTATGTTTTGAGACGAGGGTTGCAAGGTGGCTTAGTAGTTAGAACGTCCGCCTCTCAGCGTCGGGGATCCAGATTCGAATCTTGATCTGGGTGGAGTTCCATGTTCTCCCCCTGTCCGTGTGGGTTTTCCTCCGGGTTCTCTGGAATCTAAAAGTCTTCCCACAGTCCAAAAACATGGATTCAAGGTAAATTGGATGCTCTGAATTGCACCTTCTTTACTGTGTGTGTGTGTTCGTGTGTGTGTGTGTGTGTGTGTGTGTGTGCGCTCAATAATAGATTGGCATCCAGTCCAGGGTGTATCAGCCGAGTACCCGAAACCTTCTCCCCTGAATAGGCATGAGGAACCCCCCCGCCCCCCACTACGTGACCCTAAAAGAAGATTAAGATAATAAGTGAATGAATATTTTGGGAGGTGTGGAAAACGTACACAGACAAGAGAATAAGATTTAGACACAGACTTAAACTCGAGCATCCGTACTGTGTCTGATATATTTACACTAACAAAAGACTCACTAATTAGTTATTTAAAGGTGACTCTAGTGGCGTTTGAGCGATGACTGATATTTCTGCACTTAATATGCTGCCAGCATCTGGCTCCCACACAGTCACAGCTCACCTTCAGGACACTCATTCAGTGTATCTAAAGATCAAATCAACAAAACATTTATATTAGGAGTGAAAGACACAGCAATCTCTTACACGATTAAAAATGCAAGTCCAGAACTTCTCTGGATATAAGAGAACATTGAAGGTTCGAGGAGTTAGATAAGGAGACGCACGATTCCGACCTCTGAAACTGAAATACATTGAAAATCAGTGCTTACTGATGCGGAAGTGAAAGTCACAAAGGTTGGGGGATTTGTCTGCAAGTGTATTTATATTCAAAGCTTTGAACTCATGTCAGGCAGCATGGTGGCTTAGTGGTTAGCACGTTCACCTCTCAGCACTGGGAATCCAGGTTTGGATGAAAACATGGACTGGAGTTCAATTATTAATTCATTCATTCATTATCTTCCGCCTATCCTCTATTAGGGTCGCGGTGGGGTTCCCCATGCCCATCCAGGGGAGAACGTCTCGGGCGCTGGGCAGATACACCCAGGACAGGGCGCCAATCCATCGCTGGGCACACACTCACAAACACAGACACACTCTAAACGGGGCAATTTTTGAGAATTCAATTAACTTGATCCATGTTTTTGGACTGTGGGAGGAAACCGGAGAACCCGGAGGAAATCCACGCAGACACGGGGCGAACATGGAAACTCCACCCAGATGGGGATTCGAACCGGGAATCCCTAGCGCTGAGAGGCGAACATGCTAACCACTAAGCCACCGTGCCGCCCGGAGTTCAATTAAATGCTCTAAATTGCCCCTTAGGGCAGCACGGTGGCTTAGTGCTTAGCATGTTCGCCTCTCTGCACTGGAGATGGAGTTTCGAATCCCAATCTGGATGGAGTTTCCATGCTCTCCCTGTGTCTGCGTGGGTTTCCTCCAGGATCTCCAGTTTCTTCCCACAGTTCAAAAACCTGGCTTCAAAGTAAACTGAATGCTCTAAATTGCCCCATATAGTGTATGTATTGTATGTGTGTGTATGTCTGTGTGAGTGAGTGTGCCCAGTGATAGATTAGCGTCCTGTCCTGGGTGTGTCTGCCCAGCGCTCGAAACGTTCTCCCCCTGGCTGGGCATAGGGAACCATGAATGAACCATGAATCATTCACTCACATGAATAAATGAATTATTCAACTCGCACCCTTATCAAGAGCGACATAGAGAGGTCATTACATCATACATCGAAATACTCAGGGGTAAGAGCCTTTTCTTAACTGCCCAGGAGTGGCAGACTGTCATAGCTGTGACTCGAACCATCAACAGTTTGGAGATCAGGTTTCTAGCCTCTTGTGCCATGACTTTTGTACGTTGCCCGATGTTGGTGCAGCAACTGAATATGAATGATAAGAAAACTAACATGGCGTGAGTGATTCAATTCATCACTCTGCGGTGACTCTTTTGAAGGTTGCCAAATATAAATCATGATTATTTTGCCCAGCGTGACAGGTAAATAATGTGTGAATAACAGGATGTTACTCACTTTGCCCTGCATTCATGACCAGTCATGAGTAAAGGGCACCTGATGTCATGCTCTGAGTGGAGTTAATGTGCGCTGGGTACACAGTGGACTGTTCTGTGAGCTGATCTGTTTATTTCTTTATACCATTAAGAAGAAAAAACTCATTCTCTAAAAACTCTTGAAACCTTTTGATATTAAAATACAAATTCAACTTTATTTTGCACCTATTGAACTGAATTCTACTGCAGTTACAGCGTGCAAAGCTATATAAATCAATACACACAGAAATAATAAACCATTAGATAGTAAATAATGTATATTTTTGATGTATACAGAACCAATCTTTTTGCTATGCAGCAAAAAAAAAAACCCTGACATTCCTTAGAGAGTGGAAGTAGATGTTTTATTTCATTGTCCATTTTAATAATGTTGGATTTTTTTTGTCTATTGTCTTGTATTATTTTCTAACAGAAACACTTTAATATCTTGTCTTTTACGTTCGATAAAAATCAGATGTTTATTAAAAGATGAAGGTGAATGAATTTAAATAAATTAGTGGTTAGCACGTTCGCCTCTTAGCGCTAGGGATTCCCGGTTCGAATCCCCATCTGGGTGGAGTTTCCATGTTCTCCCCGTGTCTGCGTGGGTTTCCTCCGGGTTCTCCGGTTTCCTCCCACAGTCCAAAAACATGGATCAAGTCAATTGAATTTTCAAAATTGCCCCATATAGAGTGTGTCTGTGTGAGTGAATGTGTGCCCAGCGATGGATTGGCGCCCTGTCCTGGGTCTATCTGCCCAGCACCCGAGACGCTCTCCCCTGGATGGGCATGGGGAACCCCACCGCGACCCTAATAGAGGATGAAGCGGGAGATAATGAATGAATGAATAAAATAAATTATCTTTAACTTGACTATCCCGTTAAGTAAAGGAAAAGAGACACATAATAATTAATTTAGGTTTTAGTTATTTATGTGTTATTTATGTCTTGGCACAGCAATACATAAAAAAATTACAATTTCTACAATATTTACAGTCATTATACAACGACGATGCTGAGTTTCTGTAAAAGTAATGCTTTGGCGCCATCTGCCGTTTTATTTTACTAAGCAGTTTGCTAATAAGAAAAAAATGCTATATTAATTTTAACCTTTTAAAACAAATGTTCCTGAAACTTGACCAATCGGTATTATAACGTTGACTAGTACTATTTTATTTCACATCAAACTTAATAGTTTTTCACCTCAATAAATCCTGCATTGAAAAGAACTAGTAATTTAGATATAACTATGAATATTTTTTGATATGACGCCAACAAATATTCCAACATGTTAGTATTTTAAAAAGAATAATTATATTTATCAGATTATTGCTCTGTAATCAACGTTTACTGCAACTTTAAAAGATCCATAAACGTAAACAGAATGCCCCAAACCACGTGACTATAGATAAAACATTTAACAATACTGTTTCCCATCAATAGAGGTCGGCCTTGCTTCGTTATTTGCTACATTTGGGGATTTAGGGGGAGGGAACATGCCAACTGGAAGACAGTAAGAGGTTAAAAAACATAAACTCATAAATTTTTTATTTCCTATATTTTTATTTCGGGTTTAAAGTATGAGAATACAAGTCGTTTATTTTTACTAGCTATTCTTTTTTATTATCAACATATAAGGAAAACAAATTATAATAATATGATATATCATTGAGGCAGGTATCTATTTTTGGCATTGTTATTTAAAAAGCTTTCACATCAACAGGTCCAAAAATTTTAGAACTGTTGTTTATATTGTTACACCAAACGTTAATATCAATACATTTATTTAAACAATGTGTTTCATTCATATTAATTGATATATTTATATATATAATTACCATTTAATACCAGCATTTATACAGTATATAAATTGGAATCTGAAATGTTGGCCTATTTTATAGTGCAAATTAAAACAAAAGGTTTTATATTTACATAAAAACATTTTTTTAAACTGATAACCCTTTATTTATTAATTAATTTGTTTATATTTTGTGAACCCTTTAGTTTTTTTGGACCAGACAACAAATAGCACTGATTTTTTTTTGTACACTATAATCGTATTTTATTCAAATAATAATAAATTATTGTGCAGTTTAGTATTTCATGTGCAGTTACATCGTTTAAACACCAGATGTGCGCAAGTGAGTCGCTCTAAACCCCACCCCTAATCCCACCCACTTCCTGTTTAATCTCCTCCTCTCCTCTCCCCCTTCACTGGGCCCCACCCGACCATCTGGCACATGTTCCTGCTTTCCATCTGCTCTTTTTTTCCCCTTCCTGCCTTTCTGTAGCAAAACAGGATGAAAGAGGTCTATTGAGTTAAAGGTCTCTCCCTCCTCCTCCTCCCTCTCCCTCCTCCTCCCTCCTTCATTCTTTCTTTGTCATTGTGCTGCCATGACTCTTTTTTTTACCCACAAGAGCACATGGTGTCTTTGCTCCATGGTGAGCTTTTTGTTTAGGACTTTTAAACTTTAAAAAGACATGTTTGACAGGTTTAACTGAGGTGTGTGCTGCAATGAAAGCCCATATGTTATTGCTAGTAATAAAAGGAAAAGAAATCATTTTGTTCTATATGAAAGGATACAGTACAAAGTCTTTCACTTCAAAAAAAAAAAAAAAAAAAAAACAAGCTCATGACCCGAGTCATGACTATGGTGTAGGCAAATAAGTGGAGAACATATGCAAATGAGTGTGATGCTGGAGATTTTGGAAAATAACAAAAAAAAAAAGGTTGAGTCATGCTGAGTAGGATGTTAAATGTAAGATACATAAACACATCTATTCTGGAATGTGCTTTTAGTTATGCTGTTTAATGCATTTTATGCTTTTATTATTATTATTTGTTAAAGTGGACTTTGAAATGGATGTAGGATAATGTTATGGTCATGAGCAGTGCTTAAAACATTGAATTAAAGTAAATATGACTTTTGTTTTACAGTTGAGAACATGAATTTCACTAAATGCTAAAAACTGAGCCTAGTATAGTATTTATAATTTATATATCTTACATTTCTGACAGTGTACACATTTCTGAATAGACCATATACTTATGTTTTAATGCAAAGCACATAATGCTCCTTTAACTTGCTGTACGATCATTTTACATTTTTATACACTGTTTAAAAAGATTACCATGTGTTTTGTAAATGAAATACGCAGCATTTGCCTACATTTCTTTAAAGAGGGAATATTTGTGAGAGTAGCTTTCTCACGCTAACACCGATAGAGGGCGCCTTGGTGCTGTGGAATAACCGCGTGTACGTGGTTTATCTGATGTGGTTCTGTTTAAAGTTTAAAGCCAAGCATTTTAAGCAGAAGTGTGAGCTGAGACTGGATTCAACTGGTTCTTCTAAAAAGTGCAAGTCAGCCCACACATACACACACACACACACCAACACCACCACCACCACACCACCACCACCACCTGTTTCTTGCTGTGTACTGGCATCCGTTGCTACAGGCCTCGTGAGAAACGAAATCAGAGCGAGCACAAGCAAAAAAAAAAGAGGAAATTGTTGCACATTAACTTGGGAGCGAGGGGGAGAACCCTGTCATCGCTGTGGCATGTGCACTGTAAAAGGGGCACTTGTTTATTTGGTGGGAATGTGATGCCACTCAGTGAAGGTTATCATGGTTTTGCTCTTGGCCTTGTGGAAGCACACAGTGTGTGAAAAGATCCTGAAAATGAAATTACACCAATGTTTAAATACTTGAAAATAAATGAAATGGTCTCAGGCTGGAATGTGATCACATGACTCAGTTCATTAAGGACAGTGGACTTGTGTGTAACTTTCAGGGGCCTTACGAAGGGGTTTTAATATAATAAAAGAATGAACTAATTTCCAGAACAGTGATTTTTTTTTACACTGCACAGAACTCCGAAACGAAAAAACAGAGGTTATATTAAAGTCATACGTCACATGAACTGAAGGTTACGTGAAGTAAAACAAAACTTTATAACCTTTTACAAAAATTCATTCATTCATTATCTTCCGCTTATCCTCCACTAGGGTCGCGGCGGGGCTCCCCATGCCCATCCAGGGGAGAACGTCCCGGGCGCCGGGCAGACAGACCCAGGACAGGGCGCCAATCCATCGCCGGGCACACACCCACCCACACATACACTCTAAATTGGGCAATTTTGAGAACTCAATTAACTTGATCCATGTTTTTGGACTGTGGGAAGAAACCGGAGAACCCGGAGGAAACCCACGCAGACACGGGGAGAACATGGAAACTCCACCCAGATGGGGATTCGAACCGGGAATCCCCAGCGCTGAGAGGCAAACGTGCTAACCACTAAGCCACCGTGCCCCTTTTACAAAAATACACTACATAAACAAAAGCTGGGACCCTGCTTTAAATCAGTGAAGTTTTGGTGTTTCATTCAGTCACAATACAACAAATGTATGAAATTAAGCATTGTATATGGGAGAACTTTATGCTTTTAATGTTGTGGGAACAGTTTGGGGAAGGCACTTTTCTGTTTTTGCATGATCCTGACCCAGTGAGTGAAGCAAAGTCCATATAGACATTCATTCATTCATTATCTCTCATATTAATCCTCTATTAGGGTCACACATGGGTTCCCCATGCCCATCCAAAAAGAATGATTCAGGCTCTAGGCAGATACACCCATCAAAGACATACTGATAAGTAAAAATGTAAATACTAAAATCAGAGTGGCACAGCGGCTTAGTGTTTAGCATACCTTCAGCACTGGGGCCTCAGGTTCAAATCTCCATCTGGGTGGAGTTTCCATGTTCTCTATGTGTCCGTGTGAGTTTCCTTCGGGTTTTCCGGTTTTCACCCACAGTCCAGAAACATAGATTCTAGGTGAATTTAATTCTCTATATGTGCCATATAAAGAATGTTTGTGTCTGTGTGAGTGAGTGCACCCAGCAATAAATTGGTGCTCTGTTCTCGGTGTATCTGCCCAGTGCCCAAAACATTCTCCCTTGGATGGGCAAGTGGAACCTCCTATGACCTTAGTAGAGGATTAAGCATAAAATAATAAATGAATGAATGAAAGATCTGTTTTGGCATGGCATGGTGGCTTAATGCTTCGCATGTTTGCCACTCAGTGCTGGGCATCCAGGTTCGAATCCCTATCTGGCTGGAGTTTCCTTGTTCTCCCCGTGTCTGCGTGGGTTTCCTCCCACAATCCAAGAACATGGATTCAAGGTGACTTGAATACTCTAAACGGCCCCATTTGTGTATATTTGTAGGTGTTGTGTCCAGTGCTAGGTTGGCGCCGTGTGTCCGAAACGTTCTGCCCTGAATGGACATGGGGAATCCCCCCACCCAATTCCCCTAGTACAGGATTGAGTGGGAGATAATGAATGAATACTAAACTCCTCTACCCAGCAGGAATTTGGCATCACGGCACTAAGTTCTTTCAGCTGATTGACACTACATCTATTTTGAACACAGAGCCCTTTTATATGTTCATGGAAATTAAAATCACCAGATTCAGATCTATCACAAGTCATCCATGTGACGTGAACTCTGTTAACTGAGTCTTTTTTTGTATCATCTTCCAGTGCACAGTCACTAGGGGGGGATGTTGGGCCACGAATGGAAAGCATCCGTGGGAAACACGCAGCCATTTTAAAGGCACTTCATCTCCCTCATCCCCTTATCCTCCATTTTATCAGCAAATCCCACGGGCTTTCCCACGTGCACCGTGATGCCGGACTGCGGGTCCATTTGCTGATGAGAGAAGCAGCTTACAGTCTGTAGGATGGAAAGCTGTGAGGTTGCTGTAGCCCTGGGCTGAGTGGAAGGATGAGCTTACTCACTCAGACACAATGACACAGATTCAGCCTGGAACAGGAAAAAGGGAGGGGTGACCCCCTTTAAAGGGACAGACGACTGAGTGGGGCTTTAATAAAGATAAAGCTGCAGGTTTCGGACATCCTCCATCTGCCACGTTACTCTAAATAGATCAGACATGACTTTAAACACTCAGGACTTTACTGAAGGGGAAAACTAAATACCAGCCACTCAAAAACTTGCTGATCTGCTGTACTTAAGATTCACTGTGCTTTGAAACTGAAAAGGCTTTAATGGTATACAAGTAGTCTAATATATTCTCTAAAGTACCCAGTCAATGCACAACCCCCCCCCCCCCCAAAAAAAAAAACACACATAGATACTCACACATACACACACACACACACACACACACACACACACACACACACACACACACACACACACACAAACACTCAATCACAATTGGAATTGGACTGAAAAGAGATTCAAAGCCTGAGGCCTTTGGCCTACATTTTAGGACTTGTTGTTTTCATGGGTGCATCTCCTCTCTCTCTCTCTCTCTCTCTCTCTCTCTCTTTTGAATTTTTCTTCCAATTCTATTTAAAAACTTTTATAGGCATGACAAATATTACATTTAGCTAGGATACAAAACAAAAAAACTATTGCAAAAAGTACAAGAACAATATACAGTAATAATAAGAATATTAATGAAGTGTGTGTATGCATATGTGTGTATGTGTGTGTGTGTATTGGCTGACTCTCTCTCTCTCTCTCTCTTTCTCTATTGCTCTCTTGCTCTATCATTCTCTTTCTCTCTCATGTCCCGCTCACACAGCCACATCATCAAACAGTCCACTAATGAAAAAGACAAGTTCTTTTTGTATTTACACTACTTGAAAGTATAATTAGAGTATAAGGATCATACCTAAATATGAGAAGCTTACTGAGAAAAACTTTGTGTGTGTGTTTGTCCGTGTGCATGCATGGGTTGGTGTGTGTGTGTGTGTGTGTGGTTTGGCATGAGGCTCTGTAATTAGAATGCCAGCTGCTTCTTTGACCCACAGAGGGTCAGGGTTCCCATAGCAGCTGTTTGCATCTGTTTTTGGGAGTCAGCGAGGGTGGACGTGGGTTAGACCGATTTTTCAATACAAAAGCCAAACTACACACAAAGTTCTGATTATTATTATTATTACTATTATTCATTTAAACCTTTTTATTAATTATGTAAAGATCAGCACTAAATATACATCTTACAACGGCCAGTAACCAAGCTGCCTTTCTCTTCTGTTATGCAAAAGATTTTATTATTTGTTTGTTAAATAGCCTGCAGGCATGTAGTTACATCCCCAGTGCATTCGTTACTACCTTTTTTCTTTACTTTGTGCTAAAAACACACTCAGCAGGTTTATTAAACTCAGCTCTCCCATTAAAACAAGTATTTCCTCCTCAACCTCACCCTCTCGATTTTAATAAACTTTCCTAAATTCTAACTTCATCTGAAGACAAGCTAAAGATCAAAGACCAGATTCTCAGTCTGTTATGCTAAAATACACATTTGAATTGAACTACATCAAATTTGCAAACATTCAAATGACTATAACGCTCACACAGTGTTGTTCGGTGCAACAAAGCCTGATCTATATTCATGTAATACACATTTGTCATATAAAGGAGAAAACGTTTGGATTGAAAACGAATTATTTTTAATTCTTTTGGGATTTCCAGGAGCATTGAGCACCCCATTGTGTCTGTTTTATTGAGTATAACCTACAGTTCTTCTCATGATTACGGTTTCACATTTAAAACAGCATCACCTACTATACTGGAAATTTGCTACATGGCCAAAAGTATTAGGACACCTACATATTAAGATAAAATAACCTTTTAATATCCCACGAGGATAATTTACATCATTACAGAAGCATCAAAGATAGTTCATTCATTCATTATCACCCGCTTTATCCTCTATTAGGGTCGCGGTGGGGTTCCCCATGCCCATCCAGGCGTCTCGGGCGCTGGGCAGATAGACCCAGGACAGGGCGCCAATCCATCGCTGGGCACACACTCACTCACACAGACACACTCTATATGGGGCAATTTGGAGAATTCAATTAACTTGATCCATGTTTTTGGACTGTGGGAGGAAACCGGAGAACCCGGAGGAAACCCACGCGGACACGTGGAGAACATGGAAACTCCACCCAGATGGGGATTCGAACCGGGAATACCTAGCGCTGAGAGGCGAATGTGCTAAACACTAAGCCACCGTGCTGATCAAAGATAGTAAAACAAAGAAATATATATAAACATTTACAAGTTAAAAGTAAAAAAAAGACTATAAAAAAGTGGGGCAGCACAATGGCTTAATAATTACCATGTTCATCTCTCAATGCTGGGGTTCCAGGTTCTAATCCCAAATCTGGATGGACTTTCAATGTTTTCTCCCATGTCGGTGTGGGTTTCCTCTGGGTTCTCTGGTTTCCTCCCACAGTTCAAAAACATGGATTTAAGGTAAATTAAATTGCCCCATATGGTGTGTGTCTGTTTAAGTGAGTGTGCCCAGCAATATATTGACGCGCTGTCTTGGGTGTATCTGCCCAGCACCCGAAACGTTCTCCCCTGGATAGGCATGGGAAACCCCTCCACGAACCTAAAAGAATATGAATGATCAAAAAATCCCCGTGTCTGCGTGGGTTTCCTCCGGGTTCTCCGGTTTCCTCCCACAGTGGATCAAGGATCCAAAACATGGATCAAGTCAATTGAGTTCTCCAAATTGCCCCATGTAGAGTGTGTTTGAGTGAGTGATTGTGTGCCCAACGATGGATTGGCACCCTGTCTTGGGTGTATCTGCCCAGCGCCCGAAACGTTCTCCCCTGGATGGGCATGGGGAACCCCCCCGCGACGCTAATAGAGGATAAAGCGGGAGATAATGAATGAATGAATGAATGATCAAAAAGGTTGGGTGGCATGGCGGCTTAGTGGTTAGCACGTTTACCTTTCAGATTTGGGGCTCCAAGTTCAAATCCCAAATCTTGGTGGAGTCCCCATATTGTCCTTGTGGGTTTTCTACTGGTTATCCGGTTTCCTCCCACAGTCCAAATATATCAATTCAAGGCAAATTGCCACATATAGTGTGTGTTTGGATTGGCACCCTGTCCTGGGTGTATCCGCCCAGCGCCCAACATGTTCTCCCCTGGATGGGCATGAGGAACCAGCTCATGACTCCAGTAGAGGATTAAGTAGAAGATAATGAATAAATAATAAAAAGGTAAAAAACAGTTTCAAATTTCACAAAATAATTACCTATTTTTATTATTTATTATATTTTATTTATAATATTTATTGCCCTTTTTATGTTTTGTATTAATTAAATTATTGCACATGTATTACAAATATTTTTAAAACATTATACACAGTTATCTCTGCAGGACTGTAGGAGGTTAGTGCGTTGCTAAGGACAGTGCTGGTTGTAGGAACTTATACCTTTCACACCTACTTAAGCTTTTATGACCTTCCACTGTCCCATAAGTAAGTTCCACATTTTGTACCCATAAGATCTTCTTTTCTAAGAAAGCTTTTTATAAGCGTTTGGCGTGTGTATGTGAAAATCTTTGTCCTTTCATCCAAGTGAGCATTTGTGAGGTCAAACAATGATGTTGGATTAGAAGATCTGGGTCACAAACTCTGTTCTAGTTCATCCCAAAGGTAATAGATGGGGTTGAGGTCGAGGCTCTGCATCGGTCAGTCAAGTAGGTCGTTATAGGCTTGTGGTTAGGGAATCAATCTTGTGACACGGAGGTTCCCAGTTTTATTCCCGGTCCTGCCAAGTACCATGGCTGAAGTGCCCTTGGGCAAGGCCCCTAATACCCATTGATACATACCCTGAATGCTTACACAAGCTGGCTGTAAGGTTTTTGTAACGTTTTGAAACAATATTTAGTAATTCATGATAGATTTAACAACTGTTGAATAGTTGCAGGACACTGATAGAATGTCCATTGCGGGATGAGTGTATATAATTGTAGTGCCCACTGCTCTGAACACATGTGCTCACTTCACCAGTGTGTGTGTGTGTTTGTGTGTGTGTGTCATAGCACGCATTGGTTAAAAATGAAGAATGAATAACAAAATTCTCTGTGTGTAAGCACTGTAGGCCAACTATTTCCCTTTATCAAGTTTCTATACTCCAAACTCACCCAATCATAACTTTCAAGACTATTCAGGTAAAAGATATACTGTCATATATGTAGCGTTAATAAGGTTTATAGATTTAAAATGGGAGTTATAGATGATGTATAATTAAAATAAAATATACAAACATTACATTTCTAAAGTCAATGTGTTTATTCGTAACTGCAGTTACATTGAAAGGACATACGGGGGCACTCCGACATCACGATCTGACTGTTTTATGTATTTAAACTGGAAGGGGGGCATCGCAGGGGTGTGTGTGTGTGTGTGTGTGTGTGTGTGGTGGAACGTGGTATGCCGGGAATGGTCTTGCAGTAATCTGAGCCCTGTTTAGAAACTTTTTAAGCACGCGTCCCACCGGCTCTGTCTGAACTCCCACGATAAGACAGTGGCTCTGTCTCCATCATCACCCCCTCTTCCCTCATTCTCCCCCAGCCCTATCAATAAGACCTGGGAAAAGGAACACGAGGAACCCAAAAGCCCCTTATCAGAACCAAGCACAGTTCTGATCCAGTTATGTGTGAATCAGGACTGGATGTGTGAAACCCTCCATTGGGAGAATAATCTGAATTCACGGTGTACATAGAAATTTGTTGTGCTAAAGTCGATGATGTGCTTAAACACATCCTTGAGCAAGGTCAAAAGCTAATACATTTTACATGTTAATCCTAATACCTCAGGGTAATGGTGGTGTGTATGAACGCTGAGAAATTCTTGCGAAAATGTATTTAGCCAAAAGTTATAAAAAAGCACATTATAGTGAATGTTTGGTTTATTTTGCAAATTCCCACTTATCTATTCATTCTTTGCATTACAGAGCAAACAAACTACATTCATTTATCTTGATTAGGGTCACAGGGCATCTTCGAGGCCTATCCTGGCAGTCACTGTGTGACACTCTTGATAGAAGACCATTCATTCATTCATTCATTATCTCCCACTTTATCCTCTATTAGGGTCGCGGTGGGGTTCCCCATGCCAATCCAGGGGAGAACATCTCCGGCGCTGGGCAGATAGAACCAGGACAGGGCGCCAATCCATCGCTGGGCACACACTCACTCACACAAACACACTCTATATGGGGTAATTTGGAGAATTCAATTGACTTGATCCATGTTTTTGGACTGTGGGAGGAAACCGGAGAACCCGGAGGAAACCCACGCAGACACGGGGAGAACATGGAAACTCCACCCAGATGGGGATTCGAACCGGGAATCCCCAGTGCTGAGAGGAGAATGCTAACCATTAAGCCACCGTGCCACCCAGATGACCATTCATTCATTCATTCATTATCACCCGCTTTATCCTCTATTAGGGTCGCAGTGGGGTTCCCCATGCCCATCCAGGGGAGAACGTTTCGGGCGCTGCGCAGATACACCCAGGACAGGGCGCCAATCCATCGCTGGGCACACACTCACTCACTCACTCTGGAGGAAACCAGAGAACCCGGAGGAAACCCACGCAGACACGGGGAGAACATGGAAACTCCACTCAGATGGGGATTCGAACTGGGAATCCCTAGCGCTGAGAGGCAAACGTGCTAACCACTAAGCCACCGTGCCGCCTAGATGACCATATATATGAGTAATTAAAATCAGTGGAATCATGTTTTTCATAAACATTTATCTGCATCATATTTTAGTTGTACTGGAACATTCATTCATTATCCTTCACTTAGTTCTTCAGTAAGGACCCCATCTGGGGAGAGCATTTAATGCTGGGCACACTTCCACACACAAACACACACTATATAGGGAAATATAGAGAATTTAATTTACAAGTATCTTGAATCCATGTTAATGGACTGTGGAAGGAAACCGGAGAACCCGGAGGAAACCCACACAGACACGGGGAGAATATGGAAACTCCACGCAGATTGGGATTCGAACTGAAAGCGGAATGCTAACCTCTATGCCACCATGCCGTCTATACCAGAACAAATAAACATATTCATTGTGAAGCCTGTTAGAGATTTAAAAAACAAAGCAAACCAATGAAACCGAAGTCTGATGAAGTTGGAATTGACAGAGAACGAGAACATAAATAGAACCCTTAGTGTTTAAAGCTCAGAACAGAGTAAGTTCAGAGAGAACCATGTGATGTGATCGATCATCCTCTCTAATGAGAGAGCATAACAAATAAACTCCACATGGTTAGACAATGGTTCTACTGGGGTGTTTATAACAGTTTATTTATAATGACTATGATCTTATTGTTTATATAACCCCTTCACACACACACACACACACACACACACACACACACACAAACACACACACACACACACACACACACACACACACACACACACACACACACACACACACACACACACACACACACATACACACACTTTCCATTGTACGCACTTCTGAAATATGCACATCTGTTCTTAGTCAGCCTCCCCCCTAACTGCACTGTAACCATGGTCCCATTACTCATTTCCTATTCCTCTCTCGCTCTCTGTGTGTGTGTGTGTGTGTGTGTGTGTGTGTGTGTGTGTGTGTAAGAGAGAGAGAGAGAGAGAGAGAGAGAGAGAGAGAGACAGACATACAGAGTATAGAGGATCAGACAGACAGACCGAGAGAAAACAGTGATCCAAACCGAAAAGCAGATGGAAAAACAGTGAGACAGGCAGTAAAACAGACTGAGAGTAAGACAAATAGAAGGATAACAGTCTCATAAAGTCCATCCTGACAGATAGAGAGGCTCACAGACATACAGACAGACAGACAGTGAAACACACACAGTGATGGACACTGAGACAGCCCAGAGAGACAAACAGGTATGGACATCCAGCCATCCAGCCATCCATCCATTATCTTCTGCTTTATCCTCTACTAGGGTAGCGGGGGGAGGGGGGGTTCCCATGCCCATCCAGGGGAGGGGGGGGTTCCCATGCCCATCCAGGGGAGAACATTTCGGGTGCTGGGCAGATACACCAAGGACAGGGTGTCAATCTTTCGCTGGGCAATCACTTACACAGTCACACACAAAGACACTCAATATGGGGCATTTTGGACCCTCGGCACCGTGCACGGGTAGCACAGTGGCTTAGTGGTTAGCACGTTTGCCTCTCAGCACTAGGGATTCCCGGTTCGAATCCCCATCTGGGTGGAGTTTCCATGTTCTCCCCATGTCCGCGTGGGTTTCCTTCAGGTTCTCTGGTTTCCTCCCACAGTCTAAAAACATGGATCAAGTCAATTGAGTTCTCCAAAATTGCCCCATATGGAGTGTGTATGTGTGTGAGTGTGTGCCCAGCGATAGATTGGCGCCTGTCGTGCGTGTATCTGCCCAGCGCCCAAAACGTTCTACCCTGGATGGGCATGGGGAACTAGGATAAACCTATTATACGACCCTTATATAGGATAAAGCGGAAGTCAATGGATGGATGGCACCGTGCACCTTGTTTTTTTCACAGAGATGTGAAATGTGCTCTCCAGAAATACTTTTTAAATGAATTTAGCAAAAGAAATTGTAGTTCAAAGTTGACTTTTGCATAGAAATTGAATAAACTGATTCCTGCTGAATGATGAATTCATTATTATTAATTCATTCATTATCTTCCGCTTTATCCTATATTAGGGTTGCGGGGGGGTTCCCCATGCCCATCCAGGGGAGAACGTTTTTGGGCGCTGGGCAGATACATCCAGGACAGGTCGCCAATCTATCGCTGGGCACACACACACACACACAGACACGCACAAAAACTCTAAATGGTGCAATTTGGAGAACTCAATTGACTTCATCCATGTTTTTGGACTGTGGGAGGAAACCGGAGAACCCGGAGGAAACCCACGCGGACACGGGGAGAACATGGAAACTCCACCCAGATGGGGATTCGAACCGGGAATCCCTAGTGCTGAGAGGTGAACGTGCTAACCACTAAGCCACGTGCCGCCCGAATTCATTATTATGAGAATAAAATCCTAATTGATTTTCATGTCCAAACCAGATCAGAAGCTTGCATTCACCTGGTTATGAGGTCATTCTGTCCATCCGGAGTGTTTTAAACAGTTTAATATAGTATGTCCATGAGGACATCCGGGTCTTGTTTATTTCCTCCTGTTTTAGCTCTTATTTCCTTCAACATCCACATTTCCTCTCAGTTCCTATGATTTTACAAACCAAAGAGCAGGAAACCACACTGTGTAAAAGATTTTGGGAGAGTATCTGGGTGGAATTTTGCCCATTCATTCAGAAATGTATTTATAATGTTGAATCTGGCTCATGATTTCCATTTTAGTTAATCCCAAAGGAGTTCAGTGGGATTAAGGTCAGAGATTTGTGTCAATTAAGTTCTTCAACGCCAAACGTACCACACCATGCCTTTATGGACCTTGCTGTTTCCGCAAAATGCCATCATTCAAGGCTAGGTGTAATAATCATTACTTCATTAATTAATCCTTAATTTCAGGGTTTCAGGCGCTGGGCAGATACACCCAGGCAGGGCACCAATTCATTGCTGGGCACACTCACTCACACAGACACGCATACAAACACACTATATGGGGCAATTTAAAGCATTTAATTTAACTTCAAACAGTGATTTTGGACTGTGGGAGGAAACCGAAGATCCGATAGGAAACCCACAAACACATGGGTAGAACATGGAAACTCCTAAACCACCATACCACCCCTCATATATTGTATATAAATTAACATCATGGTTGTTCCTCTGTACAACATATTAATTTATATAAATGAATTATGTATACAGTGAGTCTATCTATCTATCTATCTATCTATCTATCTATCTATCTATCTATCTATCTATCTATCTATCTATCTATATGTCTGTCTGTCTGTCTGTCTGTCTGTCTGTCTGTCTGTCTATATTTATTTATTTTATTTTTTTAAAGATCTTGTCAGCATGTATTTTTTTTTTTTGCAAAACACAAGTGTTAAATTTTATTTCCATTACTTTTTTTTTACTCATATATTAAAGTATGAACTATTACTATTAAATGAAATCACAAACAACTAAATTTTCATCACTCCAAACAACTGATTTGATAAAACTGTTATGATGTAAAAAGTAAAAACATTAGGTATTCAATTTAATTTCAAGAACACAGCTCTCTGTCCATTAGTAGGAATTTTCTGTGCATGGAAACTCCTGCCATGTTTTCTTTTTATTTAACTTGTAGTTTGCTCCTCCAGCCTACAGAGGCTGGTGTTGCTCCATAAAAAGCCAGCTACCCACGTCATCACTGTGCGTTTCTCTCGGTTAGAAGGTCAGACTGCAGAGGCAAGCTGTGTCCTGATGGTGTCAGTGTTGCAGATCTATGTGGTGAGAGTTAGTGGGTCAGGAGGATTATCATGATTTAAGCATCAGGCAGATGGAGCTCCTGCTGCAGGAGACTCAGCTGAGACTTAACCCACTGCTCTGTTTATTAATCCTTTAAGTATTGTGGCTTTTACACACTTAGACACAATTACAGATATTATTTTTTAAAAATACAGCAGAACATTATCAGCAAGAAGGAAAATAATAATAATCACATATACAGAAATAATAATAAAAAAGTACCAGAAGGGATAAAAAATTTTAAAAGCTTTAATAAATTTACACATTTACACCATTTCTTGTTTTGTCGGGTAAATCTAAAATGCTAAAAGAAATATTAAACTGATAAAATGGTCTTTATTCTTTAAGTAAATCCTTAAATTTTTATTTATGGAAATGTATATAGAATTAAGCTAAAATTATAACCAAAACTTATTCCAAAACTCACTGACTGATACTTGTTACTATAATTTTACAGATATTCTATAATACACACAGAGGCGGTTAAGTTATTAACAATCAGCGGTAATCTGAAAGTAGGAAATAATTAAATTTGTGTAAAAAAAAAGAAAAAACAACAACAAAAGCAATATAAGTACCAACTTATTCATTATTTTATTTTTTGGGGGGCTTATTACCGACTTTTTTTGGGGGGGGGCGGGGGGGGCTTATTATTATTCACGCTATATGTTTTATGTTATCCAACTTATATAATATTTTTTTGCACTCAAGAAGAATTAATTAATGGTCCATAAGAATAATTTATGTCAAAAAAAACATAAAAAACTTTTCTGTACAATTTAAAATGTCTATTAAAATATGTGCAAATGTATAACTTATATAAAGGTAATGTTAAAACATATTGCTTAAGTGTTTGGGCTCATTTGCTTAAATTCCATTTTATACAAATCTTGTTATTTGAAATGACAAACAATGCGTTAAAAACAAAAAAAGCACATTTAAAATTCTGGTTTTTAATTTCCAGTTAAATAAATAATTTAAATAACACCTAGCCATGGGTTGCGGACAAACCAATGCTTTAAACTTTGGGGAAGGCCTTTTACTCTTCCAGTAGCATGTCTATGCTTCTGTCAAAATCCAAGAAACTAGCTTGAGATCACAAATACTCTTCCTAATAAATTAGTATATTTATTATTAATATCCATCCATCCATCCATCCATCCATTATCTTCCGCTTTATCCTCTATTAGGGTCGTGGGGGGGTTCCCCTTGCACATCCAGGGGAGGATGTCTTGGGCGCTGGGCAAATACACCTAGGACAGGGCGCCAATCTATAGCTGGGCACACACTCACTCACAGAGACACACACACAAAAACACACTCTATATGGGGCAATTTGGAGAATTCAATTGACTTGATCCATGTTTTTGGACTGTGGGAGGAAACCAGAGAACCTGGAGAAAACCCACGCGGACAGGGGGAGAACATGGAAACTCCACCCAGATTGGGATTCGAACCGAGAGTCGTGCCGCCCTATTATTATTATTATTATTATTATTATTATTATTTTGATTATATATATATGGTTAGCACGTTCGCCTCTCAGCGCTGGGGATTCCCGGTTCGAATCCCCATGTGGGTGGAGTTTCCATGTTCTCCCCGTGTTTGCGTGGGTTTCCTCCGGGTTCTCCGGTTTCCTCCCACAGTCCAAAAACATGGATCAAGTTAATTGAATTCTCAAAATTGCCCCATATAGTGTATGTCTGTGTGAGTGAGTGTGTGCCCAGCGATGGATTGGCGCCCTGTCCTGGGTCTATCTGCCCAGCGCCCGAGACGTTCTCCCCTGGATGGGCATGGGGAACCCCACCGCGACCCTAATAGAGGATAAGCGGGAGATAATGAATGAATGAATGAATATATATATATATATATATATATATATATATATATATATATATATATATATATATATATTAGTTTGTAGTTTATACTTTTTACCTTTGTTTTGTCAATACGAAAATCATTATTTATCATGCCAGTGCATGTCAGAGCTTCTTCTGATTTTTAAATTTTGATTAAAGGTCCCACAGAAACTCAGAAAAGCTGTAGGTTCATAGATGTGTTCCTAAAATATGAGGTGTTTTACATGAACTACTGCGCATGCTGCAAATCCAGAGGGAATGAAATTGTGGTTCAGATGTTACTATTTTTAGCTGCAGTGTTTGATCTAACCGTCTGATGCCTTCAATGCACTGTACATCAGTACACTTCTGTAGTTCGACCACACGGTGGTACAGGGGAGCTGGGTTCAGATGCATCTGGATTAAACCAACTGTAACATTTGGAGGGGTGCACCGAGAAAGTGTGTCAACTCGGATGAAATTGTTGGCTGGAATGGGGATGTTGATTTAAACATGCAGTTCAGGAATAGTCCAGCATCGTTTCCTGTCGTAAATCACCAGGGTTTTTTTCACACGCTTTTGTTCATATGCTATTCTGCCGTCATTATACTGCAAACGTCATGATACCTTATATTAGAAACATGCAGGAAAGCAATACAACGTTTCTGGAGCAGAAGGTTTGATTTTATATAAGACTGCAGTGTCTCAGTATTATTGTATTCTGCTTCAATCTGTCCTTGCAACAACTTCAGATTCAGTAGTTAGGGTGTTGGGCTATCAATCAGCAGGTTGTGGGTTTAAATCCCAAGTCTACTGATCTTACCAATGTGGGTTCTTGAGCAAGACCCTTAACCCTTATTGGTTTCAGGTGTGCTGAAACAACTCTGTGTTCTGACCTTAACAAGTCCTGGATAATTGTAAGTCGTTTTGGATAAACATGCACCAAGTTGACCAAAATGAGGTGTAATTCATATAGACACATTCCAAAATATTGCCCATCCATAAAAGAACATTTTGGGAGTTGGGCCCGTCGTTCAACCTCCCTATCAGCTAAACACCTACAGACGTAAGAAAATGCAGGAAAAATCATCCATCCATCCATAATCTTCCGTTTACATCCATCCTCTACTAGGGTCGTGTGGGGTTGGGGGGGGGGGGATTCCCCATGCCCATCCAGTGGTGAACATTTTGGGTGCTGGGCTCACTAACACTCACTTACACACACACACACACACACACAAACACACTCTATATGGGACAATTTGGAAAATTCATTTGACCTTGATCCATGTTTTTGGACCGGACATGTCTTGGGTGCTGGGCAAATACACCTAGGACAGGGCACCAATCTATCGCTGGGCACACACTCACTCACAGAAACAAACACAAAAACACACTATATGGGGCAATTGGGAGAATTCAATTGACTTGATCCATGTTTTTGGACTGTAGAAGGAAACCAGAGAACCCGGAGGAAACCCACGCGGACCTGGAAAGAACATGGAAACTCCTCCCAAACTGGGATTCGAACCGGGAATCCCTAGCGCTGAGAGCAGGACATGCTAACCACTAAGCCACCGTGAGGGAAAAACAGGAAAACAAAAAGAGTGATTGTTAATAAGAAAGGGAGCAAGTCTAAGTTTTAAATCAGGCTGGATCTTTAAAATCATTTTAAAGAGACACTGAGGTTTTAAACCTTTTAAGGAACAACTTTTTGCCATCTGGGTGTCAAGACAGATAACAGGGATTGATTAATTAGACTTGTTTTAAAGACAAAGCTAATAAACTTAATCATGAGCCAGATTATGGAGTTCATCTGATTAGCTGACCCAGATAAACATGAAGTGGGATGTGTAAATGCCAACATAGAGGAAGTAGGTCAGTAGGTTTAAAACTGATCCATACTCTTAATAAAACACTTTAGTGTTTGAGTCACAGGCCTCTAACAAACTTTTGCGCAGTAACCTTAGATTATAACTTTCCAGAGCCCTTTGGAGGAAGGAAAAAATCTAATGATGTTAATGTAAGAAAAATGTGGCTGTGCTTCACTTACCTCTGCATCAACCCAGCCATGCTGCCAGTCTCATGTGCTTCTTAAGCATGAGGATAGGCTAATGGTAGAGCAGTAATCTTATTGAAATTGATGGAGTGTAGACTTACCTGAGCAGAGCAAGACATTTGGCATGACAGAGTGCATTTTAATACTGATAACGTCTCCTATACTCTCCACCAGACATGATTTAACCCTACAAAGATATTATCCTGTCTGTCTTCCACTTTTCTCTTTAGCCACCATTACATTACTTACTTTGTATTAGGGTTCCAAATGAAACATTTTTTTTAAGTAGACCAGATCTGTCTCTGGAACCGATGAGACTGTAGTGGTACAAAGATATTGAGACCCTTTACATGAGCAAAAAATGTAAATATGAAGAGCAAACTGTAAAGAGGGCCGCATGGTGGCTTAGTGGTTAGCACGTTCGCCTCTCAGCACTAGGGATTCCCGGTTCAAATCCCTATCTGTTCTCCCCATGTCTACGTGGGTTTCCTCCGGGTTCTCCGGTTTCCTCCCACAGTCCAAAAACATGGATCAAGTCAATTGAGTTCTCCAAATTGCCCCATATAGAGTGTGTTTGTGTGCATGTCTGTGTGTGTGTGTGAGTGTGTGCCCAGCGATAGATTGGCGCCCTGTCCTGGGTCTATCTGCCCAGTGCCCGAAACTTTCTTCCCTGGATAGGCATAGGGAACCCCCCCCCCCCCGTCCCCCAGGACCCTAATATAGGATAAAGTGGAAGATAATGAATGAATTAATGAATGAAAAACTGTAAAGAGTAAAGGTCCTGGTTCTGGTTTGTATTTATTATCTTCTGAGTTCGCAGGGGGGGGGGGGGTTCCCCATGTTCCCCATGTTCCCCATGTTCCCCATGTTCCCCATGTTCCCCATGTTCCCAATGCCTATTTAGAAGAGAACGTTTCGGGGTGCTGGTACACCCAGGATAAGGTGCCAATCTATTGTTGGGTACACTCACTCACACAGCCACATACACAAACTTACTCTATATTGGACAATTTAGAGCATTCAATTTACCTTAAATCCATGTTTTTGGACTGTGGAAGTAAACCAGAGATTCCAGAGGAAACCCACAACACCATGCAGTCCGGTTTTGTTTTTGTTTTAAAACACTCAGAATTTATTCTGTTTAGGATACCCCCCTACACACACACAGAAACACACACAAAACACAACACACACACATACCCTTAGGTCCATAATGTGGGTTAATGGGTAAAACACTGTACAATCACAGGCCAATCACACAGCAAAACACACCAAAGAAGTAACACTTAAACATGTGGTAGGGCATAGCTCTGTGGTTAGGGTATTGGGCTATCAAACTGAAGGTTGTGGGTTCAAATCCCAGGTCCACTGCAGTTACTAATGTGGCTCCTTGAGCAAGATCCCTAACCCTCATTGCTCTAGGGATGCTGTGGCTGACCTTGTAGTCGCTCTGATTAAAAGTGTCTGCTAAATGGCCAAATGTAAATGTACATGTGGATAAATGTAGGGAGAACATGCAAACTCTATACAAGAAGGATCCAGGCTGTGCTCCATGTGCCATGCAACTTTGAGCCATGTGGCGGCAGCAGTATCCATTGCCCTTGATAAGAACTGGCTCCTTAAAAAGGATATGAAGGTACATGCCCAGCGGGGGTTGTCTCAGGCTTGTATGTAGCTCATGTCCTAGCCTCGTCCTGCCTTTTGCACCACTGATGTTCAGAGCGCAAAAAAGTTTTAGGAATGTTTCACTTCATACTGGGTCATTAATGCAAAAACCAATTAAGGTTATTTTTTCCTTTCCTGCTGGTGTTGTGCTTCAGCTTCCCTTAGAGGCACAGAGTGATAATGAATCTTTTAATGTGCCAGAGACCATAATGAAATGGCATCAGCTGGTGGAGCTTTTAATTTGATTCTCAGGATGTTCTAGGTGATCTAGATTAATATTTAGGCCCTTACGGCACTAAAGGCATCTAGTTTTCTTTTTTTTCCTGCAATTTGCAATATTTATTTTAAAAAATGTACTAAAGCAATTTTAACAGCCATGATTCATGTTTACAGGTTGCATTTAATGTCTCTATAAATTGAAACATATACAGACCCTTAAAATTTTAATATCATGATTTGATTAATAGATATAAATAATTTCCATAATTCCATTCAAAAAGTTAAACTTTCATAGATTAAAGATTTAGGGCCCAGAATTTTAATCAGTGTGATGGAGTGTAGTAACAATATATATATATATATATATATATATATATATATATATATATATATATATATATATATATATATATATGGTATTATTAGGTAATGGTATTATTAGATGCATACAGTAATGTAAATAGGCTATAGAATGTTCACTTGCACTGTTACGTTTTTTACTTATGTTTTTATTGATGTATATATGTATATAAACATCAGCATTTACTTCAATGGTTACTGTCACTACTGCGCTTTATGTAAGGAATATTATATATTGTATATATATGTATATATGTATATATATGTAGGGTGACATGGTGTCTTAGTGGTTAGCATGTTCTCCTCTCAGTGCTAGGGATTTCTGGTTCGAGTCTGGTTGGAGTTTCCACGTTTTCCGAGAGTTCACGTGGGTTTCCTCTAAGTTCTCTGGTTCCCTCCCACAGTCCAAAAACATGGATCAAGGTCAATTGAATTCTCCAAAATTGCTCCTGGGTGTATCTGCCCATCACCTGAAACGTTGTCCCCTGGATAGGCATAAGGACCCCCCCATCTCCGCGCAACCATAGTAGAGGACACAACGGAAATAAATGGATGGATGGATCTATATATTCATTCATTCATCATCTTCCGCTTTATCCTCTATTAGGGTCACGGGAGGGGTTCCCATGCCCATCCAGGGGAGAACGTTTCGGGCGCTGGGCAGATACGCCCAGGACAGGGCGCCAATCTATCGCTGGGCACACACTCACTCACACAGACACACTCTATATGGGGCAATTTGGGAAAATTCAATTGACTAGATCCATGTTTTTGGACTGTGGAGAACCCGGAGAACCCGGGGAACCCGGAGGAAACCCACGCAGACACGTGGAGAACATGAAAACTCCACCCAGATGGGGATTCGAACTAGGGAATCCCTAGTGCTGAGAGGCGAACGTGCTAACCACTAAGCCACCGTGCCGCCCTGGAGATATATATATGGTATTATTAGGTAATGGTATTATTAGATGCATACAGTAATGTAAATAGGCTATAGAATGTTCACTTGCACTGTTACATTTTTTACTTATGTTTTTATTGATGTATATATGTATATACACATCAGTATTTACTTCAATGGTTACTGTCACTACTGCGCTTTATGTAAGGAATATTATATATTGTATTACTGGTTAGACATAACTATACTGTTGGATTTCTTATATAGAAGATGTTTTGATTTGTACGCTATTGTACTTACACAGAACTCATAGTGAAAGGTCGTATAGAGCGATTAGAGGATGAGACACTTTGCTTTATGACACACTGACCAGAATTAAAAATAGACTGTGGACTCATGAGGTCACAACCCGCTCTGGATTTATCTCTGTTCGCATGCTGCTGCTCTGTGTGTGCACGTGCATGGTTTGAGCAGAGCTGTGTAATACAATCCATGTGCTTTTTTTTGAGCACTAGTTGGCAGCACCTGCCTTTCTCCACCCATTCTGCATTAATCACCGTGAATGTAAACACTGTGTTTAGATGTGTGTGGGTTTATTAATCAGAAAGTGAGTAAAGCAGATTAAGACCCCTCCCACCTATGAGACAGGGAACTAGACAGATGGCATCTCTATCTTGCTCTCATGTTGGCACAGGACGGGCAAAGGATTCCTTCTGTGACCTACATAATCCAACATGGCTGCCACTCAGCTTCATAAGAACAGCTTTGCCATCTCGATGCTCTGTGGCTCTGTTTCTTTCTTCCCTCCCTGTATAGTAATTGTTCATTTTTCTGTTTTTTATTATTGTGGTACTGTGAAAGCTGTTATGAGATATAGTATTCTTGATAAATTAATTTATTACCACAACACTGTTTATATTTTATTTTTGGATATAACTTAGTTATTTAAGCTGTATGGGGCGGCACGGTGGTTTAGTGGTCAGCACGTTTGCCTCTCAGCGCTAGGGATTCCCGGTTCGAATCCCCATCTGGGTGAAGTTTCCATGTTCTCCCCGTGTCTGCGTGGGTTTCCACCGGGTTCTCCGGTTTCCTCCCACAGTCCAAAAACATGGATCAAGTCAATTGAATTCTCAAAATTGCCCCATATAGAGTGTGTCTGTGTGAGTGAGTGTGTGCCCAGCGATGGATTGGCACCCTGTCCTGGGTCTATCTGCCCAGCGCCCGAGATGTTCTCCCCTGTATGGGCATGGGGAACCCCACCGCGACCCTAATAGAGGATAAAGCGGGAGATAATGAATGAATTTAAGCTGTATGGTAATTCTTATCATCATCTTTATTCACTCTTTTTTTTTGAGTTCTGGGCAGATACACCTAATAGAGTGTCTGTCATTGAGCACACACTTATTCACATAGACACACATACAAACACACTGCATATGGAGCAGTTTGGAGCATTAAATCCATGCTTTTGGACTGTGGGAGGAAACTGGAGAACCCGCAAGAAGCCCATGTGGACACAGGGAGAACATGGAAACTACACCCAGATAGGGTTTTTCAATATTGTCTGTGTGTGTGTGTATATATATATACATATATATATATATATATATATATATATATATATATATATATATATATATATATATATATATATATATATGGTATTATTAGATGCATACAGTAATGTAAATAGGCAATAGAATGTTCACTTGCACTGTTACATTTTGTTTTTATTGATGTATATATGTATATACACATCAGTATTTACTTCACTGGTCACTGTCACTACTGTGCTTTATGTAAGGAATATTATATATTGTATTATTCATTCATTCATTCATTATCTTCCGCTTATCCTCTATTAGGGTCGCGGTGGGGTTCCCCATGCCCATCCAGGGGAGAACGTCTCGGGCGCTGGGCAGATAGACCCAGGACAGGGCGCCAATCCATCGCTGGGCACACACTCACTCACACAGACACACTCTATAGGGGGCAATTTTTTGAGAATTCAATTAACTTGATCCATGTTTTTGGACTGTGGGAGGAAACCGGAGAACCCCCCCCCCCCCCCCCCCCCCCCCCCCCCCCCCCCCCCCCCCCCCCCCCCCCCCCCCCCCCCCCCCCCCCCCCCCCCCCCCCCCCCCCCCCCCCCCCCCCCCTGTATTACTTGTAGTAATTTTTTTTTTGTACTGTCCCCAGATGTGAGGAACTTAAAACATTTAACTGGTGTGGAATAAGAACCTTTGGTACTGCATTAAGATGCTGTATAAAATGCTGGAACTAAAAGCAGAACCACAGTACAGACAGCTTCGCAGTCATGCTGACAGTAAACCAACTGTGTTTGGTTTGTGTGTAAAGGTATTGCACTGCAGGGGCTGGCTCGTGTTTAATCCTGCAGTGATGAGCTCAGAGCAGTCTTTATCTGTGTAACAGGTGGGATCAAAGTGAAGTCTGATTATGTCTGATACCTTTCAAATTACAGCATTTACTCCCTTCTCTTTTAAAATATGACATGGAACTATTGCTGGGCACACACTCACTCACACAAACACACTCTATATTGGAAAATTTCATCATTCCTTCTGCTTTATCCTATGATAGGGTCGCGGGGGGGTTCCACATGCCCATCCAGGGGAGAACGTTTTGGGCGCTGGGCAGATACACCCAGAACAGGGTGCCAATCTGTCGCTGGGCACACATTCACTCACACAGACACACACACAATAACACTCTACATGGGGCAATTTAAAGAACACAATTGACTTGATCCATGTTTTTGGACTGTGAGAGGAAACCGGAGAACCCGGAGGAAACCCAAATGGACATGGGGAGAACATGGAAACTCCGCCCAGATGGGGATTCGAACCGGGAATCCCTAGTGCTGAGAGGCAAACGTGCTAACCACTAAGCCACCGTGCTGTATGGGGCAATTTGGAGAATTCAATTGACTTGATCCATATTTTGGACTGTGGGAGAAAACCGGAGAACCCGGAGGAAACCCACGCGGACACAGGGAGAACATGGAAACTCCACCCATATTGGGATTTAAACCAGGAATGCCTAGCACTGAGAGGAGAACATGCTAAACACTAAGGCACCGTACCGCCCGTCTTGATCAAACAATCACATTTTTTATTAATTAAATGCTTTTTTCATTCCTGAGGTCAGAACGCTTCGACACTTATTTCCTTTTGGCCACCAATTACCATCTCTTTCCTTCTTCCTCTCCTCTGCTCTGCTTATCACTAGGGTTCAGCCCTAAGGGACAGATGACCAATCGGTTGTTATATCTGTGTACCTATGGGAGCTGATTGGATGAGGTCGATGCAAGTCTCTAGGTAGAACAAGTCACCCTTTTTATGGAAGTCAGAATCACAGCAAACTGCACAGAGCCAGGATGAAAATGACTTTGTGCAATTGATCTGATTCATGAGACCTTCACCACCAGCCTTTAATCATATATTATTTGTAGTGTTATAAAGTAATACTCTTGTTCTGCCGGCATGAGGTTGGTGTTTTGGCGAGGTTTTTATTCTTTTCATAGTTGTCACACTCATTAGTCTTTATAAGTGCAATCTCTGATGTCCAATGCTGATTTAATGCCTATATGTAAAACATGGCCAGTGTGGAATCACCCCGCTATGCTTATTTGCGGCTGAGGCTCAGATTTGACGCTTGTCTCCTCGCTCTGTCGCTCATGTGTCAAGATGTCACATCTCAATTATCAGTGGAGAGGTCAGTGTGAGAAAATGGCTTCTGCTATCAACCGATTTCACTGATGGTCACTGTGCAATGTCTGTAGTTTAGTGAACCTGTGTTGTGTACAACTCAAGGTTATTCATTCAATCATTTATTCATCCTCTACTAGGGTCACGGAGAGGGGGGGGTTCTAAATGCCCAGGAGTGAATGTTTTAGGTGCTGGGCAGATACACTCTCAATGGGCATAGGGAACCTCCCCGTGACCCGAATAAAGGATTAAACTGAAGATAATAAATAAATGAAAGGATTTGTTGTCAAAACTTACATATTTATGCTATTTCTAATTTAGGAATAAGCTCTGAAGCTTTAGTGTACATATATCTTTGGATATCTAGTGTGTTGCAATGGTTTAATCAAAAATATATATTTATTATATAATCATTTTACTAAAGGAAATTTTCTACAACACTGATGTATAGATGAACAGAACATCATGCTAGATGTCAGTGCTAAAAGGTTAAAACAAGGCAGCTTAAGATTCAGCACTGGAGTATCTGAAGGCAAATCACATTCTTCATCCATTACTGCATGTCGTCATCTCTTCTGTCTGTTGCCATGGTTACCTGGCTCCTCAGCTGTGCTTCTATTCTCTCAGACTATGTAGACTATTCAACACTATTAGAAAGTTAAGATGCATTAATCAATATGCGGTGCTCATTTACGAACTTACAAGTATGGATTTATTAACGGAGATTTAAATAGCTCAAAAAAAAACTAAAAAAATGAATGGGTGCTATGAATTGAAATAAATAAATAAATGAAGCAGACACAAAGGATGGAAGAAGGGACAAAGAAAATGTGTTGTGTAGTAGTCTAGGCTCATTTCAATGAAACCGTGTAGAAAGAACCTTTACATTTCAGCACTAAAGGAGTGGACAGCTACTTTCCAAGAACCTCTAGTTCTAAGAACCACTATTATTCTGTATGTGTGTAAATACACACAGTGTGTAAAAAAAATAAATAACCAAGAATATTATATAATGCACTGCATGCTGTTAAAAGTATAAAAGTTTTTTGTTTTATTGTGTGTGTGGGATAAATGTGGAAGGTGGGGGTTTGATAGTATGTTGCTGGATGTCCTAGGACATAAGAGGATTTGCAGCGTCGTTTCAGAAACACGGATGCGGACAGATCCTTTAAAAGTCGGCTGTAAAACACAGCAAGCTGACGTCAGGATGTGGAGTTCTGCTGCAGCAACCTGCAGTCACAGCATCCCTCAGCCATTAGGCTTTAGCTTCAACAGCACTCTCTGGATTATTCTCTTTTGCTAAATATCGTTTTGAAAATGATACACACGTTTTTTTTTTTAATCTCACAATCATCCTAATATCCAACCTAACAGAACCAACATTCATTCATTCATTATCTCCCGCTTATCCTCTATTAGGGTCGCGGTGGGGTTCCCCATGCCCATCCAGGGGAGAACATCTCGGGCGCTGGGCAGATAGACCCAGGACAGGGCGCCAATCCATCGCTGGGCACACACTCACTCACACAGACATACTCTAAACGGGGCAATTTTTGAGAATTCAATTAACTTGATCCATGTTTTTGGACTGTGGGAGGAAACCGGAGAACCCGGAGGAAACCCACGCAGACACGGGGAGAACATGGAAACTCCACCCAGATGGGGATTCGAACCGGGAATCCCTAGCGCTGAGAGGCGAACGTGCTAACCACTAAGCCACCGTGCCGCCCAGAACTAACATAATGAACATATTCAGAACTAACAATGTGGGATGCTAAACACCAAATATAAACATCTATGTTTTATAATGGGTCTTGGTCCTCCCAAGGTTTCTTCCTTGAATAACAACATAACAGGGAGTTTTTTCTTGCCACTGTCGCTTCGGCTTGCTCTTTGGGGGTTTAAAGGCTTTTCATTCTGTAAAGCTGCTTTGTGACAATGTACTGTTGTAAAAAGCGCTATAGAAATGAATAACTTGAACTTGAACTTATAAATGTCTCTGAAAACATTTGCTTGTTCATTCAAATGAGCAGGTGTGTGATCAGACACTCAAAAGAATCTGGCTCAGAACAAAGAATCTGGCTCACAATGTCCGTTCTCGGTCATCCTGAAGATTGGGATGGGTATTTTGTGAGGGCCAGTCATGTTCTACCACATTAAACTCACCCCTTTTTGGCTTTACAAACCGTTGTGCACTGGGGCACTGTCATGCAGAGTAGAAAAGGGCCTTTATTTATACAGTTGTCCGAAATGAAGACAATGGGATTAATTGAATTAAACAAATAAAATGATTTGAAGGTGTGTCTTAATGCTATTATTCATATATCACACATTTCCTTTAGAGAATAAGCTTCCATATATATTGAAAAAATCAACAATGTTTTTTATTTTCCTTCTTAAGACTTTAGTGAAAAGGAGGGATGTGGAAAGAGGGCAGAAAGATTCCTATTGTGCCGAAAATAGGAACCATTGCATGCTTTGTTTCACCTTCAGCTTCCTCTTGGTTTAAACGTTTTGCTCTGACTCACACTGCAGCAAGTTTTATCAGTGGCGCTGCTCCATGATCACCAATCCAGACTCCTTCAAAACGCATTCGCATCCCAGCCAGGAAAAAGGGGGGTTGCCATGGCAACGGCTGAAGGAGAGGGGACAATGGGTTGAAGTGATTTGCAGTGGGGGTTAGGCATGTTTTATGGACTGTATCTTTACTGAGCGCCTGCAGCCCATAAATATTAGAGCATGGAGCTACACACTGCCTTGTGTTTCATCTATAAATATAGACAGACTTTAGAAAGAAGCAAAGACAAAACAGAGAATGAAAAAGGCAGGAGCAAAAAGCTAAAAAGGAAAGCGTGAGTGGATAAAATGCCTCAGTGTGCTTTGGTTCGCTCATAATTGAGGCACTGTGGAGGATTTTTTTTTGTCTGCCCGAGTTTTCAATGACTTCTTTCTTTTAAAGTCTTTAAACAGGATGCACGTTATCTTTAGAGATCTCACAGTGTAGTCAATCTGAGACATCACACTGTGTATTCAGGGTGCCAGACTCTCGACAGACATCGCACTCTAATTCCCACTAACCCATGCATGTTAGGAAAGCAGCTGCCATAAAAGGATGGCTTTTAAAATAGAAAATTAATCTGATGTGGGCGGCACGGTGGCTTAGTGGTTAGCACATTCGCCTCTCAGCGCTAGGGATTCCCGGTTCGAATCCCCATCTGGGTGGAGTTTCCATGTTCTCCCCGTGTCTGCATGGGTTTCCTCCGGGTTCTCCGGTTTCCTCCCACAGTCCAAAAACATGGAATAAGTTAATTGAATTCTCAAAAAAAAATTGCCCCCTATAGAGTGTGTCTGTGTGAGTGAGTGTGTGCCTAGCGATTGATTGGCGCCCTGTCCTGGGTCTATCTGCCCAGCGCCCGAGACGTTCTCCCCTGGATTGGGCGTGGGGAACCCCACCGCGACCCTAATAGAGGATAAGCGGGAGATAATGAATGAATGAATTAATTAATCTGATGAGGAATTATAATGGCTTTGTTGATACATTTCATCATAGTATATTCCACTATACTATAGTTCTGGAGTATTAAAATGGTGTGCTGTTTCCTCCCACACATTCTGTGACTCTATTCAGATGTGTGACTGCCTTTTATAAGTATGATTGCCATCTCTGGCCATCAAACTATTGTTATCCGATTTTTATTATACAAATGTTTTTGTCCGGCTTTCTTCGCCCGCAATTTTTCAGGTATCAACACAGGATTCGGTGGTTTTCTCCGACCCATGTGAGATCACTGCTTGAATACAGCAAACAGGTCGAACCGTTTCCAAGATATTCCTGTTTTTCTGAACTAAAATTCCCATTCACTTTGCAATATGGTGATATTCGCTTCCATAACTCTGCCAATTTTTGAGCTACAAAGATGAAATTCGCTGGAGTCGGAGATGGTTGCAGCCAGACCGGTCTTGTGAAATCGCAGAGTGATCAAGAGACCTTTTTTACCCGACTCCGCTCACTTCGCTTACCTCGTTCTCTGTATTGTTTTAATTTACACATGACCTGTGTCATTTACGTCCAAGCTGCAAACACTTGCATTTTCTTCCAGGAATGCACCTTTTTAGTTTCCTATGAACTTTGACTTTAAGCAGCTTTAAACCTAAACTTCTTCTTTTGGCATTTTTACCCCAAAGAATTTATTCAGGGGTTGCCACAGCGATGAACTTGCATCACATACAGTGTGTGATGAACTTGCATTTAAGATTTGGCCAGTGTTTTATGCCGGATGCCCTTCCTGACCTTTAGGGGGCCTGGGGACACACATACTATAGCGACAATTCCCAGTGCTGAGAGTGAACGTGCTAAACACTAAGCCACCATGCTGCCCTAACTTAAACTTAGACTATTCCATGTATTATTCAATCACTGATACAGTCTCGGGCGGCACGGTGGCTTAGTGGTTAGCACGTTCGCCTCTCAGCACTAGGGATTCCCGGTTCGAATCCCAGTCTGGGTGGAGCCTCCATGTTCTCCCCATGTCCGTGTGGGTTTCCTCCGGGTTCTCCGGTTTCCTCCCACAGTCCAAAAACATGGATCAAGTCAATTGAATTCTCCAAATTGCCCTATATAGAGTGTGTTTGTGTGTCTGTCTGTGTGTGTGCCCAGCGATAGATCAGCACCGTGTCCTGGGTGTATCTGCCAAGCACCCATAACATTCTCCCCTGAATGGGCATGGGGAACCCCCCCCCGCAACCCTAATAGAGGATAAAGTGGAAGATAATGGCTGGATGGATGATACAGTCACTGGGTCTGCATGGAAGCATGAGTGTAGTGCTTTTAGCTTCATGTCACATGATTTTATGTCATGACCATAGGGGGCTGATGTACCAATATATCACAAGGTGTTCAACAATAGCTTGCCATTCTGCATGATTTAAATGAGTTTCCCAAACTTGTTGAAGTGAGGCAAAAGCATGTGAGCAATAAGTCACAATAGCCCCAACTCCGGTGGCAGTAAGGATTTTCACTTATGACTGGTACCAAAGTGACTAAGGTGTGCAAGCTTCCCCTTTAATGTCATAGGTTAGCTGTAAAACCTGCTTAAATGTTTTTTTTATAGTAAGGAGATTTGCTCTCTGAGGTACAGAAGCTTAAGAGTATGCAATTGATGGGGGGAGGAAGGAGTGATATTTGCCCTGGGATATATAATCATTGGTTTCATTAGGATTTAACATCTTAATACAGTTCAGTCTCCGGCAGTGTTCTGTCTAATGTGGTTATGCTTGTGATTTTTCTGAGCTCTCGACATATAATTATAACAGGAAGTAAAATATTCCATATGGGCGGCACGGTGGCTTAGCAGTCTCTCATTACTGGGGAACCAGGTTCAAAATCCCAATCTGTGTGGAGTTTCTTTGTTCTCCCCATGTCCACATGGGTTTCCTCCGGGTTCTCCGGTTTCCTCCCACAGTCCAAAAGCATGGATTTAAGGTATATTAATTCATTCATTATCATTCACTTATTCCTCCACTAGGGGTGCGGGGGTTTCCAATGACCATCCAGGGGAAAACATTATACCCAGTACAGGGTGCCAATCTATCGCTGGGCACACAATCACTCACTCACTCACTCAAACACACACAAGCATACTGACTGTATAGGGGCCATTTATTTATTCATTCATTATCTTCCACTTCATCCTCTATTATGGTTGCAGGGGGGTTCCCCATGCCCATCCAGGGAAGAACGTTTCGGCGCTGGGCAGATACACCCAGGACAGGGGGCCAAACTATCGCTGGGCACAGACTCACACACACAGACACACTCTATATGGGGCAATTTGGAGAACTCAATTGACTTGATCTATGTTTTTGGACTGTGGGAGGAAACCGGAAAACCCGGAGGAAACCCACGCGGACACGGGGAGAACATGGAAACTCCACCCAAATGGGGATTCGAAACGAGAATCTCTAGTGCTGAGAGGCCAACGTGCTAACCACTAAGCCACCGTGCCACCTAGGGGCCATTTAGAGCATTTAATTTATCCATGTTTTTGGACTGTGGGAGGAAACCAGGGAACCCAGAGGAAACCCATGCTGACACACGAGGGCACATTGAAACTCCAACAAGATTGGGATTTGAACCTGGATCCTCATCGCTGAGAGGTGAACGTGCACAAAGTCACCTTCTCGCCGTTAAAGTAAATTGAATACTCTAAATTGCCCCATATATAGAGTGTGTTTTTGTTAGTCTGTGTAAGTGAGTGTGTGCCCAGCGATAGATTGGTGCCTTGTCCTAGGCATATCTTCCCAGCGCCTGAAACGTTCTCCCCTGCGACCCTAGTAGAGGATTATTGGACGATAATGAATAAAGAAATGAAAGAATGAATGTTTCATATCTTTGTAGAAATACATAATCCTGCTATTTTGTTTATTCTTATAAATCTGTAATGCATGTAAATCTTTAATATTAAATATAGTGACAACATCAAACACCACCAAATCTGGACATTTGTTAAACATTCAAAAAGAAAATATGTTCAGGTGCAACACCTCTAGCTTATATGGGCTACAAGTTCCTAAAATAATTCATTTTCTTTACATTGTTTTCTGATATCACATAATCACAGGGTATATTTCCTTAGTTCTCAAATCCATTGCACATGTTTTTAGTGAAACACACCGTGATTGCAGCTGTCCTTTGTTCGTAGTCTTTACTGATATTCATTACTGACTGAAAGCAACTTATTCTATGGGAAGAAAATATTCCATCTGCTGTGTGAACCAGACTCCCATCCCCCAGCTTCCTCCCACCCTTCCGCACTCTTCTCTCCAAAATGACAGCATCCTATAAAGGAGGAAAAATCCCCACTGCAGCTGCCGTTGTTATGGAAACAAGGCTGTCAACCCAGGTTTACCACCCACGGCATGCATATATATATATATATATATATATATATATATATATATATATATATATATATATATATATATATATATATACATATATATATTGAGAGAGAGAGAGAGAGAGAGAGAATATACAAAGATTAAACTAGAACATGCTAGAACATACATATGACGTCATCACTTTTCATTCATCTGTGAAAATATCGGATTATTATGATGTAAATTTGGCATTTGTCTAGTTTTAAATATTTGGTGTAACTGACATTTACATTTCATTTAGGAGACACTTTTATTCAAATGAGAGAACAATACAAGTCAGTATAAGGAGAATTATCTGTCTGATGAAAGTCAAGCAAGGGAAAACACTGTAATGCACATCTGTAATAATCTGTACACATCTTTGGAAGTGGGACTAAATAAAATGCCTAAATGTGATGATGATAAATGTTTTTCTAAAAGCATCCTGTTTGTCACCATGTTTGTCACATCTGGACTCAGATGCAGGTGCACTTTATGTGCTCTATGAGCAGTTGGTTAGTAACTGGAAGCTCGGAGCACATTTTAGCTGAAGCGACTGTCTGTCTGTGTCATACTCTCCCATTATTTGTTTCTATGCTTTGCTTTTGTTTTCATAAGTCTGCGCAACTAACTTCATTTCCTGCTGAACTGCCACGATGTAATAAATCAAGGTGACGGAATATTAAATGAACAATTTTTAAGTTCAGTTGAAGGTTCACTGAGATCACGAGAGAAGAAAACAGCTTCAAATCAGTGTTTCTCATTTAGAATTTGACCTGCTTTTGATCTGAAAAGCTGCGTTATTAGAATTTACTCTACGGTCCCTCATCGTCATGGCAACTATTGCATCAGCCTTGACGTCAGCCATTTTGTGCAGTGTAGGATAGAATAGGTAGTGTAAGAAGATGGAGGATTTTTGACTTTGGTATTATAATAAAAATAATAATAATAAAAATAATAATAATAATAACAACATAAATCTAATAAAGTGTTATCAGCTCTACTTGCTATGTATATTTCATTTGAAGTCCATCTGCTTTTCTAAATACTTCTACATTTTCTACATACATACTGAAGTGATGTTGATGTGTTGCTGGTGGGGTAATGTATGTTGCTTCTGTTCGATTGGGTAGGACACAGCACAGTCTTTAAACACCTCACGGTCACTACAGGACTGATAATTATCCCTCGACACAAAATGTCATCAGCATTTTGTAAGCTGTGGCCTATATACACCGGTGAAGAATTAGAGCATGCCTAAAACAAGTGCAGCAACAAATAAGATATGCTTTCTAATTTTACATCTACAGAGAACATGAAAACTCCACCCAGATTGGTATTCAAACCCGGATCCCCAGCGCTGAGGGGCAAACATGCTAACCACTACGCCATCTTGCCGCCCGGTCCTGATCAGTGGGAATTTGATATCATTTTTGTTATTCAAAAATATGCTGCTTTGCTATTGAGCCAATCAGATCTCCATCCATCCATTATCTTCTGCTTTATCCTATATTAGGGTCGCGGGGGGGGGTTCCCCATGCCCGTCCAGGGGAGAAAGTTTTGGGCGCTGGGCAGATACACCCAGGACAAGGCGCCAATTTATCACTGAGCACACACTCACTCACACAGACACACTCTATATGGGGCAATATGAAGAACTTAATTGACTTGATCCATGTTTTTGGACTGTGGAAGGAAACCGGAGGACACAGGGAGAACATGAAAACTCCACCCAGATTGGGATTCAGATGTGATTTTCATAATTTAAGACTTTTCACTCTTCCTTAAATAGCTTTTTGTCTAAAAAAGACTCTTTGTCTTTGTGACTTATCAGTCTGTCAGAAGCTTTGGTGCTGACTGTGCCATGTAAGAAGTCTTCTCACTGCAGTCCACCATTAAACCACAGACTACATCTTTATTAAGCAAGCATTAAGGTCAGATGTTAATGTTAATAAATCTCTTTATTAAATGTGGGTTTTATTGGAAATCTATACCATATATCCACTATATGACCATGTTTACCTTGAAAGATTTTTCCTTATAAATGATCATCACAGATTTAAAACTTTATTTAGCTGCTGGATTTATGAGTTTAATTGTTGTTTCTGTTTAGATTTTTGATTTTTTATTCAAATGGCTAATTGATTCAGCTCAGTCTTGATTATACAGGTAACATTTGTTCACCACCGTCTATGAAATAATTACTATTTTTACTTTTACAAACTTTAATTGCCTCAGATTTAATCTATTTTTGAACATCCCCCTTCATGAATTGTTTTTCTGTAATGTAACAAATAACTTAAATAACTTCCATCCATTTATCCATTATCTTGTTTAATAGTTTATATATATATATAGGATGTAAAGCTGGGGATCCAGGTTTGAATCTCGATCTAGGTGGAGTTTCCATGGTCTCCCATTGCACGCGTGGGTTTTATCCGGGTTCATGAATTTCAATTTCGGTGAAGGAGTGTTAGTTCAATGGTTATGGTGTTGAGGTAGCAATCCAATGGTTGTGGGTTCAAATCCCAGGTCCATTGGTGTTACCAGGGTGGGTCTTTGAGCAAGGCTCATCATTGCACCAGGTAATCTGTATGTAACCCTGTGTCCTGACATTGAATGTTCTAATGAGTGTGTTTGAGTAAATGTTAATGTGTCTGCCCAGCAATAGATTGGCACCCTATCCTTGGTGGGAATGGGCAACCCCTTCGCAACCCTAGTACAGAATTAAGTGGAAGATAATGAATGAATAAATGAATGAATGAATGAATTGTGCAACTGTGAGATTCATTCCACATTTATAAAGACATATAAAGTCTGGCTGGCTGCAAGCATAGTGATGACTTTGAAAGGCCATCTAACTCTCACAAGGCCCTGTGGTATAAACTAGAATAGAAATTGTAAGTCAGGTCCTTACAATGTCAGTGAGGCAGTGGTAGCTCAGTGGTTGGGGTGTTGGGCTAGAAATCCAAGGTTTGTGGGTTTAAATGCCATGTCCATTGATGTTACCAGTGTGGTAACACTTAAGTTCAAGTTAAGTTCAAGTTATTTATTTCTATAGCGCTTTTTACAACAGTACATTGTCACAAAGCAGCTTTACAGAATGAAAAGCCTTTAAACCCCCAAAGAGCCTCATTAACCCTCATTGCTTCAGGGATATCGTATGTAACTCAGTTGAGATACTTGTAAGTCTGCTAAATGACCCAATGTAAATGTGCAACGTTTTACTGGTTGAATGTTTGAGGACACCCCACACAGATGCATCAAATCTTGAGGAAAGTCTTCCCAGAAGAGTAGGAGTTATACTGTTATAGCTGCAAATGGGGATCGAGTCCCTGTAAAATGTGCTTAATTAGTGCAACTGATAATAGATAATAAACATCTTAGTTTAGTTAATTCAAATTTTATTAACTTAAAACATTGTTATCCTTATTAAAGATATTACGTTATTATAGAGAAGATTATCAGTGGTTTCCTTAAGAATATTAATTTCCTTAAGAATATTAAACGTGAAACGTTAAAGATTAAAAACAACAGTGACAGACCTGTTTTGTGAGTTATGACAAACTTTTATTTAAAATGTAAGTGTTCCATTAATAAACAAGAACAAACAAATTAACAGCAATATAAATATCTGCATATAAAAGAAAGAGAGAAACATGAAGGGCTAAGCAGTTAAGAAGAAGGTTATCACAGATGAAGGGAATCAAGCAGCAGACAGACATTTAAATATATTCATACAGACAGTGATGCCATTCAGGTAGCTTTGAACAGTTCGATTTGAATTACAAGCACAGAGGACTATAGAGAGCAGCTGGGGGTTTACGCTAAAATCACAAGATGTCTCCTTTTTTTCCTTTTGAAAGAAGATCGAAATCAATGGGAAGAAAGAACAAAATGTCGGAAAACACAAAAATATGCACAAAGTTCACAAGCTCTAAGCTACCTTTGCGTTTATTTAGCTTAATAGATGTCGCAGGTTAAATGTACAGGTTGATTACTCAGTGAGCTTAAAGCGTTTGGATCTCTAACTACATTAATCGGGGTTCTTTTTTTTGCCATTTTGTTGATTTTTTTCCTAAAAAATACTGAAACATTCCTGTGTTAGCCTGATATATGGTTTTTACACGTGGGTTATTTACAAGGTGATAAGGGGTTGGGCATTTGGGACGTACATAACATAGGACACAGATTTCCGAGCCGTAATTAAGTGAACAAACAGCAGGATTAAATTGTCGGTTTATTTATCTGCATCAACACAACCAGATTACTGTCTCCCTAAAGTATTAGAGTTCTCATGCCAACATTCACTCACACAGTCAATATTAAAAGCACAGACCGAGGGCCTGGGTAACAGCGACTTCATCAAGGTTCAGTAAAGTAAAAGCAGGATTGATTTTTTTTTTTTTAGCTATAATATTAGTTTTGGCTAAATGACATTAACGTTTTGATTCACCCTCGTTGGATACAATTCAACGTTTTCTTAGCAGCGTGAGACCAATTCGATCGTCTATAATCCGACTTCTTTACGTTCAACTTTCCAGGTCAACTTTTATTATTCGCTGGTTTAATGAAAGTTTTTCTTTCGTAGTGATGCAATGCCATGTGATGCGCACGTTGAAATCTAATACCCTTTCTACACTGCATAGCTTCTCAATACTCATCTTATCGTCAAAGTGGATCATGCAAGGACACGGGGCTATGGCACATCCTCTTAAACAAACCTAAACAGCAACATTTTCATTCTTGCCACCACATGAAGCATCTAATTTGCATTGAAACAAACCCCCAAAAGAAATCTCGACATGACAGAAAGAGCTTTTCCTCGATTATCTTACAATACAGGTCTCAAAACAGGATTTAGTGTCTCGAAGAATCTGAACACACGTGTCATCTATTGAACGCCTCGTAATGTTTAACCCTATGCTACAAAATGAGCAAAACGAAAACTGTAAAGACTGTTGACTAAAGACTACATGAAGCTTTAATCTCAGTATTTGAGAATTTTCTGATTATTGGAGGCTAGTTCCAAGTGAGGGGAAATGTGTACATGCCAAAAAGAAATATAATTCGACCCTGGCTGTAATGCTGTGGACAGCCGACCATCGCTTCCATTATCCCACATCACTTCTTGTCTTTCTTGGTGGCCTTCTTTTTGCTGGCCGGGGTCGGGGCCGCTTTAGGTATGTCGGCAGCAGGAGCGACCTGGGGAGGTGGCTGAGGAGGTGGGAGGGCCTGCTGAACCATCTGCTGCTGCGGGTTAGCCGTCAACGTGGCGGTGCTGCCTGGGATGTAGACGTTCTGCCGGTAGTCAGGGACGTACTGAGCGTTGTAGCGGGGACCTAGTGTTGCTGTGGTCTCACCTGGGTCAACGGAAGTGGAAAGAAACATCAGTATGGAGGTACGGAGGTTAAAGAAAACAGAAGAGTTTTAATCACACAGACCTTTTACATTTACATTAACATTTGGTCATGTAGCAGACGCTTTTATCCAAAGCGACTTACAAGGTGAGCACAGGGTTAATCACAACATCCCTGGAGCAATGAGGGTTAAGGGTCTTGCTCAAGGACCCACATTGGTAACTTGGGTTCCCCATGCCCAAACAGGGGAGAACGTCTCGGGCGCTGGGCAGATGCACCCAGGACAGGGCGCCAATCTATTGCTGGGCACACACTCACTCACACAAAGACACTCTATATGGGGCAATTTGGAGAACTCAATTGACTTGATCCATGTTTTTGGATTGTGGGAGGAAAACGGAGAACCCGGAGGAAACCCACGCGGACACGGGGAGAATTTTTTTTTTCAATATTTTATTTTTCCAGCCAAAAAAAATGCAATCATTTTAAAAGAATGTAGTTTCTTTAATTACTGAACTAAAGATTTAGTGATGGAGGTTTAAAAAAAATGTCTGGTGCAGAATGTGATGAAGGTGAAGATGAGGGAAAAGTAGAACACTCACCGTTCGCAGCTGCCATCAGCGCCTGTAACTGTTCGGCTTCAGTCGGGGGATTCGGCCAGGGTCCCGTTCCTACTACTGCACCTGCAACGGCTTCTTCAGGACGAGGTCCAGCTCTGCATAAAACACGGGTGAATTAGTGCTTCTGCACATCCACATACACACACACACACACACACACACACTCACACACACACACTCAAACACATAAACGCCTGTCCTCAGCATGAACACACCAGGCTGATGAGTTACGACAGCCATTTTGTTCGAGACCCAGAAGCAGCACACAGGAAATGGAGGCTGCAGTCGAACTGAGCAGAGGCAGCCATTATGCAGTCAGACAGGCAAACAGGTCAACACACACACACACACACACACACACACATACACACACACATTGATTTTCTGTTTGTGTAGTTCATTTATTTTGTGGTCTGTTGCCTATTTAGTCTATTTAGTAATCAGCATAAAGAGCTTTTAAAATAATTCATTTATTCATTCATTCATCCACTACTAGGGTGGCTGGAGGGGGGGATTCCCCATGCCCATCCATGGGAGAACGTTTCAGGCACTGGGCAGATACACCCAGGACAGGGCGCCAATCTATCGCTGAGCTCACACACATACACACACACACACACACTATATGGGGCAATTCAGATCATTCAATTTACCTTTCATGTTTTTGGACTGTGGGAGGAAACCGGAGAACCTGGAGGAAACCCATGCAGACAGGGGAAGAATATGGAAATTCTACCCAGAACGGGGTTTAAACCTAGATCCCCAGGTGCTAAGCCACCTTGCTGCCCCTTTTTATTTGAATATCTAATATAACACTCAGTTTCTGCAATGACAGCACCCCTGTCTTGACACAATAGACCATTCATTCATTCATTATCTCCCGCTTATCCTCTATTAGGGTCGTGGTGGGGTTCCCCATGCCCATCCAGGGGAGTACGTCTCGGGTGCTGGGCAGATAGACCCAGGACAGGGCGCCAATCCATCGCTGGGCACACATTCACTCACACAGACACACACTAAAGGGGGGAATTTTGAGAATTCAATTAACTTGTTCCATGTTTTTGGACTGTGGGAGGAAACCGGAGAACCCAGAGGAAACCCACGCAGACACGGGGAGAACATGGAAACTCCACCCAGATGGGGATTCGAACCGGGAATCCCTAGCGCTGAGAGGCGAACGTGCGAACCACTAAGCCACCGTGCCGCCCACAATAGACCAAGAATATTATAATTACAGGAATATTGTTGTTGGAACTCAACTGGATAGCAAAGACTCTTTACCATTCAGGCATTAAGATTTGGATGGAGCATGCACCAGGACTTATTAGTGAACATCAGTGCCAATCTCAGCCCTTATCACCACGGAAGTTCATCTTAATTTTCATAGTTTAAATATGATGTGGGCGGCACGGTGGCTTAGTGGTTAGCACGTTCGCCTCTCAGCGCTAGGGATTCCCGGTTCGAATCCCCATCTGGGTGGAGTTTCCATGTTCTCCCCGTGTCTGCGTGGGTTTCCTCCGGGACTCCGGTTTCCTCCCACAGTCCAAAAACATGGAACAAGTTAATTGAATTCTCAAAATTGCCCCCTATAGTGTGTGTCTGTGTGAGTAAGTGTGTGCCCAGCGATGGATTGGCGCCCTGTCCTGGGTCTATCTGCCCAGCGCCCGAGACGTTCTCCCCTGGATGGGCATGGGGAACCCCACCGCGACCCTAATAGAGGATAAGCGGAAGATAATGAATGAATGAATGAATAAATATGATGTTTATTTATTGGTGTTTGTTATATGAAGTTTTATTTAGACTGTATTACTTACATAAATTGAAGACCTAGCAATGGGTTGGGTGCCCTATCCTAAGTGTATTTGCCCAGTGTCTGAGACATTCTTTACTGGATGGGTCCCTAGTAAAGCATTAAGCAGAAGATAATGATATGAGATAAGTGATATAGAGCTGTGAGGCATTCTAGCTGACCTTGATGGTGCCTGTAGCGCCACCTCCTCTGATTATTGACAAATGCCGTTAATAATCACTGGAAACCATTTCATTTAAGCTATTTAATATGCTTAACCGAATCACCTTGTGCTGCTGGTTTTGATGTTCATGCTCGGCTTCAGAAACAAGAGATTCTTTATTGTTGTGGATCAGAAATGGATCTAAATCTGACCAGGTCATGGCAATTTGTAAGTTGAAAACAATGAAGCTTTTTAAAGATGAGTGCTGGTCATGTCAGAGTTAAATAATGCAATACTCATTTTCGTCATCATAATTTTATTAAGTGGTTCAGGCTCACATTGTTAATTTAATTGTGCAGTTAAATCTTTGACATTTTTGGTGAAGGGGTTAGTTGTCGCAACTTACAGGTTCTGGGTTTGATACCCAGGAGAGGACGAGGGGAACGATTTTGTGTTGCATCTGCATGGTTTCATGCATCTAATTCATAGGGTGTGGTAGCTTAGAGGTTAGAGTGTTGGGCTATCATTGAGGGTTCAAATCCCACTGACATTACCAATTTATCAACATAACCCTTCTTACTCCAGGAGGGCTGTATTATGCCTGTCCCTAATGTGGTGATGTCCATGTATGAGTTTTCCCTGGAAACTTTCCTTCCACTATTTACAGACATGCTAATTGGTGATTTGGAGATACACTAATAAACGTTCTGCATGTGCCAACACATATTAAATACCCCTTGGGGTAAAGTGTGGGTAAATGGGGTAAAGTGTAATACTCCATTAGAAAAAACTGCCCAGAGAAAAGTCCTTAGGCTTTTAAAAATCACTGTTTCTGTTCATCAGACTTTTATTTTCCTCTTTAATGGGAGATTTAAAGCAATAAAATAAAATACTTTGAGGAGTAACAGCATTTTATTAATTGTGATTTATTGTGGAAATTTATTGGAAGATGTTTATCTTGATTGTATATTCATCCATTAAAACACAGATGACTAAGAACAGGACGACATATAAATCTCTATTCTACAAACATGAACTACACACAATTGCTTCTAGAAAGCCAAGGCAAAAATCCATTCCAGAGACAAATAAATAGAGCTTTACTAGGCAAGACTACACACAGCGTTACGGTAACCTATACAGCGAGATGCAACACACAAGTCTTCAGAAATACACACTATCCCAAAAGGCCTCGGGTCCGAAAAACAGAGCATGAGGCGAAAGACTGATTGGATGGTGTGTAGTCTGACCGGAAGACGAAATGAAGAGCTCTACGATAAATGAACAAAACACGAAATCCAGCTACAAGGCTCCAAACACGAAGCCAAGCTGCAGCAAACACTACTGTCTGCCTCCACTCCCTGCACTCTACCTGGACTTCTCGTAGGGAGCCCACCTCTGCTGCAGGGTGTGGAACCTGTGCTGGCTGTAACACAGGGATAGGAGCAATGTGTCCATAACTCACCGACATGCCAATCAGGAGGAGACTGAAAGACTTTAAAAGCCCCTCTAGTTCAAACTCGCACTAAAAGTTGTTTAGAGAATAATCCAAAATTTTTTACAAATTCACAGTTAATAAACCGCCATATGTTTACTTTTTTAAATTATATTGCAGCTTGTTAATTTAGCATACGGCTCTATTATTGAGTAATAATAGAGCAAGAGAATGTCAAAATGTTTTTTTTTTATTAGTTAACCAAGTATTGTGTATGTCCATCTACTTACGTATAATATATTATTCAGGACTTGAACTGTAATTTGCTTTCTTATTAATTTTTATGTTCTCCCTGTGTCTGGGTGGGTTTCCTCCGGGTTCTCCAGATTTCTTCCACAGTCCAAAAACATGGATCCCCATAGAGAGAATGTGTCTGTGTTAATTGAGTGTGCCCAGCAATATATTGGCACCCTGTCCTGGGTGTATCTGCCGGGGTATTCTCCCCTGTATGGGCATAAGAAGCCCCCCCAACCCCCCCAACGACCCTAGTAGAGAATTAAGGAGAAAGGAGAATTAAGATTGTAGTGAGGATAGTGAAAGGTTAATGATTCCACCAAGCTTTTTAGTTTCCATCTAAAAGATAAAAAAGAATATTCCCTTACCCACTTGGTCCAGGTCTCTGGTTTGGTGGTAAACGCCAGTCATTGTTGGGTGGCTTTTGCTGTGGAAGAAAGAGAAATGTTGTTTAGAGTCTGTTCTAATGGTTGGGAAAATCTGGTGTCCATTCGTTAAGTGTCAGCTGCTTTGGTGCTCAGTAGGGTGACCTGTAGTACATCAAGGAAAAATGTAATTAATAAGATTACAGTGCATCTATGTGCAGATTTGCATGAACAGAAAACCTCCAGAAAATTTGCACTCTGTTATAGAGCCATGCAGTGAGAACCCTTGAGTGTAGGAATAATTAAAAAAGCCCTTATAACACTGAAGCACCTGAGTGCTTGCATACTATAGCGCTTCACCAGACCTTTTAAACAGTTCACCCAATGATTTGTTGAACAGGCTTTTCATGAACTTGAACTGTAAAAGTTAAGAATAGCATGTAGAACAATAGGACTTGAATCTTTCAATTTGTACAGTAAACCTGAGGAATATGTCTCAGTCTTCAATTATGTGATAATAACTTAAAGAATGGATATCAGGATAAAATCATACTATTTATCTCAGTTCAACAAGCTGAAAATGGTTTAGATTATATGAACTGTTTACAGGTGGCACAGTGGCTTAGTGGTTAACACGTTGACCTCTCAGCGTTAGAGATTCCCGGTTTGAATCCCAATCTGGGTGGAGTTTCCATGTTCTCCCCGTGTCTGCATGGGTTTCCTCTGGGTTCTCCGGTTTTCTCCCACAGTCCAAAAACATGGATCATGATCAATTAAATTCTCCAATTCTCCTGCAAGGGTGGGTTAAATGTGGAGAACTAGTCCCTCTCTGTGTAGGCACTGTAGAAAAATAGATAACTTCATCACTTGAGACTGCGTACATTTCTCAAGAGCCCAACAAAACAAGGCTAACATGAGTTCTCCCCTGCATTGCAAAAAAAAATCATATATTAAATTCCTTATCAAACAAACTTTTATGTACATGTGGTACAGAGGAGATGGCAAACCACTTCAATGGAACCTCACATGACTGGCCCACATAGAGCCAAAAACAATTTTAATATGAAGAATAAGGTCTGCATAACAAAATATTTCCTTCCTTCCAATATCATTGTCTGATCTCACAAATGCTATTCTGGATAAATAGGAAGAAATTTACACAGATCTCCTTCAAAGACTTATAGAAGGACTTTATATGAATACATTTACATGAATACCCTCAAAATGTATCCTCAAACAAGAGCTACCAAAAAGCATTTTGGTAGCTCTCGTTTGAGGATACATTTTGAGAGGCTTGTGCTCAGGAAACCATTTGGTGTTCTTACAAATACAAAGATTTTTCTCAAGATGTTGGATAAACATGGTGGTGTACATTAAGGTGGCCCTGGTAAGTTTTTACCACTTTCTGACATTGATCATCAGATGAAGATCTTTATTCTGCTCTTTCATGTTTTTATTGATGAAAACACAAAACAGCATACATATTGAGTGATTATACAGAAGTCATCCATTTTCACCCAAAAGACAAAGGGAGACAACACACAAACATACATGTGAATCACACACAAATACTAAATTAAATAAAAACTGAATGAAGATCTTTATTTTGCTGCTGCTGAAGTAAAAGTTTGAAACTTAATCTATGCATCATGCAGGTCATGAACTGTGATCTCAGCCATGTTTACCTGCTCACGATCTACGTCACCTGTCATTATAATTTTACCAGTTACTGAAAATACTGAAAGCGTTCAGATTTGACTGGAAGTGTAGTCATCAAACATGCAGAATTCATCTTTATCTGCAGCTTCTTCTGCATCTGAAGCTTTAAATTTGATTGCTAATGTCCCTAAATGTCTATAAAAACTATGATGAGTTATTGTTGATGTTCAGGAAGTTCCCAAAACTTTTCTGGATTTCCCATGTATTTTGCTCTTCTTCTTGTTGCCAGTGACCCACTGCATAGTTAATTTGATGAAACAGTTGAGACAACTTTTAAAGATGTTTAATTAAAGTTTAATTAATTCATTCATTAATCCTGCTTAATCCTCTAGGTCCGCGGAGGGGTTCCTAATGTTCATTCAGGGGAGAATTTCGGGTGCTGGGCAGTACACCCAGAGCAGGGTGCCAATCTTTTGCTGATCACACTCACTCACACAGACACACCCACAAACACTCTCTATATGGGGCAATTTATCTTGAATCCATGTTTTTGAACTGTGGTAAGAAACCGGAAAACTCGGAGGAAACCCACGCCGACGTGAGAGAACATAGAAACTCTAACCAGATTGGAATTCGAACCTCAATCCCAAGGCTTGAGAGGCAAACTTCCTAACCACTAAGCCACCATGCCACCCGTGTGTGTGTGTGTGTGTGTGTGTGTGTGTGTGTGTGTACGTGCATGTATGTTTTTCATGTTTTTTTTTATAGTATTTTTTTCTGAAACAAACAACTCAATCTAGTTTGGTGGATATAGGAACTGTCCTTGCTTCTGAAACAAAAGCCACAATGAAAGCAAGAGGACTGGATTTTTTAAAACTTTTTTTATGTACAATTTAGTCTTAGACTCCATAACAATGTGTGAACCCGCGTGAGGTTTGCTCACCTGCTGACTCTCAAAGGTCCACGTGCTGTCAGGTAAAGAAGCATCAAGCACGCTTAGTGTGTTCGTAAAGTCTGTGGTGCTGCTGGGTTTCACGAGGGTAAAATCACTGAACTCGGACATCGGAGACAGATAAGATCCGAAAGATTGACTCTGAGACATCATGTCTCCTCCCAGCACCTCCACATACTTAATGGGTCCGTCTGTGTTGAGTTGGATCTGCAGGTTTCTATTTTTATAATCAGACTCGGTTCTTCTGATACAGCAGCTCGAGCCGTTTCTACTACCTCGAGCACATTTCACCACTAAGACGAAAAACGTCACCAAACAAAATAATGAAACAGCAGCAAGAGATATAATCAAATATAATGTAATTTTGTCAGTCTTGCTTTCTGGTTTGCTTGATTTTATATGATAGTCTGAGATGGGTTCATGAAAGCCGTCCTCTATCAGAATATCCACGGTGACGGTGCTGGACTGCACTGGTTCTCCATTGTCCTTTATCTCTATGATCAGTCTCTGAGAGGAATCATCCTGCTCTGATACAGAGCGTTTAGTCCTCACCTCTCCTGTATGCAAACTAACAGCGAATAGTGCTGCGTCCGTGGCTTCAGCTAGCCAATAGGAAATCCATGCGTTATGACCCGAATCAGCATCCACTGCTGTGACTTTAGTAACCAGGTGTCCTGGTTTGGCAGAACGAGGCATCCTGTGGTGGGACACAGAGCCCATGTGTGCAGAGGGGTAGATTACAGAGGGGGCGTTGTCGTTCTGGTCCACAATGAACACATGAACTGTAACATTGCTGCTCAGAGACGGAAATCCTTGATCTTTTGCCTGAACCTGAATCTGAAACACTTTAATTTTCTCATAATCAAATGAGTGGATGCTGTATATACTGCCGTTGTCGGAATTAATATAAAAGTACGAGGAGAGGGGCATGCCCATTGCTTTGGAGTCGTTTATTGAATATGATATCTTGGCGTTCTCTCCAGTATCTAGGTCAGATGCAGCAACTGTGCAAATAATGGAACCCGGGGAGTTGTTTTCTTTGACATGTGCATAGTATGTCTTTTCGACAAAGCGTGGTGTATTATCATTAACATCGAGAATCTGAACATTTATTGTTCTCTTGCTACTCAGAGAGGGTGTACCCGAATCAAACGCGGTGATTTCTACGTTATATTCCGGGAACGTTTCACGGTCCAAAGCACCATTGGTGATTAATGAATAATCGTTAGAAAAAGTTGACTTAAGTTTAAAGGGAACGTCGGGCTGAGTTTGTAAAATGACTTTTCCATTGATCCCAGAATCGGCGTCACGTGCGTTGATGAGGGCGACCACCGTGCCAGTCGGTGCGTCCTCGCGCACTGGATTTGGTTGAGACGCCAAAACGATTTGAGGGGGGTTGTCATTTACGTCCAGTACATTTATTTGGACATTACAGTGACCCTCCATTTCAGGAGTTCCATTGTCTTTGGCAATTACCTCGATATTGTAGGTTTTGGTGGTTTCGTAATCCAGCTGCTCCAATAAAATGATTTCGCCAGTTTTTGGATCGATGTTAAACAACAGACGCAGGCTATCAGACGTGTCTTCGCCAAACAGATATTGTACTACACCATTTGAGCCTTCATCTAAATCTACAGCTCCGACATTTAAAAGTGTAGTCCCTCTTCTGGCATCTTCTGGAATGCCTACTGTGTAAACCGCTTTCTCAAAGACGGGATTGTTATCATTAATATCAAGAACCGTAATGTTTATTTGCGAGGTCCCTGATTTAACCGGATTGCCCCCATCCAATGCTGTTAAAAACAGCTGGTGAAAAGCTTTCTTCTCACGATCTAGTGATTTCTGCAACACCAATTCGGGCACCTTGCGACCATCACCGAGCTCCTTTATTTTTAATGCGAAACAATCGTCTTTGCTTAATGTATAGGATTTTAACGTATTATTCCCAACATCTGGATCCTGGGCGCTCTCCAGTGGAAAGCGCATCCCAGAAACGGTGGACTCCGCGATTTTTAACGTCCGTTCGCTTGACTTAAAATGAGGCGAATTGTCATTTATATCCAATATTTCAACATCTATCCTGTGCAGCTGGAGAGGCTCCTCGATTACGACCTGAACGGGCAATAGACAGTTTATGTTCTGTCCGCACAGAACCTCTCTGTCGATTCTTTCGCGGATCACCAGCTCACCTTTGCCCAAGTTGACGCCAAAATACTGCTTACCTGATTCAGATGATATTCGCATTTTACGCTCATAAAGCTCAGACAATTTCAAGCCTAAATCTTTTGCAATATTTCCAACAACCGACCCGACATTTAATTCTTCGGGAATAGAATAGCGTGTCTGTCCTTCGGCATTATTCCATAAAAGAAGAAAAAGAAGGAGAATCGAGCATAAAGGGCTTCTCCAGCCAGTAAACGTCCTTTTTGTCATTTTGAAAGATTATCCACATCCACATATAGAATCACCAATTGGACAAAATAGGTAAATTCCCATCAGAAATAAGCAGAAATAGTTGGCTTTGTCCGAATCTTTTTTGATAATCCATTTATATTGGTAAGAAAAGGAGCACATTGGCGTCTGTGCTGGCTTTGTGCGTAATGCGCTTCTAGCTGTGGGGGAGGGAGTGGATCTCTTTGTACAATCCTGCACGTTATTGGAGCTCAGAAATACCCTGCGTTAGCCAATAGGAAGGCGACTCTCTCTTAAAGAGACACAAACATTTCACTCACACTGACATCAGTGCATATAGCTTTCACCCATGAGCTGACCGAGCATGAACATATATATATTTATCCTATATGCCCATCCAGGGGAGAACGTTTCGGGCGCTGGGCAGATACACCCAGGACAGCGTGCCAATCAATCGCTGGGCACACACTCACTCACACAGACACACACACATACACACTTTATATGGGGCAATTTGGAGTTCTCAATTGACTTGATCCATGTTTTTGGACTGTGGGAGGAAACCGGAGAACCCGGAGGAAACCCATGTGGACACGGGGAGAACATGGAACTGGACCCATAAAAAGAAATTTATTAAATATTAAACCATACCCAAAATTCTGGCCATGGCCAACAATGTATGAGGTATCTCACCTGCTGCCTCTCAGATGCCCATGTGCTGCCAATTATAGAACATTAAGCACGCTTAGTGTGTTTGTAAAGTCTGTGGTGCTGCTGAGTTTAATGAGGATAAAATCACTGAATTCTGACTCTGAGACATTATATCACCCTCCCCTCCCCCAGAACCTCCTAATACTTAAAGGGTCCATTGGTGTTGAATTAGATCTGCAGGTTTCTATAAGGGTTTTTATATTCAGGCTAAATAAAGATGTGTTTGTGGCTTCTGTTAGCCAGTAAGAAATCTATCTCTTATTCACTGCCAGTTTGGTCAGTGATAGCAGAATAGGGCATCCTGTGGTGGGACACACAACCCATAATTGCAGAGGGGTAGATAACAGATGGCGTGTCATTCTGGTCCACAATAAAAACATGAACTGTAATGCCGCTCAGAGATAGAGATGCTTTAATTTTTTTTTTCATGATCAAAAATATTATTAATTTTGTAAAGTTTGTCATTTTCAGCATTTATATATAAAAACCAGAGGATGCTGGAATGTTATACACAATAGAGTCTAATATCAAGTGTAATAAATGCATTTTTAACTATGTCAACAACGAGCCATCTGCTACATTATTCTCCTGAATAAACATTTTATTTGTGGATTGTTAGAAAGCGGGAGCATTGCCAAGAACAACTTAATTAACTTTGCCCTGCTAGGTAATGAAGACCCATAATGTATAGCTATTTTTCAATATCAAATTCACTTTTGTGTTTACAGTCCAATCAATATAGGGTATATGTCACTAGCAAATAATGATGGTTTCAGTTTGAACGGACATCCACCTAAAAATATTTAAATTCATTTTTCCATATTTTCCAGAGTATTAGTCCAAGTATTTAATGCTATAATTGCTACAACAGTGTCCAGGCACGTTTTCTGGTACAGGACTGATTAAAGACTTAAAGTAATTATTATTCTCATTGGTAGCTCTCATCTCCAGTAACGCACATGGTACATTAAACGGCACAGTGAACAACCACAACATTTCTTTTACATCCAAATAGCGAACCATAAAAACAAATTTGCAAACCAAAAGACACAATTTGGTGTCTTTACAAATAAGAAACAATTGTTAAGAATACAGTCTTTATTTCTTTCTTTCTTTCTTTCTTTCTTTCTTTTTCTTTCTTTCTTTCTTTCTTTCTTTCTTTCTTTCTTTCTTTCTTTCTTTCTTTCTTTCTTTCTTTCTCTCTCTCTCTCTCTCTCTCTCTCTCTCTCTCGCTCTCACACAGTAAAAACTCTTGCAGCAAAAAATTAACATGTTCTTATGATGTTTAAATGTTTAAAATACATTTATTTAGTGTAGTTTTCTAAACTAAGTTCACAAACTAAAATGTACTGGCTAAATAAAAAGCTGTCTACTGTTGTGGCTTTAAAATAGAAGCCGTGATAAAAAGTAAAATAGATGTTACACAGCTCATTATCTATACTTCCATGATCTACACATTACATGTTCAGCGATAGGTAAATGCACATTACATTTGCTCACCTGTTGACTCTCAAAGGTCCACGTGCTGTCAGGTAAAGAAGCATCAAGCACGCTTAGTGTGTTCGTAAAGTCTGTGGTGCTGCTGGGTTTCACGAGGGTAAAATCACTGAACTCGGACATCGGAGACAGATAAGATCCGAAAGATTGACTCTGAGACATCATGTCTCCTCCCAGCACCTCCACATACTTAATGGGTCCGTCTGTGTTGAGTTGGATCTGCAGGTTTCTGTTGGGGTTTTTATA
>JAFMOD010001472.1:0-57368 GCA_019802435.1 Corydoras maculifer
GTGGTATTCCTGATGCCAGGGCCTGTTTGCTTTCAATTCCCTTTTGTGAAAATTTCAATGAACAAATCAGAGCACATCCAGATCCCCACTCAACTCTGATTTAAAAAACTCGAACTGCACAGGTTTTTAAAATTAATATAGAAATAATGCGGTCCAGCGATAGATTGGCGTCCTGTCCTGGGTGTATCTGCCCAGCGCCTGAAATGTTCTCCCCTGGATGGGCATGGGGAACCCCACCGTGACCCTAATGTAGGATAGAGCAGAAGATAATGAATGAATGAATGAATGAATGACTAGAAATAATGTCGCTCTGTTTTAAAGAAATGTATTCCTCATGCACCCCAACAGTCACAGTATTATTTGGGGTAACTCTTTCCAGTTTCCTGCAACTGTCTGAGAGATTTTCCACATCACCGTGTCCCGACTACAGGATCTCTGAATTATAATGTGACACAGGTCAATGTCTGAAACGATGAGTTACTGCAAACATTCACAACAAAGCTACACAAACAACACATAATGTAGCTAGTGATGGACAGTCGGATTCAGTTGCTGAACTGTTGCTTTTGAAGTGTCCATCATGTCGACCCAAATGCATCTGATTCACCAGATTCCTGGGGGAGTTTATATAAAACACCCAAAGACCAACCTCTTTTTCACAGTTGCTGTCATTTGGAACATCTTGTGAGACCAGTTGGTTCCACAAAAACAAATGAAGTTCGGCTAAGCTATTTAGTCTGATGCATAGTTAATGAACTTGTCTGCAGTGGATCTCAGTTTTGGCCTAACAAACGAGTCCAAATTACTAATTAAAAATGAATGAATATAATATTCTCTGAACTTCAATTTTCACTAGTATTAATGTCATATCAGTCTACAATACTTAATAATTGACCTGTAAAATGTCCATGTGGAGTTAGTGTAGTTTCTCACATTGCTTTTTTAAGCAGATCTAAATTAATATTAAAACTTAAATTACTACATTGTGTGTACAACTATTTAAAGGCAAGTAAGTATTTTTTCAGCTGTATAAACCTTAATACTTAGTGGATTTATCAGGTGCATATCAGGTGATCAGAATTTGTGTAATGGGAAGGTGTGGCCTAAGGAGATCAACACCTTATATCAAGGTGTGCATAATTAATAGCATTATTAGGCCAAAAAAAAAAAAATCTTACAGGGTGCTGCAGCACATCTGAACTTTGGTTTTACATGTGAGTACTGTGAGCAAGACTATTTATTTCATTTCACAATATAACATTAATCTTAATCTTGTATCTCATGTATTAGTAGTAAACATTGATTCACAGCAACAAGCTCCTAGTTTGATTACTTGGGACTTACATATGGATCTTGCATTATTTTTCAGTAGCTGCATGGGTTTCTTCTCACAGTCCAAAGAATGAAGTAGATATACCAGATTGCCTCTATTGGTGTGTGTGTGTGTGTGTGGGTGTTCATCTATGTGTCTGGCATATCGTAGACTGGACTAGGATAAGTGGCTAAGTCCAAATTAATTTATACATTAATTTCCTACAAGAAATAGAAATTTATTGAGAGTCAGGCATGACATATACGATCTAAATAATAAACCTCCAAACACATGTCTTGTCTGGCCCAGTAAGATCAACACAAATTTTGATTATTATTTTTTTTTATATCTAGTAGATTTATTGTTGCGTCAACCTACTTGACAAGCAGCTTACCAATGAAACATTGTGTATTCCAGTAGGACAGAGTGATTGAGGACCAAAGCCTTAAAATTGGATGATGTAGAAATGATGCTTGATTTTGCAAAAACTAAACAAAACGTGGCGGCACGGTGGCTTAGTGGTTAGCATGTTCGCCTCTCAGCATTGGGGATTCCCGGTTCTAATCCCCATCTGGGTGGAGTTTCCATGTTCTCCCCGTGTCTGCATGGGTTTCCTCCGAGTTTTCCGGTTTCCTCCCACAGTCCAAAATATGGAACAAGTCAATTGAGTTCTCCAAATTGCCCCATATAGAGTGTGTATGCGTGCGTGTCTGTGTGAGTGTGTGCCCAGTGATGGATTGGCACCCTGTCCTGGGTGTATCTGCCCAGCGCCCGAAATGTTCTCCCCTGGATGGGCATGGGGAACCCCACCGTGACCCTAATATAGGATAAAGCGGAAGATAATGAATGAATGAATGAATAAACAAAATGTGTACCTAACACATATATTTAGTTTTTAATATGTTCTGCTAATTATGAAGTAATATTTTTTGTAAAGAAGTAAAAATACAAAAGTTATTCTATGTTTGTGTGCATATATACATTTATGTCCTCTTGGATTTATTGAAGGAAGTGGTCTAGTGGTCAGTTAAAATTCATTTACAGTTAAAATAAATATTTTTGTCATTCAGTCATTTTTTTTTAACATATGCAGCACGGTGGCTTAGTGGTTAGCATGTTTGCCTATTAGTGCTGGGGATCCAGGTTCGATCCAGGTTCTGGGTAGCGTTCCCATGTTCTTCATGTGTCTGTGTTAGTTTCCTTCCACAGTCTAAAAACATGGATGTAAGGTAAAATTGGCAGCTTTAAATTGCACCTATACATTGCATGTATCTGTGTATGTTTTTCCCTTGATGGGCATGGGGGAACATCCCCCGCGACCCTAGTAGAGGATTAGGTGGAAGATAATTGTTGAATGGATGGATGGTTTTCTGCATGGACATGTGCCATTTTAGCCCATTAACTTTATTAATAGTTAATATTATTGGATTCTAAGTCAGACTACTTTACACCAAAAAAACCTACACCCACCAACCTAACTGTTTAACACCATCCAACTATTTAAGTTTTCTCTTATAAGAAATAACACAACAGACTAAGGTTTGTATCACTTTGAAACATCCTGGTGAGAGTAGTTTCAGCAGACAGTGACAAAAAAAAAAGCTAAAAAACTGAATCCTTACTTATACTCACTCAGCTGAGATAGAACACTGTCATTATAAAAATGGAATCCATTACTTCTGGGTAAGAGGATTTGGTGCTGCACATATGGTGGATTTAAAAACTCTCTGGCCACAGTGGAGATCCAGTAGTGCATCTGATGTGGTATTTTCTACTTAAGAACTTTTAAGCTTCAAGAATTTCTAATACACCTGGTAGTCACATTATTGGAAACATCTAACACTTGTTAGATAAAAAATACATATAAAAATACGTTCATTCATTCATTATCTTCCGCTTTGTCCTGTATTAGGGCCGTGGGTGGGGTTCCCCATGCCCATCCAGGGGAGAACCTTTCGGGGCGCTGGGCAGATAAACCCAGGACAGGGCGCCAATCTATCGCTGCGCACACACTTTCACGCACACAACACACTCTATATGGGGCAATTTGGAGAATTGACTTGATCCATGTTTTTGGACTGTGGGAGGAAACCGGAGAACCCGGAGGAAACCCACGTGGCCATGGGGAGAACATGGAAAATCCACCCAGGGGAGAACATTTTAAGCGCTGGACAGATACACCCAGAACAGGGTGCCTATCTATCGCTGGGCACACTCACACAAACACACTCTATATGGGGCAATTTTGGGAGAATTCAATTGAACATGATCAATGTTTTTGGACTGTGGGAGGCAACTGGAGAACCCGGAGGAAACCCACATGGGGAGAACATGGAAACTTCAACCAGATTGGGATTCGAACCGGGAATCTCTAGCACTGAGAGGCGAACGTGCTAACAACTAAGCCACCGTGCCACCCTCAGTTTTTGACATAAAGAATTAAACATTTGTTAAAACGCCTCTTCACTTCATATTGCAGTCAATACATATACAGGGTAATTATCCTTTACTTTGTTTTAATTGCTGTGTGTGGTAGCTCAGGTGTTGGATGGTAGGCTATTATTCTGAAGGTTGTGGGTTCAAATCCCCTGTCCACTAAAATTGCCAGTGTGCTTTCTTGAGCCTTAAACCTCACAGCTTCAGAGGTGCAGTGTCAACCATGTGTTCTAATCCGAACAATCAAGCCTTACTAATTTAGATTACCAAATATAATGTAATGCAAAAGTAATGTTGCCACTTGCATAAGATTAAACAACCTAACCTCCATTCACATCCAGGCCAGTCCCTTGTAGTCTCTTTGAGAGACTACATTTGATGTGAAACTTCACACTGGCCTTCAGTACTTTTCTGGAACGTTCCAGCATTTTGTCATTAGAGACATGTTACATATTTACGCCGACAGATGGCGACCGAGACCATAGGAAAGCTTTTTATGTAACCAAACAGCCTTACAATACGAGTGAACAATATTACACACATTTGTTTTTTTTTATTCACATTATATATTTAATTACGCTATTATTTATTTATTTAGGTATTTTGTCCTGTTTCAGAATTAAATTGTATTGGAAATAAACGTTTATTCCTCTGTTTCTGTGGAATGGCCAGCAGAGGGCAGTCCAAACCCATTTTCAAAATTCAGAGAGCCTTTATTTAGTTTAGCTAAATGGATAACAAATATACTGCACTAAATATTCGGCCATTAAGTTATCAATGGTAGTACGATGTAGTTTAGTCCTTAGCTAAGTACTATACTATAGTGCTATAGCTGAAGTGCCCTTGGGAAAGGCACTTTTTTGTACAAGACTGCCCACATCTCTCTCTAGATTCCTTCCATATTCAAAACATGGATTTAAGGTTAATAGGCTACATTAAATTGCTCTATATTGCATCTCTCTGTCTAAATGTGTGCACCCTGTACTGGGTGTATCTGCCCAGTGTCCAAAACATTCACCCGATGTGTGACTTTACCACATTTGTTTGGGGTGCTGATAGATGAGTAGGTGTTTTGTATCAGATGACATTTTGTTTTTAAGGTTTTACTCCCATGTGGAATCTACAACTTGCATATACAGTTGTGAATGTGTTTGTGACACCTCTGCAATTGACTCTTGATCTTTGTGTTACGTTTTTCCAGCCTTTCTCTCTGTACGTACTTCAGCAGGTCATGACCCTGCTTATGATGAGCAGATTAGAAAGTAAAAGTCTCAGTCCAGATCTGTCACGTAGATACATTATCATTAAATTATACCATTCAGTTTATAGGATTTCAGTACCTGGGCCTGCAGATTGAAACCTTTTTTTAATGATTCATATTTTAATTAATTATTTTTATTAAACTGAGATTACTCAGTTTTACTCAGTCATTACTTTATGATCTTGCTATTTCTCCATTCCGTAATGTTATCATTTGCATAGACAGGGATCTTGTGTTTTAGATCAGGGTGCACAATATTTAACATACAGTCTAGACACGGTCTCTTGTACACACGGAAACCCAAATATGTATTCACCCTTCCTAAGCAGACAGGTGTCTGATTAGCTAGAAATGGGACTCATGAATATAAGTGCTGGAGAGATAGGTTCCTGTCTCCCAGAGGGTATAATCAAAAGATTTTTTGTGTTTTTTTTTTACTTTAATGAGGAGGAAATACCATGTGAATGTATAAAAGCCACACCCATTTTTATGCAGCACACAGCTTTGGAATCATTACATCACTATACAAGGCGTCAAACAATATGCCAGATCCCATATTTCTATAATGCACTTTTCCAAAATATATGAAGTTTAGCCAGCATGTTGTGATTTTGCAAAATATCATTCCAAAAAACTAAATGCACTAAGTAAGCAAAAGCAAAATAGCCATTTTAAAATGAATAACAAGCTCCATACTTTTACAGTTTAATGTAACAAAAACAACCCAGCTCTTCAGATCAAGAGATGCTTGCATGTTTATTAGCTAGAAGATTAAGCACATAATTTAAGCACATAATTATTATACAGGTTTTAAATTGTAATGTACAGTGTGCTTAAGTCTCCCCCCCCCCATTCCGTGTCCAATTTTTGAATTATTACTTTTTTAGAATAAATTTTAAATAATGTTCTAGCAGAGATTTAATGCAAACATAGTATTTAAATGCAAAAGCAAAAACCCTCATACTGTTCTTTCAACTCATTTTTGACTATAGCTAAATGTACTAAATCTACATTGTAACACAATGACATGTACACAATACAATATAAAATGTAGACTGACTTGTCTTAGTTTAAATAATTATTTTTAAATGTTAATCAAACCCCTGTTTTAATGTTCAGATAAGATTCCTTCTGGCTGTCTCAGCTCCTTTGTCATTATCCACAAGGATCTGCAAAACCATGAAGAATGGCATTGAACAGCATAGGTAAACATTTTTTGGTTAGTGTAGATAAGAAATCATTGTCCTGATATAAGATTCGTTCATAGTCTGGAAATCTTGGCAAAGGCAGATTTTCATTTAAAACCTACTGAAGTTTATAAATGCCACAGTGCTGCAGAAAAACAGCTTACAATCACAGACCTTTAAACTTAAATGTGCCCCATCAACTAGATACTCTTATCTAAAGTAAGCGATTTATTTTTTCTGTGGATATTACTGCTAGCGAAAAATGTGACCTTAGAGCAGGAACACCATTTAGCCTAAAAAGTAGTTTATTTATTTGTATATTTATTTTTTTGGACAAATGAATGAATACATGAATAAATATAATAGCTACAGAGCACAAAGAGCAATGTTGCAGATTGAATAAGCTTTCAGGCATTTATATACCCAGTGAAAATTGTTTACATCACTGGGTTATTACAAGTTTAAGTGTATGTGTGAATATGTATGGATGTGTCTGCCTTGCAATGGGCTGGAAATCTGAACAGGGTGTTGTCATTTTCGCTTTTGAGCACTGAATGTCTTCAGCACCCTGACCAACCTTGCTGTAGGAACTCGGCTTACAAAATGAATGACTTGGTGAGAAAGACAGCTTACTTGAGAAGAAATAGACTGACCCATTGTTTCGAGGTCTGACCTCAATGGAAATATATTAAAAGCCTCCACATTTAGTCTGTAAATGCAACTAAGCTATGAGGTGCTGATGGAAAAAGTTGGTTTAATGAAAACCTATTTGTGCTTTTTTTTTTTTTTTAATCAGCTTAAGAAGTTCATTTCATCTCATTATCTTCTGCTTAATATATTTCACTTATAATCCTATACTAGGGTTGCAGTGGGGGTCCCCATGCCCATCCAGGAAAGAATTATTCTGGTGCTGGGCAGGGCAGCAATTCATTGCTGGGCACAAACTTACACACTATATAGGGGCAATAAGGGCAGCCAATTCAGCTTGATTTTATATTTTTAGACTGTGGAAGACCAGAGAACCCGGCAAAAACCCACACGGAAATGCTCCACTCAGATAAGGATATATACCTGGATCCCCAGCGCTGAGAGGCGAACATGTTAACCACTAAGCCACCGTGCCACATGTTTAAGAAATTGCTCATATAAATGAAACAAATCACTAGAAGATAGTTGCCAAACAAGACAAGAACCCTAGTGATTTTCATTGTAAAAAAAAGACAGGCTTTTTTCAATCAAAACCCTGACTGACTGGAATATTTCTTGACTTTCGACGCTGTTCAAAAGTTCTCCTGGGAAGATGTCCTGGAAACAATTGTGACAACTGGTCTTTACAAATTTATAACTTTTCTGAAGATCCACTTGTCCAACTGACAAGCTGACTTCCACGGAGCGTATGAGAGAGGGAGAAAAATGATCCATTACATGTCATCAGCATGTCAGTAGTGAAAAAGCCATAATGTGGCAGTGATAAGACAGCAGGTGTGTAAAGAGAAGAGAGGCACTCCTATTACTGAACCTTGTGGGAATCCAGTGGATGTGTTGCAGGCAGTGATCCTCTCCATAACCATCCCTTGAGGTATAAACCAAACCACTGCCATGCTGAGCTTGTTGAAAATGATTAGGATCATTCCATTTGTGTTGCTCAGGGCTGGTGAAAATGGCCAGAATAGGTCAGCAGATAAAAAACGAAGAGAGAAAGAAGAAAAGAAGTTGATACCTGAGGATGGCAGAAGACTATACAGGGTCTTTTTTGGTTGAAGTATTCCCTTTTTAATCTGATTTCACCTCAGGTGTCGGTATTGTTAGTTTCATATAATGAGCATTTTAGTTCTCTAAAATAAAAGGAATTTTGTAATACACACACACACACACACACACACACACACACACACACACACACTATATGAACAAAGGTTTTGACACTTACCTATTAATCACTGAATTCAGGTGTTCCATTCAGCCCCATTGCCACAGAGGTATACATCAAGCCCAGACACCATTAAAACAGCAAAATCCAAACTTTCAGTGACTTTTGTTAGAGGTTCTATAGCATGTCACTGTAGTTCAAGTCTTTAAGGATTGTTCAGAGGTAAAGTCAAAAGTTCTTTGAAACACTGACACATGGTTGAAGGTTATTAAAAGTAATTAAAGAGGTTTGTTCACAGCTTTACAATGAAAAACCTTTAAAACGTTGTTTTCACAGTATTGACAAGCATTTTGCACAAGTGTTTCTGTACTGGTCAACGCAAGTTTTAGTTTGTCCTATAACCACTTATTTTTAACAAGAAGACAGATTTATTTTCAGACTCAGAGTCGGTTCCAAAACATTTAGGGAGAGTTTAATGCAGAATATTGCTTGAGATGTTTTTTTGCAATTATCTCATCATTGACTGTTGGACATGGTGAATGGCCCCAATGGCAGCAGGCCTTGTCACAAGCTAAAGCACATCCCATCAACGATGTTCTTACTGGTCTCCACGTCACACCTCTCATTCACTAATTATAGGGTAGCACCCATCACATATAGAGGGTGCACACTTACAAAATAGACATATGTATAAAATAGTAAAACTTATTTGTGGCTCATACAGTATCTTTTTGAATTTGTGGGAATGATTTAGGAAAGGCCCTTTTTTTTGTTTCAGCATGACTGTGTGTGGTTGCGTGAGGTTGGTATGGAAGGCCTCGACTGATCTCTGACCTCCTGACTGATCCCTCATCTCTGAGATGAACCAGAGCAGAGAATGTGAGGTTTACATCCATTATCCAACCCAGACATTGTTATGAACTTGCTTGTCTTAATTGAACTGCTGAACTAAATAAATATTGGTTTAGTACATGGTAGCATAATCTTTTTTTTTTCTTTGTTTGCATTATTAATAGTTCTGTGATTAAATGTTCTGTTTATCTGCATGTGACTCATATTTCAATATAAGTATCATAATTTAAGCTTTTAATTTACTTGTAATTTTTTTCCTGCCAAAATTAATTATATATTTGTTTTTTAAAGAATCCCTTTATTGTTTTAATTAAAAACATGAGGTTTTTTCTTTCATATTTTAAATTTCAATATTTAAATTTTTGCTTACTTTGCACAGTGGTGGAGTCGTTGGCATGTTCGCCTCTCACTGCTGGGGATCCAATTGGGTTCTTCCAATTTTCACATGGGTTTTCTCCAGGTTTCTTGGTTTTGTCCAAAAGTCTAAAAACATGGGTTCAAGGTAAGTTGGCTGCTTTAAATTGTTCATATATCATGTGGCGGTGCAAGTGAATGTTTGCCCAGCAATGGATTGGCATGTGGAGACCCACCCAGTAACCACAGTAAAGTATTAAGTGAAAGATTGGTCATATTCTGTTATAAAAATCTTACTGATCTCTTTGAAGTTATTTTCCCTAATTTCAAAGTATATTGCTTGTTAATGAACCCTTAGTCACGACCACATTGCTTTGATATAGGCTTTGACATATTGATATTTAGAATAGTCAAATAGAAGCACCGATGTGTGAGACCCAAGTTTCTGATGCTACTGCGATGAGATGCAATGCAGATTTTATGGAACACTGGGTCCCTTTGTGGATAAAAGCAAGCGATTTGAAGCACCAGTGGTATGGCTGCTTTGTTCGAAGTGACAGATTTATCAATCCCTCTTTTGTACGACTCTCCCTGCCCCTTTTTTGCCATCTACGTTGAGACCAACAGCAAAACCAAATGTGACCCATGAAAATTTTGTACATTGAATTAAAATGTTAATGATTAGATACAGATTGCTTAATCAGTTTTGTTTTATTATTCTGTTTGCTGAACCTGAGCTGGCTGGGAGGGTCCAAAACGCACACATCATTGATTTTTCTTGCCTTTTCCAGCAAACGGATGAAGATAAAAAACTGACGTTTATTCCTTTAGCCCTTCGTGCATGACAACATTTAATGATTTGCAATTCGATAGTAAATGAACTTCCTGCATGCCCTATAGCTTAAATCTCCATGGCAACCACTGGGTGCTGAAAAGCTGTTGAAGCCGGAGGAAAGGGGCGGAGGGGAAGAAAATGAGCATTTAGGACGTGTTGCATTCCATCACTAAAGACACTTATTTTGTCGTTAATCTGTCCCATGTCTTGAATTTCCTAATAATGGGCACAAAGCATCATTTTATTTTAATGTAGTGTGTATTTGTATGTAGTTATACTGTTTTATATAACAGTAAACTTGGTAGTAAATTTGTCACACATATTTGGTCATGTTTTCCAGACACAAAAAAAACTGAACTGATCTTCTAATGGCTGGCTTACGCAATGTTCTGTGAACTGAAATACACTGAGGGCTATTGTGTAGCGTCAACACAGGAGCCAGAGTGAGGGACAAATAGCGTGCAAACTTTTAGGTGGCACAGTTTGGTGGAGCTTTGTGTCTTGAAATAATAATAAGGATTTATTATATTAGTCATTTAAGTGGCGATTTATTACAATAAAATCCAAATTAAAATTTGCTCATGTGACACAAATGTCATAGAAGAATCAGTGCAGTAGATTCATTTCCTTACCCATTATTAAATGAGATTTGGTAACAGTAATTGTGATGCACCAGGTGCGAGGTCTGTGAGAGAAGCTCAGACATGTGACATGAAAAGCTATCAAAATGATTCCAGATTCACTTGTCACTTCATAAATGTCAAAGTGGCAGGCAGAGATATAAGAGTGGGAGCCAGAGGCCATGCTTGATGCCTGTCACCCGCAGAAAATGACTCCACGCTGCAGGAACTGAAAACTCTGATGAATATGATTTGCGAAGACACCAGGGGAGGTGTGATATCCTAGTCACAATGACGGCTTCTCACCCAGCTCATAAATGTAGCGTGCATAGATATCAGGCTTTAGAGGGGTGGTTTACAAAGATTGTAAGCAGCACCTTTTCTTATTTCACCATACTGTCTAGCCCATCACACCTAATTACAGTCTAATGCTTAAATGATGTTGTAATTAAACCTTATTTTTGGCATATATTTAAATATGATATTTTGTTGCAAATCTTTATAAATGATATTTTGTTTCAAATCTTTTGTTTGCATTATTTGCACTATTTTCTTCCTTGCTACATTTAAGATGTTCTAAGACCTACTTTTGTACAAATTGCATTTATTCCATTTTTCTTGTGTATATATATGTTTTTTTTTTTTTTTTAATTCTTTTATACTCTTAACTATTTATTTTTAACTATTTCTTTTTTTAGACATTTTTTTATATTTTTTACATACTTTCATTGATGGTGCAATACATTTCAATCATTTGTGTGCAATACTTTTCTGCTGTTTAATCGGATATCAAACTGAATCATATGTGCAATATTTGTAAAATCAATAAATATTCAATATAGATTTCTATTTATTTCTTTTTTATATTTTTAAACTTCTTTTTAATTGCTAAATTTTCTTTGTAATGTAACTTGCTGCTGTGGGACAAATCAAGGGCTATCTTATCGTAAAAGGGTCATAAGGAGAGCTGCAGCCTATAATTACCATTAACAGGATGAAAGGCCGATTACAGAGACGGTCATTCAAACTCCTTCATACCTGAAAAATTTGGCATTGATTCAACCGATAGCATGTTTTTGGACTGTGGGAGAAAACCAAAGCTCTTTGAGGAAACCCAGACAGACATAAAGTGATCTATTTTACACACTACTCACAGACAGAGGAACTGGTCCTCCACATTTAACCCATCTGTGCAGCAAAACGCACACATATACGCATATGTGCTCGCAGTGGTGGGTAGCCCTGTAGTTGGCACCCAGGAATCAATTCGAATTAGGTGCCTTGCCCAAAAGCCTTTCAGCCATAGCACTTGGTGGAACCGGGAATTGAACAGGGGACCTTTTGGTTGCAAGGCTGGATTCTTAACCACAAGCCTTCAACATGCCAACTCTATACAAAGATCTTGCCAGAGTTTGAAGTCTTTCTGCTATAGGGCGAATTTGTAACAACTGTGCCACCATGTTGTAATTCATCTCATCTTATCTAAAAACAGCAGCATGCTGGCTTAGTAACTAGCAATCTTGTTTTATTTGATGTAAATCCTGGATTTTCTTCTCAAGCAGGTGGTCAGGGGGTTTGTGTTGAGTTTGCATGCTCTTTCTGTATTAGCATAGCTTTCCTAAAACAGTCTTAAGAGATGTCTTTAAATTGCCCCAGCTGTTAATATGTGCATGAATGTTTTTTTTTTTGTACCTTTTATCCAATGAGCACTGGGATAGGCGCCAACACCACCTGCAAACCCAAACAAAGTGGTTTAGGATATAGGTGAACATCTAAATCATGAATTGAATGTACATTGTGTACTGAAATGCTTGAGATTGTGAATTTGCCCAAACTTTTCTTGACACAGGAGTTATTTTTCTCTGATAAAAAATCTGGCTATGTAACTTAAATTAAATACACAGTATTGGACATTTCTAATACACCTAATCAACATGATGCAGCTTAAGATGCCAATTAAATTGCTTCCCTGATCCCTACAGCCTGTATTGATTACCTTTTTTTCATCTGCTCTCTGTATACACAGCAGTTTCATTCCCCTGGAGCTCACTGTGAGAGAAACCCCTTGAGAAAACAGTGAATGAATCTTGTCACAATTCACTCAAAAGATTGCTTAGGCCCTTAGTTAGATTTAATGTAACAAACTAAACAATGTTTTGAGAATGCTTTGAGGTTTAGGACTAGGAAAGCATTATCTTCTGATTTAATACCTGGCTGAATTGGTGTGCACATTCACATGCCCATCTAGGATGTTTTACCATTTGGGTGAACAAAAAAAGTAATTATATCAACCAGTATGATATTCAACCTAAAGTATGTGTTTAAATCAAATGTTGGCACTTTATGATATTATTATTATTATTGAACCACTGAAGCGTTATACAATAATTTAAATTGTGTTACCTGGTTGTAATTGAGATTAAAAGGTTTTCAGACTACAGTCGTTGCAAACCATATGTTTCTATATGTAAGCTCTGAGGTTATTTCATGTTGCGCCATGAGATCTGTTTCAAAAATGTAAGTCCTGTCAGTATGCACCAGGGCATGACTGAGCAGCCAATTATTTGCTTGATCAGCCCATCATTGTGCTGCAGTCATCCACTGAAAAATGTAATTACATTATGGTAAATTCTCACAGTGGAGCCACAATTAGTCCCTCTAAGAACAAGACCAGAACATCTCTCCAGTACCCTCCAGTGACGTATTACCATATCGTTTTTATTATAATACATTTGTTCTGGAAATTAGCTATTATGGAAAATGTTCTTCGAATGTTATTCAATAGATTTTGCAAAATTTTACAAAAATCTTTGTTCCAGTTAATTGACTAATTTTAAACACTTTAATTTGGAGTAGAAGGTGGCTTAGTGGTTAGCACGTTCGCCTCTCAGCACTAGGGATTCCCGGTTCGAATCCCCATCTGGCTGGAGTTTCCATGTTCTCCCTGTGTCTGCATGGGTTTCCTCCGGGTTCTTCGGTTTCCTCCCACAGTCCAAAAACATGGATCAAGTCAATTGAGTTCTCCAAATTGCCCCATATAGAGTGTGTGCGTGTCTGTGTGTATGAGTGTGCCCAGCGATAAATTGGCGCCCTGTCCTGGGTGTATCTGCCCAGCGCCCGAAACGTTCTCCCCTGGATGGGCATGGGGAACACCCCCGCGACCCTAATATAGGATAAAGCGGACGAGAATGAATGAATGAATTTTGGAGTAGTACAAATCCACAAGTTCCACTGATGTTAATTGTAGTGCTCTTAAAATGCATCTCTAACACTCTGTAAAGTAAAATTGATCATGATCTATAAGCTTTAGATAGTTGTCATTCTCGTTGCAAATTACACTATATGGACAAAAGCATGAAGTGCCCTTGGGCAAGGCCCCTAACAGTTGTTTCCTAAGTGCCATATACAGTACAAGGCAACCACTGCTCTTGGCATGTGTGCTCACTTTACTCATGTTTGTGTGTATATGTGTGTGTTTGACAGCATGGATAGGTTAAATGTAGAGGAAAAAAAAAAGATCACCTTAGCACTTATCTCTGTTTGTTTTTCAGCAATTTAGTAATTGTCATATTGCAGAAAGCTGGTATTTTACTCACACGAAAAACTAAAGTGTCTGACAGAAATTCTTTTAAAAACACAGATTGCACAGAGAGAGACTCAGAATGGAATATTATAAAACAGTCCTTGTAAAGTGCAGATATCCCAATACTTTTTGTTTCTATAGTATAAGTATGAAGAAATCAAGTGGGAAAAGGACATCCCAGTTTGTAAAACTGATAAATAATGATGTTATATTAGGATTAGTTTTATATTGGTATCAGAGGAAGTATCGCAGTCAATAAGCTCTCAAACAGAGATTACAATCACAGACATTGGGTATAAATGGAATGATTATTTGAAAAAGCAAATGTAATATCCTGTGGGCAGCCAGCGCTTAGATTTCAGATAGCATATGTAATACAGTTGGAGTTTAACAGACAAAATGCAAATTTAAGCATCTGAATACACACTTCAGGCGACTATATCTTTTGGATACAATATGTATATAACACTTCACTTTGTGCCTGCAGGCAATACGGGCATCCATGACATCAACTAGGAAGCCATCATGCTTCTCGCCTGATTAATCAGAATTTACCAATGCACCAAACTGAGGTAGAAACGCAGGAACCACATGAATGGTGGGGATGGAAAAAAAAAAGGGGGGGGGGCGTGTTTCCACGAAAAGTGCTATTATATCATTCTTTTTTGTACCTAAATAAATAGCTGGTGAATGAGAAACCAGGGTAATACATCTTCTGTATTATTGTAAGCTTTTATTTCTGAACTCTATATAGACTTAAAGATCTATTGTGTGGACCAGTTCTATTTCATTTGTTAATATTATTTAATAATACTGGAAATGACTCATATTTTATTAAGACAAATCTTTAGTTAATAAGCTCTGTGATAGCTCATGATTTAATGACTGCATATAATGTAATAAATTACGTACTGATAATGTAATAACACTGTCATCCACAGTAATCAGATTTGGAACCTAATGCAGTAAGTGTTACAGAAAGCCTAATGATAACCCTCATGTACAATTAAGAAGTCTAAGAGGGTTAGCTTCACATTTGTTTTAATTAAAATGCATGGAAGTTTATAAAAACATCACAGGAATTATTTTAATAATTATTAAATATACCTTTACAAGTCAAACTTTATTAGCTTGGGTGCCATTAAGCTCATATTTCTATATTCCATACTTCTCTCATGAGCTGGAGGTAAATTATTCAAGAATAAGATTCAGTTAATTTGTTGAAAAATTCTCATCTCATAAACATCTCATTATGTTGCCTGTTTAATTCTTTGCTAAGGTCGCAATGGGGTTTACCCATGCCTGTTTATGGAACAACATTTTGGCACTGGGCAATACACCTAGGACAGGGCAACAATCCATCACTGGGCACACGATCAGTCACACAGGCATACACTATATAGGGGCAATTTAGAGCAGCCAATCCATGTTTGTAGACTGTGGGAAAAACCAGAGAACCCAGAGAAAACCTATTCGGATACAGAGAGAACATGGAAACTCCAACCAGCTCTTTACATGAACCTGCTTGCAGGCGTACTACCACTATGTCAACCTTATTTTTTTAAAATTAGGTTAATTTTAAAGTTTTGGCGGCACGGTGGCTTAGTGGTTAGCACGTTCGCCTCTCAGCGCTAGGGATTCCCGGTTCGAATCCCCATCTGGGTGGAGTTTCCATGTTCTCCCCGTGTCTGCGTGGGTTTCCTCCCACAGTCCAAAAACATGGATGAAGTCAATTGAATTCTCAAAATTGCCCCATATAGAGTGTGTGTGTGTGAGTGTGTGCCCAGCGATGGATTGGCGCCCTGTCCTGGGTCTATCTGCCCAGCGCCCGAGACGTTCTCCCCTGGATGGGCATGGGGAACCCCACCACAACCCTAATAGAGGATGAAGCGGGAGATAATGAATAAATGAATTTTAAGTCTTAATTTGTGTATGTTATTGTTTGTAACTTAAATGAGAAATAAACATTATCTTCCAAGGAAATATGGAATGATGTTTTATAATGAAACTTAAATTTAAATGTTGCATAATTATTTCTACCTCGTAGCTGTAGGTCATCCTTACACATGAACTAGGCTAGTGTTCATCAAACATCTGTTTATTGACTTTTTCATGGTCATGTCAGAGTATTTGACTTATCAAACTTTATATGTATGTTGCCAGTGAAGGATCCTGTAATGCTCTTGACCTGCTCACTTGGTTAGTTCTATCTGTTACAAGTACTACTTTAATATACTTTATCTATCTACCTAGTTCTACCTTCAGTTAGTAGAACAGTTTAAAACATACTCTTCCCCCACCAAGCATTGTCCATTCTTCAATGTCAAACCTATTTACTTATACAGTAAATCCATATTTTTAGATGTTCTTATCAGATTGGTTGTGGTGTGGATAAGCTCTTGTTAAATATTTTCTTTTAGCATATTAGGAGCAGGTTTATCATGCTTTGCCGCTATCAACTCTGAAGCAGCATGCATCAGAGGATTAAAGTGGATTTTTCATAGTGCTAGCCCCAAGCTGTTGTTAGTGTGGAACTTTCCTATTTCGCAGCTATTTGTGAAGCATGTCTAATAATTGGTTATTCTAGCACATGTATTAGTTTGGGTTTTGCTTAAATATTTGCTAAATAACCTAGAAAAAAATTATAATAGGCTCCCTCAACAATTTAGATCTCTTTCTTATATATTATTTTCTTGATTGTCAGGCATACAAGGTATAAATGTCTATTTTGCATAAATCATTAATTTATTTTCTAACCCACTTCTTAAGATTGGGGTCAAATGGTGTGTGAGGGGGAGGGGTGTGGACACAGAGAAACACTGTCATAATTTAGCATTTTTAATTATTACACCAGTATGTATATGGATTGTGAAGCTACACAGACAAGGAAATGATCTTCCCTGGCTGAAAATAAAACCCAAAACCTTTTTGCTGCTGGACAAGAGCTGCATCACCTAAAATCTTTGTGTGATGCTTAATGTACAATATTTTAAAAATCTCAATGCATCATCATATAGCATACCTCTGTTATAGTTACCGGAAATATTGCAGGTAAATTTGGGGGCATCATGCTATAGTGATACGTATTATGCGTATTAGTTACACAATCAACGTGAACGGTGTCCCCTTGTATGATTGATGGTGTCAAATGTGCTTTCTACCAAATGTAGGAATACAAATGCAACAAGCCTCCTGGAGATTTAAAAACCTTTGCAGGAATTAACATTTTAGCTCGAAGCGTATGGATTATGACTTTCTCTTTACTGTGCATTCGAAAGGCTCACCTGTAGACTTTCCCTTAATCAAGCCAAGTTGGCTAGCCCACTAAGCGAACAGCCTCTAAGTTTAAAAGTGTGGTTGGTAACTAGGTATTATGCTATCTGCAGTGTGCAGTTCTCCACCTGTAGGTGAGAAAAACTGAAATACTTCACTCAATCCAGTGACTGTGATGACGGTAGCTGCTGCAAGTATGTGAAGAGTAAGAAGGTTTTTTGTTAAGATAACTGGTCATGTAATGCTAACATTATGGTTGTAGGCGAAGTGCATAGTGAGGGACATTCCGAGAACTGCATTTATAATATCCCTTTTAAGAATTACTTTCCTACTACACCCTAAAACAGAATATACATTAGAAAAAACAAATGGAACTTTTGAAAAGGTTACTTTTGTACAATGTAAAGCAAAATATGAAATAATAAAGTTTTCATTCATCATCTTCCACTCTGTCCTATATATTGGGTCGCGGTGGGGTTCCCCATGCCCATCCAGGGGAGAACGTTTTGGGCGCTGGGCAGATACATCCAGGACAGGGCGCCAATCTATTGCTGGGCACACACTCACACAGACACGCACACTTACACACACTATATGGGGCAATTTGGAGAACTCAATTGACTTGATCCATGTTTTTGGACTGTGGGAGGAAACCGGAGAACCCGGAGGAAACCCACGCAGACACGGGGAGAACATGGAAACTCCACCCAGATGGGGATTCGAACCGGGAATCCCTAGTGCTGAGAGGTGAATGTGCTAACCACTAAGCCACCGTGCCGCCCAATCAAAATATAGTTTAAATATATTTTTCATTAAATCCATATTTATATTTTCACTTTACCTGTAACATGACAATTACAGCTATTATCTTCAATATTGCACACATACAGTAAAAGTCCTTATTCCTGATTGCATTGCTTTAACGTTCTTATACCAATCACTGGTACAAATGTTTGTATCTCAGAATAATTCCCTCAATCATGTTGTGCTGTAGGCGGCAATAACAACAAAGTTTTTTTTTTTTCTTTTAACAGGTATGAGTCACACAGTCTATAACTACTTTTCAATTCTAAGTTGCATTTCTAAAGCAGCTTTCAGACCTCAGGCTTTATAATAGCATAATCTTCTGTTAACAGGAACCTGCAATTTCAGTAATGCAGAAGCTATTACATCAATAATATAAGGTTTTCTAGTTTTCTTGTAGTTCGTGTTTACATGTCGAAATAACATTGGTTACTGTAGGGCAGGCTTTGCTGTTACATTTGTTTTTTCCACTACTTAATTCTCTCTAGGATTGTAATACAGTATCAGTCATATGTTCAGACACATCGCCTTCTTGCTCCACTTACCATATAGATGGACTTTGTGGTTTTACAGACTGTAGTACATCTGTTTTCTTGTTTGTTAGTCCCCTGTTGGTTCTCTGTTCTCTATTGGTCAGGCCATCACAGAACAGGTATCATTTGGGTGGTGGATTGTTTGTCAGTTCTGCAGTGACACTAATGCGGAGAGGGAATGCTGCTGGAGTTTCATTTCTTCACCCCGGTGACACTGCTGGGATTGGAATAAATAATATCTCTGTCAGTACTGGGGATCCAAGTTTGAATCCCGATCTGGGTGGCGCTTTCATGTTCTCCCCGTGTCCATGTGGGTTTTTCCCGCGTTCTTTGGTTTCCTCCCACAGTCTAAAAACACGGATTCAAGGTAAAATGACTGCTCTAAATTGCCCCTATATAGTGGTCTGTGTGGGTTAGTGAGAACCCAGCAGTGAATTGGCACCCTGTCCTGGATGTATCTGACCAGTACCTGACACTTTCTCCCTTAAATGGGCATAGGAAACACTAATATATGATTAAGTCAAAAACAATAAATGAATTAATTTATGATTACATCATTATTGCATAACAACAAATAGTCCAAATGTGAAAAAACAGCTTAGGACAAGTCAATTAACAATTCTAGGCCTGACCATTGTCCATTCTGTACACTGTGGCTGAAGTATATTTTTCAGTAGTCCACACACAGTCAGATTTCTTTTGAGTAACAACTTTCTGAACTTTGGCCCTGATTATACAGTGGAAGGGAACGCATTCCATTGACTTTTAACATCATGACTTGAGAACATATTGGATGTGACTAACTTATCACGCCTGCAAACTAAACATAAGCAACTTTATAGTGCTCTTTCCTAGAACCCCATGCAACATTTAAAAATGGAAACAACAGCCCTAAAAAACACTTTTTTCAGATACTAGACCGACCTGACCTCTGCCTAAAACCCCAGAACGAGAAAAAAACCCAGGATGAGCGGTTGCAGAGACAAGCATTCATTATTGAAATAACTGACCTAGGCTTTGCAGGCTTAGTGAATTCAGAATCCCTGCTTCAGCCCAATCACCATATAATAATAAATCTTAAATTCACATGAACAAAAAGTTTTAAATATGACTGGTTTGATAATTCATTTATTAATTAATATTAATGCATCTGTTTTAATGCATCTGATGATGAACAGGCACAAGATTTAGAAAGACACTGTCATAATTTAAAATAAATTTAATTAACACAAAAAAATTAAGATCCTCATCTCATCTTTGTTATCTTCTGCTTAATCCTCTACAAGGGTCACAGAGGGGGCCACATGCTCATTCAGGGGAAAATGTTTTGGGCACTGGGCAGACACATCCTGGACAGAGCACCAATACACTATATAGGAGCAATTTAGAGCCACCAATTCACCTTGAATTCATAATAGATAAGATTTTATTATCATGAAGATAATCTACTTCTGTGTTATTAGTTTAGATTAAAGAACACAGAAAATAATCTGACAGTTGATAGATGGACAGTAAATCATTGCCACCAACAAAAGTTCTAGATTTATTTATAAACGTCCCACATTGTTATCAATGTCTGGAACAAACTGAAAGGCTACTCTAAGCTTGTAGAAAACATATGTTCATCCTTAAATCCTGTTATCTACACTCACCCAGCTGTCTCAGATTCGTGCACTGTTGGACATCCCACCACCTTCAGTTTTGCATTATCTCATATATATCTCATTGCTCATTTCAAAGAGAGATGACGGAGGTTAAAAATAATTCTTCTTGCCTCCGGAGCGGATCAGTGTGGATGACAGGTGTCCTTAGAGTGACAATAAATCAATTTTGCTTTGGAGGGCTGGCTTTAAGGGGTGGCTAACCTCATAAAAAGATCAAGTTACGCTCTGTGACCAGCAAATGTCATCTCATAAGCTCCTTTCAATGATATTAAATTGGTCCAAATTACATTAGATTAGTTTTGTCAGTTTGCTGTCGCCGATATGTGAGGTATACCATGGCAGTGTGTTACACTGTAGACGACTCACTCCGTTAGTGTTTATAGGATTCTTGAAGTTTCTGTACCATCTTGTCATGTGTTTTTATTTTAGTTTTGAACCTAGTTTTCGCCTCTCAGTACTAGGGATTTCCGTTTCGAATCCCAATCTGGGTGTAGTTTCCATGTTCTCCCCGTGTCCACGTGGGTTTCCTCCAGGTTCTACGGTTTCCTCCCACAGTCCGAAAACATGGAGGTCAAGTGAATAAGTTCAAGTAAATTCAACACATTGCCCCATATAGAGTGTTTGTGTGTGTGAGTGTGTGCCCAGTGATAGATTGGTGTCCCCTGGATGGGCATGGGGAACCCCACCGCGACCCTAGTAGAGGATAAAGCGGAAGATGATGGATGGATGGATGGTATTTTAAGGTAAGTGCAGGGTCTTGTAACTCTGTAATGTATTTACAGTGAAGTTGAAATCACATTCGGCTTTAGGCAAGAAGCAAGTGACGTAAAGATGCTCTTTTTTTTAAGAAAAAACTTTTTTTTTTTAAGAAATAAAAGAGGGAACCCAATCTGACGTAGCTGTCTGAGGTGCTGAAAACAGTGTGTAAATTAAAACACTTCACGTAACAGCCTGTTAACGAAGCGGATCCCAAACCCATCATCCTCCATCCACAGTGTGTATCCTATAATAACCTCTACCAGATCTCACCACAAATCAACTATGGTGGGGAAATTAATGTCACGGATAAATTACACGCGGGATTTTCTAATAAACGTGGTCTTAGGAGTCCCTTCCCCCAGCTGACGTCTTTACCTACCCACAGCGTTGATTTTCTGTTCGCGGGAATGATGTGATTGTCAGTGGGGTGTGCGCGTCTGCGTGTGCGCGGCTGCGTGTGCGCGTGTGCGTGTGCGCGCGTCAGCGGAACCCGGTCGTCGTATCGTGCAGAAGTTGCGCTGGGGTTTTCCTCGGTTGCCATGGATTTGTAGAAAAAAAGCGCCTCTTGCGCTTCTGGTTCCTCTCAGAGAAGAAGACGGATCGGAGCACAGCCGGTGTGCGACTTTCACTCGTTTTAACGCCGGTTTTATCCGCAACTGTTGCGCGCTTTGGTTTGAAATCCGCACGTCACCATCCTCACTGCAGCTCCGGGTAAGTGCGCGCTTTGCCTTTTTTTCTCCCCAAAACTTCACTTTTCCCCCGGTTTAAGTCGTGATGAGGTGCAACCCAGACTGGTTTCTGTGTTTGCGTGCTGCTGCGATCAGTCACTAATGACTGGATCGTTTACTGCGATTTTTCAGCCTCCCGCAAAGAAATTAACGAATCACGAAGCCTGTCTGAGTTGGAATCATCAGCATCACCTTTAACACGTGGATCGTTCCACATCTATCTAACCTATCCATCCATCCATCCATTATTTTCCGCTTTATCCTCTACTAGGGTCGTGGGGGTTCCCCATGCCCATCCAGGGAAAAACATACACACAGATACACACACTATATTGGGGAAATTTAAAGTGGTCAATTTGACCATAAATCCATGTTTTTGGACTGTGGAAGGAAACTAACACAGACACATGGAGAACATGGGAACTCCATCCAGATTGGGATTCAAACCTGGATCCCCAGTGCTATTAGGCAAACATACTAACCACTAAGCCTCCATGCTGCCTATGTAAAAAACATTAATTTATATTCAACACATTTGGGGGGGAGGGGGGTTTCCCCATGCCCATCCAGGGGAGAACGTTTCGGCACTGGGCAGATACACCCAGGACAGGGCGCCAATCTATCGCTGGGCACACTCACACACACAGACTATCTATCAATGGGCACACCCTGACACACACCAACACACTCTATATGGTGCAGTTTACCTTGATCCATGTTTTGGACTGTGAAGGGAAACCGGAAAACCCAGAAAAAACCCATGCGGACACGGGGAGAACATGGAAATTTACCAGATTAGGATTTGAACTGGGAATCCCTAGTGCTGAGAGGCATACATGCTAACCACTAAGTCTATCTAACCCATTGCAAAGAAATCAGTTTTTTTAACCTGTGGGATTTTGTATTCAGACCTGATACACTACCTCATTCAGTCTGTATCATTGGCTTTGGGGTTCAGGTTGTCTTTCCTGCATTGCTGTGGATAGACTATAAGTAGGATGTCTCCTATAGAGCATGCAATAAGAATGCTGTAATCACCTTGTAAAGTGTGTCCTAGATAAGGATATCCTATCAGAGCCACTGTGAGTCCATGACACACTTTACTGGATGGTAAATCGTTCCTCTGTGCGGGTTCCCTGGATTTTGTGCAGTATTAATCCTGTTGTAAATTCAGATCTAGGGCTTCTATAGCAACTCCTGGTTCCAGATTGATGTTGTGCTGGAAGCCTTACTCTAGAATATGGTGAATTGAATTTCGGAGTTGACCCACTGATATTTATGGAATTGTTGGGAACACAGAGCACACGCTGTGGGCTCTGATTAAATGGATAGAATTAGCTTTATTCTTTGCAGTTAAGTCTCAGTATTGGCCATTATAGAGCTTTAAGGTTGTTGAGTGTCTGCATTTGTGTATATTGAATTGTGTGATACAAATATTCACTGAATGATTGAAATGACATAAATAATCCAAAGTTTAAAACATTAAATGCTGGCGTAATTTTGACTGGTGAACATGCAATATGTTTAGACAAAAAGACTGGGACATAAAATTAATTTTATGTAAAAAAAAAAAAATAATAAAAAAAAATCAGTATTAGACAAATGTAATATTATCCAATTTTATGTTATTATCCTCAGCTTAATCCTGTTTTAGTGTCGTGAGGGATTCCTCATGTCCATCCAGGGGAGAACTTTTCGGGCACTAGGCAGATACACCCAGGACAGGGTTCCAATCCATCACTGGGTATAGACTCACACAGACACATATTTACACTGTATATGGGCCATTTAGAGCAGCCAATTCACCTTTAATCCATGATACTCGACTGTAGAGGAAAACTGGAGTACTCAGATGAATCCCACATGGACGCTGGGAAAACATAGAAACTTTACCCAGATCGCAATTTGATCCTGGATCCCCAGAGCCGAGACCTGGACGTGCTAACCGTGCCACCCCTGAACAAATATGCTTCCAAATTTGTTCCAGGATAATAGTCCAGAGATGACTGGTTGTGTTTTATTTTAGAGTTGATCGACCCACACAAAGTTCTAACTTTAATCCCACTGAACACCTTTGGGATGAACTACAGTTGCAAACCAGTGATATCAGTCTCTGATCTTAAATGTTCTTCTGGGTGACAGGGCAATAAACTCCCACAGACACATTTCAAAGTTTTGCAGAAAGATTTCTTTAAAAAAGGGAAAAATCAAAGCAAAAATGGGAGAATTGTCATGTGTAAGTGTCCTAAAACTTTTTCCGTGTATGTTTATAAAATAAAGTCACTGTGTGATCTACTGAAAATATGAATATTAACAACACTAAAGAAATATAGTTATTGTTTAATTAGAATTGTATAGCAGTGTAACACAGGGTAGCAGTCTTCAATTGTAGAGAATAGGTTAAAGTTCTAGGTATGACAGACACGGAATTTACCCTGATCTCTTTGTGTCTGCATGGGATATGGTTGGAAGCTTTCTTTTCCTTCCACAGTCTTAAAACATGCTCGCACATAAACTAGAGATGAAAATTGCCTTAGGTGTGAATGCATAAGTAAATGTTACTGTGTTTGCCCTGAAAAAGACAACCCATCCATGTGTTTAATATCCAATGCCTTTCCACAACCTTGATTGGGTAAAGCAATTAAAAAAGAAAATAATTAATCAATGTCCTAAGGTATTATAATAATGCAAAAAAATGTGTGTGTGTGTGTGTATATACATATGCCCTGTCTTGGGTGTATCTGCCAAGCGGCCGAAACGGCGTTCTCCCCTGGATGGACATGGGTGACTGCCCCCCCACCGCAACCCTAGTATATGTGTGTGTATGTATGTGTGTTTATGGTATATATATATATATATATATATATATATATATATATATATATATATATATATATATATATATATATATATATTATGATATAAACCACATGGCTCATCTTATAAGGTCATCCCTTTATATAAATATTATTGATTGTTAGAAGTTGATTAATGGACTAAATGGAACAAGTGCCTTTTTAGATGCTGCTTAATTATTATGGCCCATTAACATGTAGCTCTCTGAATACTAAGTGGTAAAAACCCTGGTCTCAAACAATCATGTGCTATTACAACAACACTTGAGTTTTGAGGGCCAGCCTTTTTCAAAGTAATACACATATCTTATCTGATCACAGTGCCTTTTTGCTGTAATGAGGCTACATTAAATTATATCGCAGGGAGATTGTGCTCAGAGAGGGAGATGGGCTAAATAGATTTACTGACAATTAAAGTCGCATTAGCGGCAGACACTCGCCCTTGGAAAAAAGCTCAAACCTGTGAAACTAAAATGGAACGTGCATGGTGGATGTTCCCCATTGGTCTTAAAAACCGATGAGACATGATGATAATGAACCCGCTGTAACTGAGTGCAGCTATTTGTATATAAACAATATGTTCCATATTGAACATGGCCAATCTGTTGAGGTTTAAATATGACCCTAATTCAGTTTTTGATCAGTAATGACCAGTTACTAAAGAATTAAAAGGAATCAAAGCTGGAAGCATTTTGTCGAGCTTAATGGGACTGTCTCATGACAGGAATGAATGTTTATCTGCCAAGCCTTTCCTATTCATGCCACTAGTGCCCCACTAAGAAAATTAGGACAAATTCTTCTCTCTAATTGCCAACCAATGAAACTAGCAGGACCAGCAACAATTCAACACGCACATGGTGATTTTTAGAACCCTTAAAAAAACAGAGTTCATTAGAAACTGGGCTAAACAGTAAGACTTGGACTCAATTGTATGAATGAAAAAAGCAAGACAGTATGACATGGTACAAATTTCCTACCAGGACAAATCAGACTACTAAGTATTTTTCCTTAGAATTCTTATTGGTTTTATATAAGTAGATACAAAGCTACACAGTTTTGAAATAATGTGTAATTATTATAACCTTGATCCTTATAAAGGACAGTATTGCTCTACTTCAGTTGTGATCAGTATATTTCCTTTAAGGACAACATTATGCCTTAGTTATTAGCATCTTTGCCTCTCAGTGCTGAGCATCCAGGTTTGAATCCCAATCTGGGTGGAGTTTTCATGTTCTCTCCAAGTCCTTGTGGGTTTCCTTCAGGTTCTCTGGCTTCCTCCCACATTCCAGAAACAAGGATTCAAGGTGAATTGGCTGCTCTAATTTGCCTCTAAATATATATTGTGTGTGTGTATGTCTGTGTGAGCGTCCAGTGAGGGATAAAGAAAAAAAAGTTTTATGGAAATATGAATTTACAATTATTTCTACTGCAACTGAGCCCCTAATTGTAAAGCAAACGGTTTGCTGAAACATGCTAAGTTTTGATTTATATTCAAACCTATGTGGAAAACCAAATGCATTTTTTTATTAGAAGAGTGTGAGTGTATTATCATTCTCCTGAAGGCCATCTTCTTTTAGCTGTTAATAAAAAATCAACTTCTTATCATATTTCATTCAATCAGCCAGAGATGGAATCTGTGATGATATCTGTCCTCTCAATGCAAGTTTATTTAGTTAGTTCTACACATACACCTGCGCCCTAAACAAAATATGCTGTCTCTTCTGATTTTCTCTGGCAATTGGAAATGTCCTCTGACGTAATGACATTTACATGAAAAGCTTAGAGATGGGATCAGGATGATGAGGAGCATTTGATTGTGAGATTTCTGAGACAAAAACTCTAACTTTATATTTAAATTATACTAAATTTACAACAAATCAAGCATTATGACTACAAACATAACATATACTGATCATCCATACTATAGTTCTGCAATTACTGTAATTCTGTAATTATTGAAAGTTTGTATAGTTTGTAACATAGCATGCATGGTTCACCCTTTATTTGTTTTTTAAATCACAAAATCCACAAAACCCCCAAATCCACCAATAAGCAAATACTATTTAGGTGATGAATAATTTTTAGAACAGATGGACTACATTCTGTGATTAAACATTTGCACACAACTTAAAACTGAACCTACGAAGTTACCATATTTGTAAAAATGTCACTATATAGTATACTGTATAAACCTTATAGTATACTGTACATTTTCTATATGTTCACAGTGATTTTAAATCTCATATGTAAGTAAAACTGAAAAAGTGGACAAAGAATAGGTTTTATTGTTGTGGCTGATTAGTGTACCTTTGGATCACACTGACAATTCTGACAAATGGGTTAAATATGCTGTGAATTGAAGGTAATACTTAACTGTCTCTGTGTAATCTGAGGGTAAACAGGCAGACAGGTACTTTGAACTTTTATATTTGTGAGGTCTCATTCGCGGCCTGTGTTGTAACACTTGCGCATTTTCAGTTCTGTGCGTGAGCTTTTAATAGCCTTTGCTGTTTTGTTACCCTCCCTGTTGCCTTTGAACAATAATAAATTCTTTTATGATACCCCTCTCCAAAAAAAAAAACACCCTGACTTTCGGAAGAGGTCACCCTCCATGCATGAGCGCACATGAATGATACTGCGCTGTGCATTCACCACTTGGGTGTGTGTGTGTGGGGAGAGAAGGGGTGGGTTAAAGATGGGGGTGATTACCACTCGTCCCAGTACATGTCCTATTATACAGGTCTTTGGATCCAGTGGATGGACATAGCCAATTAATCTGCTTCACCCAGTGAAGGGCAAACCTGAGCGTAGGCTTGGTGTTATCACATGTGCTCAGGTCTGCTTTACCCTGTGCACACCAGACAAATGGAAGAAAGCAAAGGCTGAGGTTCTTACTTTGCCCCTGTGGCAAGAACAAATTAGTAAATGTATGTTATTTTATAAATTCCCTTCAGATTGAAACAGTTTATTTTTAACTGGAGCAAATCAATGACATAGTGGATAATGTGTGTTGTAATTATTCAGCTCATCACAACAATAAGGTTAATATCTTTTGTTGCTAAACAAATAAGTGTGAGTTTTAAGTGTATTATATGTGTAGAAATACGAAATACCAGCATCTTTAAATGAGAATATACAGGGTGCTTGGTACAGCTGCATATAGGTTGTTATATAGTACAATAAAAAAGGGACGTAAAAAAAAATAATGGCATTTTTTTAATTATTATTTTTATTTTACTATTTGTTTACTATACACCCACCCACACACCCGAGTCTGCGAGGAGACAAATGCTGGCTGCATTACTACAGACAGAGAATTTACTACTCAAGATCAGGATGCCCCTATGACCTGAGTGTAGACTTGCTCAAAGCCAAGCAGTAAATTTTAGTTCTACAATAATTTTGCTTACTCTTACAAATAAATTTTTACTACTTGCATATATACTTTGTGCCAATATATAGATGCATGCGTACATATAAAGAATGAAAGAATAAAATCAACACCTTGATATGTGTGATCTAAACTTCATGGCTGTGGTAAACCATGTCGTCGCTTTAATAATGAGGAGGAAAATGATTAATGTTCGAAACTTGTGTAGGCATATAGTCACCTTTATATGCAGCTCTTCCCACAGAGGACAATGTTGGGAGTATGTGCAAAGTTGTAAAGACACCCCCAGGGATGAGAGGAAGAACGCAATGGGGAGAAGAAAGGATGAAGGAGGATAGATGTGACAGCCATGGGGACCTCGAAGTTCACAGCATTGAAAAGGCTCATTGTGTTTATGGGACGTGATATGAAACATGCAGGGGGTTCCTGTTCGCTTTAGCCTATTTCTCTGTAAACAAGAATGAACTACTCAGGAACTTCTAGAGACATGCCAGCAGAGAAGCGTTTTAGTCTCTCTGCTCTCTTAAAGATTTTACATAGACGGTGTGAGCAAATTTAAAAATACACAGGATTATATTTATATATATATATATATATATATATATATATATATATATATATATATATATATATATATATATATATATAGTCCAGTTCGTATAAGCAAAAAGGAAGTGTGCATGTTACTGTATGTGTCACTTACATGACTAGTCGTTGACAACTACTGCACAATGCAATATCCTAAGTGATTCATAGATAAAAGACAAAAACATGAAACTTTAGCACAGGCTTAGAACCTAATTCAATTTAAAATGGCACCTTGCTGCACAGGGTAGCGCTATGGGGCACTAGGTAGCACTTACATCAGATTATATTAAAGAAGTCTCGGGTTTAATTGCCAGACAAAGTCTGGTTCATTCTGTATAGAATTTACATACTACTAGTGTCTGTGTGGGGTTTTTTCCAGATGTTTTGTCACCGCTCATAAGATGGTGGTGGTTTGGGCATGTGCAGATAAGGGACGAGTTTTCAGAAAGGATGCTGATGGTGTTTGTGTCTCTGCCCAGCAATGGACTACTGACCAATCTTTTTTCCTGGACCAGTCACGAGCACCTCCCACAATCCTAATTATGATAAACAGCTTAAAAATGACTAAATACCTGCATGATGTATGTATAACTTTTACCCGTGCTTATTATCACCAGCTCCCAAAATAATAGAAATATGGATGCCAAATTCTTACTGTGAATATATTATGAGTAACATGTTCATTCTTATTCTCTGTGGACCGTGTTCATGAGCTATGCCCTTAATAAACACCACAATTTAGCCCGGGCCATAAAGCTCATCCATCATTAAAGCAGTGGATTAAAGTACTCTGTCTCTCAGTGGGATTCATTTTCTTGAGCTGCTACGGGTGTGATAAGAAAACAGATCAGATCGGCTACACTAGCGCTCTAATACCGTGGTGATGTACTGTACTGCAGCGTATGCAACTGTAAAACATGTTTACGGTTTTGAGCCCGCCGCTTTTACCTAATTGGAGATCAGTGTGCTCATCATGAGCTCTGATTAGAGCAAAAGAGCATGCAGAGTTGCCAAGCGGCTGAGAAATTCTGGCTAAATCAGCAGCATGTGCAGTATCTGAGATAAAATCTGAGAGGCAGCTTTGCAACACTAAACCTATAAATAATATCCAGATGGAGGATTTTTTTTTTGTGAGAGTAATAAATGTACTTGCTTAATTCTTTTCTTTTTAACCATCTTTCGATTCTGGCTGCCCATTTGTACCCTGATAATCCTGTGTGTCCTGTTGCAAATGCCTTTTGGAAAATCTTCAACCTATTTAATTTCAGCATTATTCAGAGTTCTCCGTCTTTGTGTGTGTGTCCTTTGCATGCTGTGCTGAAAACCTGTACTAGGGCCAAAGGCACAGAGATAGTCTAGTTTTTAATGTTCTTAGCCTGCAGAAAGAGCAACTGTTAAAGCTGAACTGCCAAAGCAGTCCTAACAGCAGGCTGTATATCAGTATAGTGTTTAGGGACTGGAAACCCCATGTTCATAATTACAAATATGACCCAGGAAGCACCTGCAAAACAACAATAACCCCTCTGACCTCATTATCTCTCCATATGCCTGTTTGCAGACCATAGTCTGACCCCAATTTGTTTGACATACTGGTATTTATTTGGAGGGAAAATGTTTTTTAAATTGCTTTTTGCTTTATTTCCATACTCCCACAAACCTACACCGCTAAACTGGACTTAATGTGCTCTTGAGGTCTTAAAACAACAAATGTGCTTTGCAAATTCATTAAAGACCTTCCCCAACAACGACACATGCTCAGAAAGGTCAGACGGATTTAGGCTTTACTGAAATTGTTCATTACACACATAAATCTCTCTGCTTTTAATTCTGTGGTTGATTGAGTAGATAATGCTTTTTTGTTTTAAAATGCTCTGTTGGTTTTAGGGGCCCTCAATTTACAGTATGAGTAAAAAAGCTTTTGAAGAGCTGCACATTACATCGATTTTATGATATCTCATTTTTAATTCTTCAGGAAGGGCTTTCCACAATATTTTGGAGTGTGTCAGACATTACTTTACATTACATTTGATCATTTAACAGACGCTTTTATCCAAAACGACTTACAAGGTGAGCACAGGGTTAATCACAACATCCCTGAAGCAATGAGGATTAAGGTCCTTGCTCAAGGACCCACATTGGTAACTTCAATGGACCTTGGATTTGAACCCTCAAACTTTAGATTGATAGCCTAACTAACGCCCTAACCACTAAGCTACTGCGCCCACAACTCCTCTGTGGTGGTCCTGTAATGGACTTAACTCTTAGAAAACAGAAAATCACAGTCTCTAACTTTTTGTTTGTAGTACATGGTTTAACCAGACAATCTTGTGAAATTAAAGAGGTTATTGGCAACTTTAAAATGTGATTGTGTGCATACTTAAATGTGTGTGCACACTCAAATGTCCCTTATGTTATTGTGAGGACCACAAGCTGGTCTTCAAATTGTAAATCTTTTGGTTTGAAAGTAATATCATGTTGTATGGTTATAGTATATTAAGATGAGGTTGTGGTTACTAGTCTGTTGGGGTAGTAGTATTTATGTTTATAGAATCTACAAAATGAATTGAAGTTAATGTAAAGTCCCCACAATACATATAGACAAGTGTGTGTGCATATATAGTATACATACATAAAGTATTTATGGTTTGTTTTAGTGGCTATAAAGTGAATTGTGTGTGTGTGTGTGTGTGTGTGTGTGTGTGTGTGTGTGTGTACATTCTCCCTGCACCTGTCAAGCTGAAAGTTCCAAAACCTTCCTCTTGTCATTTTGAAGCATGTTTTGTGAGCTCACTGTTGCAGGGCTCAACTTAAACATGCTTGACTTGGTACAACTTCAGTGTCAGATACTGTATACTTTGACAAGCAGTGAGATTTTGAAACCAATACATTGTCAGTTAACTTGCATACAAATTATATTTGCATTTACTATCACATGAACCGTTTTCATGCTGAACATTTAGCACTGTGACCAATCATCCTCTCCTCACTCTGTCATTCTTCAGTGTTAAATTCATGACTTTTATTTTCCGGACAGTTTAATAGCTTTAATGCTAAAAAGGCTCTGTCTGCCGTCGCTGCACACACACTATACATAGTATACATTTTACATTTGAATTCCTTCCAGTTTGTAAAAATGTAACCTTTCGAGAATATGTCAACTTAAATTGCCCGGTGCAGGTGTTTCTGCTTTGTTAAACAAGACCCACACTGAGATGGGGTACTGCATGCTGGTAATTGGAAGACAGGACTGTCAATCATTGAGTCACTGCGGACAAAAAAGGCCAACCCATCATTTCAAAGATCACCAGCTGAGACTGACAGGCATGATATGTTTGATTCATCTTAAATGTACCACTACAGGTTTCCAGCTGGTAGGTTTAACCACATGAGTGTTTGTCCCTCCTCCATTACCACAGTACACGCTCATCATGTACCCGTTTCCTTAATTCTGAGACCCTGTGGTTAGGATGCCCATGTTTCCTGTGTTGTGGTTACTCAGTACAATGCAATATAAGGAGGAAAGGGAAGAGATGGAGAGCGTTTAATGGAGGCATAGTATCTGTAGCTACTGTCATCGCCTTTGTTCTTAAGCTGCTTAAATAACCTCTTGTTCATAAAAATAAAACCTTTTTGTTTTCGGAGCCTCATGCCACCCACTGTGTTAAAAGCCTCGTGAGTTTTGTGCCAGTTCATTTATTAAGCCTGCAGTCCAGTACATCTTTTATGCTCGGGTACCACAGACACTCAGGCAAACTCGGTTCCATTCATCTCCAAGAACGAGGCATTCTCAGTTCTCACTGAGTGAAGAAGCTCTGTTGGGTTAAAAAGGCTTTATTTCTTATTGTATTTTTTAAAACTGACTTATTAAGCACATTAATGTAATCAATAATTTGCTATATTGTAAATGATACATTTGAATAAATACCAAGAACCTTTGTATGGAATATGATTCACTCCTATTGTGTTGCACTGTAATTTGACACGGTTTGAGATTTGGCTAAAGAATTTACTGGTTAAGACATACATGTCTTTACTAATTACAGTCAATGGCCACTTTATTAGGTTCAGCTCCTTGTTTCTGCACCCACTGTCCATTTTGTATTAGATACACTTACAGATTGTAGTCCATATGTTTCTCTACTCACTTTGTCCTCTTTAACCTGTTCATTAATGATCAGGACAATGCCACTACAGTGCTGAGAATCATCCTCCACCAAAAATGTGTGAAGGAGAATAACAAAAAGAAACAGATACACAACAGTCTGTAATTTAATTTGCAAATACATCCCATGACAGGGTGCTAATCGCTGGACACACACTCATTTACACACAGACATCATCTTGACTGTTTTTGGACTGAAACCAGAGTACCCACAAAACAAAACAAAACAAACAAAACAAAAAAAAACGTGAGGACACAGGAAGGACATGGGGAAAATACGGGGAACGCCACCCAAATCGGGATTCAAATCTGGATCCCCACTTCTGAGAGGCGAAAATACTAACCACTATATCACAGTGCTGTCTGCAAATAAAGCTGATGAAATTAAAAGAGTGTAAGAACATGTTGTACCCATTAAGTATTCAAATGATCCAATTGTTATTCTTTCCAATTGCAGAGATATGAAAAATGTATGTATTCAAATTTATCTCCAATCTATTTATTGAGCACTTCTCTTAAAGTAAATGATACTGATGCATTTAGTTCATTGTGAGTTTCTACTTTCTCATCAGTCCCTATTTCGGGTTTACCCAAAGGTTTGCAGTATAAATGGGAGGGGCATGTCAGTGATCAGTTCTGTGGTCACTGACCTAGTTTGCAGTCATGCAATTTGGATCTTTGTTCTTTATAAAGGATTCAAGTATTGTCATTTGCATCACATGTGGTACATGGAATGAAAATTATATTGTGGCTCAAGGACCCAGTTTTACCCTTAAGGAATTAAGAGAAACTGGGTTTCTGAGCCACAATTTTGTTTTCATTTAATGTACCACATGGCTGCAAATGTCAATAGATCCATCCAATACCTGTTTATATTTTATTTTTGTTTAACTGTGTATGCTTATAAGGGCAGCATGGTGGCTTATTGGTTAGCATGTTCTCCTCTCAGCACTAGGGATTCCCAGTCCAAATTTGGGTGGAGTTTCCATGTTCTCCCCGTGTCCGCATGGGTTTCCTCCGGGTTCTCCGGTTTCCTCCCATAGCCCAATAACATGGACCAAGGTCAGTTGAGTTCTTCAAAATTACTCCAAATAGAGTGTGTCTGTGTGAGTGAGTGTGTGCCCACCAATAGATTGGCATCCTGTCCTGGGTGTCTCTGCCCAGCGCCCGAAACTTTCTCCCCTGGATGGGTATGGGAAACCCCACCGCGACCCTAATAGAGGGATAAAGCGGAAGATAATGGATGGATGGATATATATGCTTATCACACTTCTAGAGTTATTAAATAAAATAGAATTACAGCATTGCTAGAATTACCCATCACACTGATTATGATCATGTTTTTTTTTATATATATAATTTTTATATATTTGGGCCAAACCCGCATTAAGTGTTTGTTAATGACAAGCCATTATTATCTAAAGTACCAGCTAATTATAGACATGTCACTTTGCCATTAATGTCTCTGTAATAAACAGTGTGTTAATGTAACAGTTAACACAGCTGCATTATTGTTTATTATCTTCAGGTTTTATATAAAGTTGCCTGTGGAACCAGTAGAGCAGCAATAGGTTAATTTTTAAAACTGACATCCTTTTTAGAGGAACATACTTTTATTTGTGGAGTTTGTCCTGTTTGTAAAATTTAATACTTACCCCTAGTCCAAACACTTATTCAGTTGAGCATCACAATCTGGGGCTTTAAACTAACCCATGCAATAAACCTTAATTCAGGCTGCAGGCTTTATTACTACATTTATTCTCACAGACGGCTCTTGTTGCCATAATGACGTCTTTCATCCACACTACTGTGTAAATAATAGAAAATAGATCGGAGCGGCCATGCCGCCACACTCTACTGGGAGTGCATTACCATTGGCAATAGTGTCACGTCAGTCTGCTATTGTGCTCTGCATTCAGAATGGCATAGTGAGCTCTACCAGGACTAACCATGAACACTAATGCAATAATTCAATCATTTAGGCCAAGCTTTGAATAGAGTGTGATGCTTAAATATGGGGAAAAAAGAAAACGTGTCTGCCAACCGACAAGTAACAACCGATTCTTATTAAAAAAACCTTTCGGCTCCCACTCGAGCACGAAATCGCTGGCGTCAGACATCCCATTGTGACAGATGGGAGGGGTTTTTAGCTTTTACCTGCCACTTTCAATGAAGGACAGGTGGAGTGAGCAGATATGCTGGGAATTCATAAAGGTTGGTGTCTGGAAATGGTGATTGCACTATGTGATGTTAGTAATGAACAATACTGCTGCTCTTCACTGTTATTGGCAGGCTTTAAAGGGCAAACATGGTCCGGAAAAAGGAAGTCAAGATAGCGTCTTTTGGTAGCTGGAGAAGGGGGCTGTCTTTATCAGAGGTGTGTGTGTGTGTTTAAGTGAAGGAAAAATAGAGTGAATTAGAGATTGCATTTGTAACTATATCACATCTATGGTATCAGCATTCATGATCAGTCTTATTTTCTCTCCCAAATGATTGCCATTTGCAATTAATTTTAAATAAAAAAGAATTCAAGCCTCCTGCATCAGGTGATTGGGTAAATGAAGAAACTGGCTAATTAACAAGCTTAAAGAATGTATCTCATAGAGACAATTATTTATCTTTTTAAATGCACTAGAGAAATTAATTGGGTTGCATGTGTCTCAGGACAGTACATGAATATCAACAAGACAAGGTTTGATTAGGATTTTGAACCATATTACATTTATTCTACTGATATATTTTACCATGTAGGTTATTTTCTTTACGCTTGAGGGCTGAATGCAGCCAGACGGTGTGAGCTGCAATGGAAGCCAGGGAGTGGGGGGATGTTACTTCATTAGCGGCAGTGTAGCAAGACCACACCCACCACCATTATGTTGCCGAGGCCCAGAGACCTCAATAATGGCCTTTTTCTGCTATATCTGCAGAATCTTCTAACTCATTTGAGTGCAGAGAATTATGGATCGTGGGACTGAAGAGTGAACCCAATGGGGATCTCTTTCCTTCTGCATCTAAGTCAGTGAATGTGCCTGTCAACCAGTGGCCCCTGAAGAATTGGATCATGGTTTTAGCTGCTATTTTGATTCCTTTATAGTGGACATGGTAACTGTTATGTCTAACCAGTGAACCTCTTATGTTTAAAACTAAGAGGTGGGGTGGCTACTACAGCATGTTTGCTGATGGGGGATGGGATGCATCTCTCGTTTTCAGTACAGAATTTTCACTGACATTTAATTAAACCCAAACATATCCTCAGCATATTCCTTCAGCATAGTGCCGAAGACAGTCTAGAACTAAAGACGCATATTGTAGAGGTTCAGCCACCAACGTCATTAATGTGGAGATGCACTGTTTTACAATTTGCATTTATCAAACTGTCGCTTGCGGCGCTGAAAGTGGTGCAAGTCAATACAATTAGGTGGCAAAGCCCATTAATCAACTCTGTTTACCCAAATGTTGCTGTGAATCTCACCCACAGTGTTCATGATTGTGTGTTGTGGGTCCACTCTCTGGTGTCTTGTTGGGCTGAAAATGGATTTTGCTCAGCAGCTCCGGTCTGTCTGTTTTAGATAGACTCAGTTCAATCAATAATCATCTGATTTAACACTTGCTCTTCCAATGAGGGTAAAGGGCTTTGCTGTATACCATAGTTAGAAATGGAATGAATTTTAACCCCCTCTCAAATTCCCCTAAATAGTAACAACAGATCTGTGGCATAACCATAGGAACATGGATTCCCATAGGAGTGGAAAACAGGAACATGTTTGCTGTCTTTAAATAATAATGAAATAAGGCAGCAAGGCAGACACACGACAATGATAAAATAATAATAATAATTGATTTTGTGAGTCACTTTTTAACAACGGGGCACTGATTAATTTATGGGCTGCTGCAATACAGTGAGGGAAGAATTAGTCAGAGCCTGTACCAACACAGAACCAACACAGTACCCAATTACAAGTCCTGCATTAAAAACCACATGCTGGTAAAAGCACATTCAAATTAGCAGCAAAATGTAGTTAGACATAAAGTATAAGTGCTTGGCACTTAGACATTACATAAAGACTAAAATCATTAGATCATTAATATTGAAACATGAGTGTGTAAGCACAATTGCTTATGTCGTAGCTAATAAAGGTTAAGTTAGCCTGATTTTCTTTATATACAGGAACACTGCCTCACAACGAGAAAGAAAACCCCCAACATTCTGATACACAAATCAGTATAAAGAGGATCTGCAGTGGTTTCATCTTTAATGTGTTATTTTTAGTTAAAAAACTTTGCTTCAGTTTTAAAGCTACTGAAATATATTAACGGTCAGGGTTGAGTGGACTCTAGCCGTAAAAGTACTATAAAGAGCATGGTAGTGTCAGTTTAGCAATGACTCTAAGGTGTTGAAACTATGTAAAAGATGAGGATCGTCCAGCTTCTGTAGCTGACCCTGACTTGCACCCAACCCCTTATTACCTTTTAGAATCTATATTATCTGATCAATAGGGAAAAAATCTAATTCATATAGTATCATTAGTTCCTTTTATAAAATTTTATGGGTCTAATTTTTAGTGTAATAAACACATTTTCAGTATTTTGCTGAAATGTAGCAGCAATATTGTTTTCGTATGGTTACCTTTTTGTATCATTCAGTGATGAATGTGATTTAAATAATGCAGTTAATTATTCAAATGAGGTCTCAGTGACCTGTGATTAAAGACATATGGAAATCTCTGCGGTTTCAAGTGAATTACACCCTTAATTACACTTTATTATTTTACATGCATTTATGTTTCAATATTGTAAGTCTACACACACAAATGAGCAGTTTTAGAACCCTTTCCCCCAAAGAGTTACATTCACTCCAAGTAAAGATACTGACAATGTGACTTGACTGACAATCTCACAATGAATTCCATTGTAATTCTGTTCTGCCGTGGAGATAAGCAGATAGATGCACATAGGACTATGAAGAGATAAGAGTTTGAGAGTGGGAGAGGGGGCGGTACAGTGCCAATTCACTTTGCCATAACATTATATTTCACTGTCACATCTAAAGATATGGTATAGAAGACAAATGCTTTCTTTTTTTGACTATTAATAATTGTCAGATGAAAATCACATTACAGCTCTGTCCAACTTTCGGATCAGGGTTTGTCCAACATCTGATGCAGGGCTATTCTTTAAAAACCTAAGACAAAAATGGCTGCACCAAAAATTGCCTACTGCCTACTTCATAGTAGTTAAAGCTGTAGGTGAGAATGGCAAATATGTCTGAATACACAGTATGCATATTATTGCAATTAATCTACTAAATTAGAAACCATTTTAAAGCAAACAGTTGCAACGCACTGTGCTATCCCATGATTTAATCAGTGCTGAATCATGTGTTTAGGGTATAGGGGAAAAAAATACATTTCAGAAAACTGGGATAGGAGTGTTCTTTTTCAGCGCTAGGGATTCCTGGTTCGAATCCCAATCCGGATGGAGTTTCCATGTTCTCCTCGCGTCCGCATGGGTTTTCTCGGGTTCTCCAGTTTCCTCCCAAAGTCCAAGAACATGGATCAAGTTAATTGAATTTTCCAAATTAACCCATATAGAGTGTGTGTGTCTGTGCGAGTGAGTGTGTGCCCAGTGATAGATTTGCGCCCTATTCTGGGTGTGTCTGCCCAGCGCCCAAGATGTTCTCCCCTGGATGGGCATGGAACCTCCTTGTGACCCTAGTAGGGGATAAAGCGAAAGATAATGGATGGATGGGATGTAAGTGTTAACTAGTGCAAGTAGGCTTACCCACAAAACCAGAGATAATAAAGATAGTAAAATGATGTTCGTGTCCAACATTGAATACAAAGGTGGTTTGAGCTCTTATTTCAAATGACATTTGTAATATGGCTTACATGGTGTGTTTGAGGTTACTACACACTCCCTTACATGAAAAGCCTTCCGCTTTACTGGTTAAGCAGGATTGCTCTCATTGCTCCAGAGGTCCTGTATTATGTCTGACTCTTAAACAAACACGTTCAGCAGCTTGTAAGTCACTTTGAATTAAAGTGTCTGCAAAATGACCTAATGTAAGAGGACAGTAAAATAAAATTAATAAAATTTTTGCTACATAGTAAAGACTATTGATTTTTTTTTTAAGTTGTTGCCCTTTTAAGCTCAGTTTCTTTAAACCCTTGCATCTGTACTACACAGTGAAACACTTGCACTACAAGTATGCTACACTTTATTCCCTCCACCTTCAATAGACTCCTGATCAGTGTGTTAATGCAATTCGGAAAGTTGTGCCTTCTCCCTCACTATGTTCAGTAAGCACTGAAAGAACCTGGCATTCAGATAAACTCCCAAGCAGTGTTATAGTACATGCTGTTGTGACTGCTCCCCTCATAACTTTCAGATAAAGCCCTAGTTTCTAAGACGCATCCGAGACCGTGCCAAAGCATGCGGCTGACTGATGAACTGAAAGCTTAAACGTGAAATTCCTGCATCACATGGCATTCTCACTTCTAGTAAACCAAGAACCAAAATAAAGCCTGTTTTAACTGTCAAACTTTCTATTCTCTCTTCCAACTTTTAATATGACTGAAATGAGGGGGATGTTAAAATCTCTCTCTTAATAGACCCTTTCATGGAGGCACAGGAAGACGAACAAGTGCCTTTATTCAGCCCCTTCCAAAATGCAAATGCCCCTGGCCCTTAACACTTTTATTGAGGTTCCCATGTCACAATATGGCAGAGAGTGCATCAGTGGCTTCTCTCTCGTGTCTTGTTTCAAAGCAAAAGGAAACATCAGTGTGTTTGGAAGATAAAAACAAGATGGTTGGTGTTCCTGCTGTACTTTGGGGTCTGGTGCCATTCCATTCCTCACTTGAAGACCACCCTCTTTGGCTTTTCAGTAAGATTGCAGGGGAGTTTATGATAAGTGACATCTTTTAGCAAATGTGCACACAAGTCCGTGCCTATTCCAGACAGTAATGACCTCATGGATTATGTCATAATATTCAGATGGCACAAAAAATGATGATTAATAGTATTAGGATTATACATGCACTTCATAATTTGTGCCCTTGTAAATTTAATGGTACATGAGGTTTTCGTTTTTTTTTTTTTAGAACTATGATTTTGCTAGCACTAATAATAACAACAACAACAACAATAATAATAGCGGCACAGTGGCTTAGTGGTTAGCACGTTCGCCTCTTAGCACTAGGGATTCACAGTGTTGCTGTGCTCCTAGTACAGTCATAAGGCATATTACTTCAGATATTAAAAATTAGGGTAACGTGACTAGTATTCATGCTTTATCTTATTCATAAAAATGCTGTAAATTAATTTGTATTCGAACAAAGATCTCATCATTTGCTCTACATTTTGTCGACTATACTTATATTAATAAAAATGCACTTTTGAATTTTTGTGCTGATCACTCATTTATTCACGTAGTACAGTTATTTTCAGGAGCAGTATTTCATTACTGTAAGAACACATGGATGCATGAGCATGAATTGCATTCGTCATGGACCTCTGACAATCTTATATACAGTAGTAAAGGCCCATATAATAAAAACATGCTCTGTTTTATGCTCTATGAGAGTCAAAAAAAAGCGTCAAGCTGAACACAATTAGGAGACAGGTGCAGTCTTGGTGTACAGCTGCAGCTTTAGTATGCCAGACACTGATTTCACACACTGATACAGCAAATTGTTGCCACATGAAAACCTTTGCACCATGTACCTCTATGTATATGTACATATTAAAACTGAAGGAACTGAAGCGTATCAATTCTTGACAACAGAGAATAGTTATAAAGAGCTTAAATACATATGGGCTGCTTGTGTTGTGACAGTATGCACGCACCTTTCATTGTTTTTATATTTTAAAAATAAAGGGTTAGGCACTAGGCAAGTCCATTATGTAGTCACACAGTGCAAGATTATTATATAGTCACATAAAAGTCACTGGCAGAACTCTTGTGTGCTGTCTATAGAACACAGTCCTTATGACAATTGTCTAATGATTATACCATGTATTTGTTAGGGTGGACTATTTTAAATTATATAGTTAACAGCAGATACATAAAATCATCTCTATTTAATGATGCATAAATGAAATAACTTTTGTTATTCATTGTCTCTTTGTGTATCAGTCTTGTTTTTATAATTACTGTTTCTAATTTTAAAGCCAGCAGGATTTGAAGCCAGCTGAATATTCTGCTAAACTGTTTCAGCATGACTGCATGAGCATTTCCCACCCCACCTCACTGAACAGTGCATATAATGCATCTTAACAGTTCCTTAAGGTTACAAAGTTCCTGACACAGTTTAACCAGAACTACTTATACTGAGGCTTTTGTTTTCACTTAAGTCAATTCCTGAAGAAGGAACTTAAACACAGGTAGTCAAAGAACCTCCTGCTCCCTGCAGGCAGGACATGCATTGCCTTGCACACTAATGAGTGATTGGTAGGAAGTCTTGTTGGGGAAAGTGAAATGCAATTACTCTTAGCGAGGCCAACCCTGCTCTTCTGAGCTGGAGAAGAAAATTCACACACAGTTCTTCCGCAACTGTTGGCCCAGATTTGAGCCCTTCCAGCTCTGCATAACAGGCTTAGCAGGATTTCATTTACCTTCAAAGGCTTCATTTCTTACCAGAATCTTAATTTTCCAAATTAGATTCAGTCAGGACACTTATTGATAGATCAAAGTTCTTACATGACTGTGTAGCAGGTAGCACGATGTGCGGTAATATGAAATAAGACATCGTAGTGAGGAATGTACGTGTGAATGTGTGTTTACCCCAAAATTCAAATGTGATCAGTGTTTAGAACCATCGTGTACACAGAATGCATAATAAATGTGCTAGTTTGTTATAATGCTAAAGGTTTTAAAGCAAAATATTATGATTGCATCCCAGAGAACCTGAAAAGGGCTTTCATTTGCCAACTTTGTGGTAACAGTTTGGGGAAGACCGTTTTAAAAAGTAAGCATACATACCGTAGGATTATTATAGAGAATATGATACAGAATGTTTCAGTACAGTATACAAAATTCCTTTATAATATACATTTACAGTTGTTGGCAAAATATTCCTAAGTAAATTCGTTTTTTATGTACAATGTTTGTTATTTTGTACCACAATAGTCCATACACTGTGTTTTTACTGTGGAAGAGGTAAAAGGCTTAAGGCTTTCCATGTCTTAGTTCTTTGGTATGAATTTTCATGACTCCTTTCTAGAGACCTAACCTATTTTCTTTTATGTTTTTCATTTCTTTCTCTCCCTCTGTCTCTCTTTTCTCTCTCTCACTCTCCTTTCCTCTTTAATCTCATGTTGCCAAATTCCTCTCAGGAATAAAGAGTTTTGACACATTTGTACTGCTTGATGCCATATTTACAGAACTCAAAAGCGAGGAGTGCATGGTACAACATTCTTGGCAACAGCTGCTGAGCTTAACCAGTGACCTCTAGGACAGACAACTTGCAATTCAACTATCTAACTGAACTTCAACACACACGTGTGGTACGCTCTGCCATTATTGGCAGACTCCAACACCACACTTCTATTGTGAGTTTACGGACTTCTATAGAGCAGAATATTACGCTCGTATTGCAGCATAACTTGTAAGACTCCCTCCCACACGATTTTCACTACGTCTTCTGATCTTTAAAGGTTTTGTGAGGTGTACACAATGCATTGCTCACTGTTCAAACTAGCGTGATTGCTCAGCTGTACACAGTCAATAGATAAGAGTGAAAGCAAACAAAGGAATTGTCAAAATAAGCCTCAAAAGTCTCTTTGGTATTTAGATAAAAGGGCTTACACAAATATCTGACTCACCAAAGAAAATCTATAAAAAAACTAAAACATTTACTAACAATATTTCAAATTGTATACTTCCAGTCACATGTGCACTGACTAAACTTTATCCCCATGATGACATGTAAAAGTGGGAGAAATTATTTCTTTGACAAAAGCATGGCTGCAATGCTTTGTTCGCAATGACTAAGATTTGTCTAAGGATAAAGTCCACACTGTATTTTACATTAGTACAACTAGGCGACTAAAACAAAGGATACCGTGTTGATTTGTCTAAGTTAGTGCATGTGTAACAGAACAGCATATAAATATAGCTACTAGCTAACTTAACTTACTGACAAGCTGCAGCTGGTAAGCTTCATAAAATGCTATGGTACTTTCAATAACATCAAAAAAACAGTTGTTATTGTAATGGTGCCAAGCTTTAATTAACAGTCTGTAACATTAGCCTTGCTAATGTCGTTGTATCACAGTGTGTGATAATTAGCATTAACATCAACAAAAACTTGGTCCATGAAGACAATCATTAACATTAACATTAAGTCATTTAGTGGACACTTTGTCTAAAATGAGAGATCAGCAGTGAGTCAGTGGTTGAGTGAAAACCGTTCTTCTAACATGCGGAGGGTCCTCGGGTAGAAACAACACTTTTTTTATCGTAGAGATTCTTGTAATTTAATACTTTAAAATGTACAATCACACTCTCGTTGACATCACTAAGCATTTTATACAATGCAGATGTGTTTTTGTTTTCCTTTAGCAGATATTTTCTACTGCCATTACAGATTATATTAGCCTGTAACTTGTAATTGTGTACGGTTTATGAGATCGGAGGGCCAGTGCACCTCAAGCAGTTAGAGGGATACGGGAAGAAGTAATACAAGGTGCCACCACTGATCAGTGAATTATTGGCATCAGGGGTCCTGTTTAGTACCATGCTCTGGTGATCCACATATCTGCTATTACTTTCACTAAAACCCAAGTTTAGTTTGTGGCTTTAAATTTTCTGACCAAATAGATGTTGCTAGCACAATATAAATTTGGAAAACTAACTACGAGGTATGAGTGTTGAACAATTAAATAGTTTTGTGAGGGTCATGTCCTGTGCACTACAAAGATTCAGGACATTTTCACATTTTAAAAGACAAAATGGCTTTTAAATGGCTATATGTAATCTCAGGGTGGCTGTAAGGAAACTTTGACTTCCAGATGGGCTGTGCAGGTGCTGGTTTACACTAGATCATAGGACCTTTGGGATGTTTTTGCAGTAAGCACTTCAGTGACTGATGTTGGTTATGCACATCTTGAATTTCCTGGTAGTTTGAAATATAGGTGTTTAAATACTCTCTCCATTGAACCCATTACAATATATAATACTAATAATCCTAGAGTGTAATGCATATAGCATTGATTTTTCTGATATAAGCTTATATAATAAAGCTAAATCCAATAGCTACTAGTTTTTTTTTTTAAAAGACATTGGTAATTTTTTTTTTCAAATTTCACATAGAAACAAGTTGTTGGTAGGAAACATTTCATGCATTATTAGGTTTGGTCTTGTGAGAATACATCCAATGCTAATTTTTTTGCATTTGCAGCCTGAAAGTCCCAAAAGTGATCAGCTATGATTGCTGGAATGATAATTAACCAACACAATCAATAGTGCAATGCCTACAGGGACAATGCATTGTAATGCAGTTTCCCAATACACCTCAAAAAACTCTGCCCAAAGGCTCGGCTTGTGGCATCACCTAATTAATTGGATGGAGCTAAAAAAAAATAATGTTCCTAGAAATTATTATATTTTTATTTTGCACCAAAATAAGTGCCAGTTTACAGGTTTCAGTGGCTTATCTGTCTGTCTTTTTAGTTTTTTCTTGGGTAAAATTAGGTAGACCGCGATTCCAACCTGTTTATTTAGAACATGTATGAAATCTAGTACAAAACAAAGCAGTTGTTGGACATTTACAGTAAAATAAGATTGCTAATGAAGTCATTGACCTTAAGCATGATAATATCAGGACAGCTTTCTAATAAGCCCTTAAAGTTCAACCCTATGTTTATCCAAGGCGGCACAGTGGCTTAGTGGTTAGCATGTTCTCCTCTCAGTGCTAGGGATTCCCGATTCGAATCCCCATCTGGGTGGAGTTTCCATGATCACCCCGTGTCCGCGTGGGTTTCCTCCGGGTTCTCCGGGTTCGTCCCACAGTCCAAAAATATGGATCAAGTCAATTGAGTTCTCCAAATTGCCCCATATAGAGTGTGCCTGTTTGAGTGAGTGTGTGCCCATCGATGGATTGGCGCCCCATCCTGGGTGTATCTGCCCAGCGCCTGAAACGGCGGTGGGCATGGAGAACCCCCCCCCCCCCAAATTAAAATCATGGTGGATGGTACTGAGTTAAAAAATAGAAAAACTTTTTAGACAGACTTCCAGAACATTGCAAAGTTTATACATAAATACATTTACACCCAATAGCTATTTCATATTTCCTGTGTCCTTGAACACAGAGGGAACCTAATGCAAAACTGGAAGAACACTTAAACGATGGCATGCTGTCACTCATATTGTGAATTTGATGTGGTATAGAAACTCTCGGAGGGAAACTTATAACTAAACTAATGCATCAGGAAAAACCACTGAGCATAATACCTATTGCCCGATTAATTCAATTTAACTCCTACTGTAAGTTAACAGTTATAATACATTTACATTCACAGCATGTAGCGGATGCTTTTAGCTACGTACCATAATTACTGATCCACAGCTGCCCTTGTCAATTAAGAGAAGCCCTTGACAGACGGCAGCACCACAAAAGAACATGCAAAGAATTGTCATATATAATTCAGTCATTGTTATAGAACAAAGCAATTTCTATAAAGGACTGATGACGTCATGCATAGCTGTATACGAAAATAATCATAAAAAGCTGCTGTTTTCATGTGTTGCACATCATGAAAACACTAACTCAGTGTATTTACACAGTTATTTTCAGTACACATACACATAGTGACACACTTTTATATTCATCCTGCATACTCAATTCAGAAATAAATGGCTCTGAGTTTCTTGGAGCCTGGTGTGATCGTGACTGACTTGCCAATTCACACACCTTATTTTCTCCTTCAAGTGCAGAGGACTTTGCTTTCATTAAGAGGAATCGCACAAGCAAAGCTAATCCTTGATGCATTTTTTTCCACTGCTGGATTAACAATGTATTCTAACATAACATGCTGTCCCAACCCTGACCCCCAGCCGGAGGCTCATCTCTCCTTAAAAGGCACTGGCTCGATGCTGAGGCCTTATCTCAGGTCTGCTAACCAGAATTAGCTCATGCTTATCTCATTAAATTGGAGGGAGGAGGAAACGTTGAGATATGGATACTTCCCAGAAACATTAATCTCACTTGTAGCAAATCTGATTTAGCGCTACTGAAGGCGTTTGTTTGGCTGCGCATGTTCCGCCCGAAGCACTTTATGATGGACTTGGTCTGCCAGCAGGTGGGAAGATGATGGTTATGGTCTGGTCTGTGGAGCAGAATGACTGCAGAGCTGCTGCATTAAATTACTATCGAACCATTGATGTGCTTGAGTCTTGAGATCGACGTCAGTCTTTTGAATTCTGGCTCTTACTTAAACAGCATATGTACAGAAGGTCTAGAGGGGATAGGTTGCTATGCACTTTAAAAGACTGCATAGTTATTTAAATGAATTTGACTTCACAGCTTCATGTTTGTCCACCTCTCTCAATTGACTTGAGTAAACACTGAAAGTACCCTCAGGCTACAGGCCCTCAACTTTGTTAGGGCTGACCTCTACTAGAAATGACTTACCGATTTCTGGGGTAACATGATTAAAGAAGGTTTTAACTGGATTCTCCATTTCAAATTAGTCAGAGGCAAAAAACACATTATATGTGGTGGACAGATATGTGGTCAAGCCATATACAAGGAATAATACTGAAAGTATGTGGACACCTAATCATATGTTTTTGCACATCCTATTCTATATGGAAATAGCAAATGATGTGTAATAACAGATTATGTAGCAGGTTGACAGTAATTCTTACATATGTACACTTAAGTGGAGTTTTTCTTTACAGGTAATAAGCATTATGTGTTTCTGAGGCGTAATATTATTTGTGGGGGTTGGGGTGTGTGACTTCGTTCAGTGGGCTAGCTTTACATCTTTGCTTAAATTGAAAGATTAAAACAGCAAACTTTATATAATATAATATATGAATTACATAGACTGTAAATTGAATATAAATGCGTGCTATAATTTAACCCAACAATACAATGAATTAATCATTCAAACCTTTGTTGTTTATGCTCTTACCATGCACCATCAGACCTTGTTGATTTTCTGATTGGTTGCCATAATCATGGGACGTACCATCTGTGATTCAAGTCTGCCAACAGAAAGTACGAGTCGTAGGAAAAAAAAAACCAAAAATCACTCAGCAGAAATACTGTCTCCTAAACTATTTTGCAAACGATGCACTGATCACTGATTGTCGTGTTTTAAAAGCATGTGCAGAAGTTCTTTCTGTGTTTGAGTAGAGAGTAAAGTAAAAGTCTAGTAAGTGATCCAATGTGTTTTACACTCACCTGTAAAAGGAGGTCTGGAATCAATTTAAGGCTATTAAAATACCAAGGCTAATGCGAAAATGCATATAAACACCCACAGCTGAGACATGGTATTTCATCTGGAGAGATGTTAGAGTTCATGAAAAGTGGCCATCAGATAGGCAATATTTCATGCAAGTGTGGGTTTAAATGGAGTGCGCTGGAGAAAACGGGCGTCACTTTGAAGCCCTGAGTGGAAACACCTGCTGTATGAGTCCGGCTTGTGTCTTACTGATTTGGTAGGAAGTAAAGCTTAAGCCTGGTTTCAAATATTTGTGGTCAAGCAGTAAATATGAGACGATTTGCAAGGTCTTAACTATTGCATATAAAGGCAACATTCTGCCAGTGTCAGTCTTTCCAGTGTCTAAGGACTGATAAACTTGTGAACGCAGAAGAAAAACACATGTTCACATGACTGAATTTCCCAGCTCTGCAGGATTTCTAAAAGGAATATGTCACTGAATAATTAAATGTGATAACTTAATAATAATAAGGGATGATAAGGGAGAACCATGTTGAACAGCTTGTTTTACATCAGACAAATTTGGACAATAATGTATACATGTTGTTGGCACCAGCAGTTAGGTCAAAAGTAAGATTTGACTCTTTTTTTTAATTTGAGGATAATTTTAAGGAATTATAGGAAACCAATATATTCCAGTTATAATACTCTCAGTTCTGGCTTGTGATAATGTTTCCTGCAAATGGCGTAAACGTTAATTTACTTGTAATTGGTCGCACTGCGCTGTTAAAATAGCAATCTACAACAGTCAGACCACACTAGGCTCTTAAAGCGAATGGTAAGTGACACGCTGATTGCTTTATTGCACAAGCCCACAAACTATGCCTTGCTTGCTAAAAATCGTTAAAATTAAAGCCCCCTGAGCCACTTCCTGGTGGTTGTAAAGTAAATATAAAATTGGGGGTTCAAATCCAGAGTCTAGTGAAGTTACCCGTGTGGGTCCTTTACCAAGACCCTTAACAGTCATTGCTCCAAGGGTGATGTATCATGACTGACTTTATATTTTGGCCCCAATCATCGAAGATAGTTGTAAAATTGCTTTAGATAAAAGCTTCTGCTAAATGACTGAATGTAATTTTAGAAGAGTCATACACATACCTGCTGTGCTAATAAAAGAAGAAAAGCATTGACTCACCTGATTGATACATCACATAAACAAACCACAACCAAACCCAGTCCGTTTATGGCAATAACAATGTCTCCCAACCTTGAGTAACTTAGGTCTGAAAAGGTGTGGCAAAATAATTTATTTATCTATATATGAATCTATTTACTTCTTAAGCATTGTTGCATATCAGAATAGACAAAACACACATCAAATGACAAATTAAACTAATTAATAAATTAAAGTGTGTAATTTTTTGAAGTGTGTATTAAGTTATAAAGTTCCTTTATAACTATATTTGGCTGGAACTTTACAACTCATTTCCAGCCTGTACTGCATGAGGAAGTGAAATGAGTTTCTAAGCTTCAAAACAACCACATGTAGCATCCAGGACTCCCTCATTTGTTTTATGTTTTATTTGTTCTATGTATAAAATATAGAACAGAAATTCTATTGACTCAAACCACAAGTGTTTTTTGGTCTTTTCAAAATATCCAGATTATACGTCCAGATTAAATTAGATTCAGTTAGAACAAAAAGGTCTTGATGTACATCTGAGAAGGTGTCAAAAAAGTATGTTGAAATGTGCTAAAAATGAATGAAAGTGCATGAAATTAATTGTCAATTGTACTAGTTCTATTACACGTTCTGCTCTAGATATCACATACTAATTATGCTCTGCCTGAGGCAAACTCACAGGGGATGTAAGAGGACCTGCAAAATGTTTAAGCTCCAGACTAATAAAGGAGTGTGATGTAATGGTTTAGATTCGCTCATGTCATTGGGGTCCTGTCATTGGATTAATACCATATATCCTATAAACACAGCCACTTGTTTAACATTACAGAATATGTAATTAATCCTAATTATGTTCATTCATTCATTCATTATCTCCCGCTTATCCTCTACTAGGGTCGCGGTGGGGTTCCCCATGCCCATCCAGGGGAGAACGTCTCGGGCGCTGGGCAGATAGACCCAGGACAGGGCGCCAATCCATCGCTGGGCACACACTCACTCACACAGACACACTCTATAGGGGGCAATTTTGAGAATTCAATTACCTTGTTCCATGTTTTTGGACTGTGGGAGGAAACCGGAGAACCCGGAGGAAACCCACGCAGACACGGGGAGAACATGGAAACTCCACCCAGATGGGGATTCGATCCTAATTATGTCTAAATCCCAAATTGTAAGACATCCTTATAAAACAGAGCTCAAACTGAACAAAATGGCTCTGCCTCCAATCACTGAAACTGATCAGAACAAAAGACTATTTACTTCACAAACCTCCCTTTCAGATAAATTGGGAGACATTTTGAAATTAAAATCAATAAAATCTGGAATTTGTCTTCTCACTCAAACCTTACAGACTTATAGGCAGAGATTAAGATTTAGGGCCCTATTCTAGTGATATTTTGGCAAGCAGTCAACAGTGAATTGCGCAGCTTGATTTAGGTCGTGTCAGTATCTTTTTGCTTTCATAATGACAGAAAAAGTGCACCTTGCGCAGTGCAAAATGTGTCTAATACTTGGGGGTTCAGACTTGCATTGTAAAAGCTGCTTTGAGACAATGTGCTATTGTAAAAGGTTTGGTAAAAAATGGTGCACCTGTGTTTTCAATCACCAAGATAGCAATATACCATAAATATACCTGAACACAAGTCATTTCGAGACCACCATGCTCATCGGCGTAGGTATATATGCAAAGCACCAGTGTTTTTTGAAGAATGCAGGCAGAAGGCGTGAAGAATACAGTTGACGGGGTGTAAAATAACAATGAACGTCACAATGTCCTTTGTGTATTTAATTATGTTCAATGGATGCAAATTTTGAAATTGATACCTGGGAGGTTGCACAGTTAGTAGAACATAAGGTTATTTATATTGGAAATGGAGGGGGCAGTCTTTGCAAAAAAGGTTGGGTTGTTACAACTATTGTTGGGTAGTGTTGTGTTGCATGTATCACTCTGAAAATCTTTTAGTTTTTTTGTGATGAAAAGAAAGGTTCAAATGAAATAACACATTTAAAAAAACTAGAAAGCCTTAGTTCTCAGTTGTGTATTTACTTCTTTACCACCAAATACAATTATAAGGTTCAGTATCATCTACTGAATACATAAAAAAATGCATTTATACAAGAAAAATGGTTGTAGTACTGGAAAGTGTTCAGATGTATAATAAGTGTAGACTGGATTATTTCTGAGCCAGCGGGAGCCTTTCCATCTCGGTCTGGTGAATCTAGCCATGTCCTGGCACTGACCCCTTGCCTTCTGTACTCTACTCCAGCTTTCACCAGTGTGCTGGGAGTTCCATTCTATAGCCAATGCATCCATCATCTGAGACAGAATGGCGGAGTTGATCGGGACTCGGGGCAATATGTTGGTTGTCAGCATTGGTTGAAGGTTAGCTAGAGGTTATTTCCTATAGTGAGAAACACCTGTGCTCCCTGTGCTCCTCATTTGGTTGGTAAGTGAGCTGATTTGTTGACTTTTGCAGGTGGTGCATTTTTTTTCCCCCAAAGCTCTGGCTGCAAGCTTGAGATTGGCTTTTTATTGCACTGGCATGTTTCATTAAAGGAGGTACATTCTGATTCATCAGCATTTGTTTTTTAAAATCCTACCTGATATATATTTTATTCATGACTTGCCAGTATTTCATGCACGTAAGTAGTGTTTTAATTGGTGCATTGTGCATATGTGCATATCAAAGTTCCGTGACAAATTAGACCTTAAAATGCTAATTACAGTTAATTAAAGAACTGAAGGTAAAACAAACGAGCTGTAAAATATGTTTAGAAGATGGCTTGGGCTGTAAATGCCAGCTCGGGTGACCCTAAAAAGCTTGGGAGCTTGATGTGAATCATGGAGGGGAAAAAAAGGCAGCTGAGATAGAGAGAAGGGGAGGGAGGAGAAGGGAAGGGAAGGGAAATGCCCCCCTAGGCAGTACCAAGAACAATGCCAGGTTTGTTTGGCCCAGCTAAACTCAGAAGAGCTGGCAGCTCGCCCTGTCTACCTTTCCGCACTTTCTGCTCTCTCTTTCTAGGCACTGTCATCCGCCATAAGTGCTTGTGCAAAGTTCATAAGGCTTCCCTCTGTTTGTATGGTCCATAATGGCAGCTCCTTCCTGCTGGCACTTAAAGAGAGTGCCAAAAGCCCCGGTTTGACACAGTGGTGAGTGTTCTCAGTGTCTGTTTTTGGCAATTTGCTCCCGCTATTAAACGATCGGCTCAAACCCGTTTTCCTTTAGTTGGATGTAATCGAAGTGCCTGGATGTGTTAGGGCAGGTGATTCTTTTCAGGCATCGTTGGTTTGTGCTATACGTACAATGAAGACGAATGGTGGCTAATCGCCAGATTTCATCTACATAAACACATCAGCTTTACTCTCAGCGTAGCATTTCATTCGTTTTCATTACTGGTGCTACCTTAATTGCCTTTCATACCACACAGCCATTCTCTTTTAGAGGCGGGAGAAAATTGTTGTTGCTTGCGATTCTACATGCGTAAAAGAATGCAACGCCACGACACAAAGAAAAACTGGCAATATACAAAATTAGCTTTTCAACCATCCAAAATGTTCAATGAGCCATTTCTTAAAAAATAAATATATATAAAAAAAACAAAAAAAAAAAAAAACGAGGTTTACTTTAACTGTAATCTAATTAATGGGGTTTGTAATGGCAGTTGGTTTAATGACACGACTGATTGCTTTTAATACAGCCAGCAATCAATTAAAATCTTTGGTTTGGTGTAAAACGTGGTGTAGAATCTGTTCTGCTTGAACAAGGTCATATGTTTGGTGCTCTGAGGCTCATTCTGTCCTCTAACAACCCGTATCAGCATAATTCAAGCATGATCCCCTACCCTCCCCCATTTCCAATTTCTCCCGCTCCCCCTGTTCAACCACGAGTCTTACGGCCTATTCTACACCATACATCATACAGATTCTTCCCCCTCTCCCCCCACTTCCCAGTGCTGCTGGAAAAAGCAGTTTTTTTTCCCTGTTCGCTGGTAAGAGCAGGTTACAAGCCCATCAATCACTCTGCTGTGTGTCAAATATGAAAGTCGCATCGTTCATGGTAATGCTCTCGCATGTATTCTTACCCAACTGGTGGCAATTAAAAAGCAAGAAGCACTTGCAAGAATTAGGTATTTGGACTACATTTCTGGATTACTTAGACTATCATTCGGGGGTTGATTTTGAAAATTGTATTCAGTAGAAAAGACCCAGTTCACTGACAAAGAGCACCAATTAAATTGCCGTCCATAGTGTAAATGTTTCTATCCAACATTCCTGAACTAGTGCCTCTCTCTCTCTTCCCCTCTCTTGGTCTGTCCTACCCGCCCAGTGTAGTGAATAGGCTTCGGATCAAGCTTTGTGCAGCGTGATTGTCACTCACTTAATGAGCTCTTTTGCCAAACGAGAGACTTTGCCAGCATATGTCTCCCCTGTGTCTTCCATATGCAGCTTGCAGCCGCCTCTAGAACAGTTTTTCAACTCTTGCACACATTTGCATTCTGGATTTACTTTGATACACTTGGTAAAAGGGACAGAGAATGAAACGAGATCATGTAAGTAGAGATACATATCTCTTGTGTGCTCTGGTATTGGTCTGAAAGCAGCGATGTCTGCATGTTTACTGTAGTACAGTGTGTTGCACGTGGGTTATGGGTAGCATTATACTAGTGTGAGAAATGACAGAGAACTAGAGGTGATACTGATGAACAGGTGCTCTTAATACAAATATAAGAATAGAAATGAAGATGTGATGAAAGTATAAGTTTAGGTAAAATAATTAGAACTACACATCTGCCACTTGGTGATGTTAACCATCATGTTAGATCAGTCTTATACCATATTACATTTCTTAAAGTAATTTAATAGTTTCAGGAAGTGCACAGGTACATTGTTTGCCTTTGTGCATTTTGTAACAAGTAGTCACATGTACAACCCTTTGTGTTGACATGACTGGACTTTCTCAGAAAGGTAATCCTTAAAGGAAGTGATAAATAGGACAGCTGGAACCGCTTCATGTAAGCACTGGGATGAACAAGCAATCTTGTTAAAATCCAGCATGGTTTTAAACAGCATGTCATAAAGAGTTTGGCCAGATGTTACGTTTAATCAGAGATGATTATTTTATCTATGAAAAACCTGAATCGTTTGAACATAACACATTACGAACTTTAGAATTACGTGGCTACAGGTGTTTATTTGTGTCAAAGCAATCAGTAAGAATATAAACAGCTATTCTTCACTCAGTGCCGCTGATTTTTAATCTCAGAATTGGGAAATGAACCCCTCTTTCGCTTTAGAGCTGAAGGTAAATTGACTTCCAGTCTCACTGAGGAATGAAACCTGCACGGTAATTTTCATCCGTCTTGTCCAGCTGTGAATGTGTAGCATTCTCCGAGATTGCCAACATCCGTCAGATGTTCGGAATCAACGTGGCCAGGGCTTTGGCATTGTAGGTTCCCAGCAAATAATCCACTAGCCTCTGCTGTGAAATTGCTCCCAGCCACACACCCACTTCTCACCACTCGCAGCCTAATATCATTATTGTCTAGAGCTCTTGACTATGTGAATCACTTCAAAGAGTGAGAGAGTATAGGAGAAAACAATTACAGTTTTGCCTTTGTGTTCATAAAAGTAGACTTGAACTTATGCTTTCACTTCTACTGCCTTCCATTTTAAGAATGCACTGTTCCTCACTTGCCTTTATTCTACTTCCACTTCTTTTACCTCTTGCTTTTTCTATGACTTCCTTCGGTTTCATTTTTTTAGTAAAAAAACTTTTGCACTTGTGAAGACTATTAAGCACAATATCTTACAACAGACCTAGACAAAGATTGATATTTTCTTTAAAACAAATATTTTCTGATCTCATTCTGTAAAGGCAAAGAAAGAAATCCATTGTGATAAAGAAATATGACAAAGAAGGACAGGTGCATGTAGGCGATGTAATGTATTTATGATGTGCTTTTTATCAACAGCTATTTACCACAAACACGTTAACATGTCACGTTAAAAAAGTGTACTATAATTTCCTTTCTCTTAATCTTTCTTTCTCTCTTTCGCTCTGATGATGCAAACATGCACAGGATACAGTCCAACATGTACCATGTGCAATATACAAGCCATTTGGGCATTATAATTCAAAAGCATGGGCATTAAATTGGACCTGCTCCCCTTGTTAACTATAACAGCATATTTTATTGGGAAGGTTTCTACTGGGTTTTATGGTCTAAATGATGTAATTTCTACCTAAGTTACCGTTTGTGGGGCCAGGTACCAGTGTTGCATTGAAAAGGTCTGGCTCCCGGCTGACAGGTCAAGGTTTTGGAGGTTCTTCACAGGATTAGTAACATGAAAATGTTAATTTATTGGGTGGTTTGTATAGAATGGATAAACACCAGAGCCCTGAACTCGAGCAGACTATAAAAATCACGAGCTCAAACTGCATTAGCCAAACTCCCACATCCCAACACTCTGGAACATAAAAGCTTGTTTAGCTGGAATGAGAAACAACTGACTATTAATGACATCAGCTTGGATATTCTTGATGCTACGAGGATAGTATAGAGAGGTGGCAGTGAAATGGTAAGCCTTTTATCTTATCTATTTGATTCCCACACAGGTCAGACAGTGTCCTTTCTGTTCTGTCTGGGATTTGCATGTTCTCCTCCCAATACTTGGCCTTTCATTGAAAGCTGGTTTCTTCTCATTTTCCAACATGTGAGTTAACTGGAGATGCTTTATTGCTCCAAAATGTGAATGTGTTTGTTAAAATGAATGAATGAATCTAAATATCTGCGATAGATTGGCCTGAGTGTATCTACCCAGCGCCCGAAACGTTCTCCCCTGGATGGGCACGGGGAACACAGCGTGACCCATGTAGAGGATAAAGCAGAAGATAATGAATGGATGGATGAATCTAAATATTGTGTCTGCACAGTGAGAGGCATAATAATAGTGCAGCATATGTGCTAAGCTGTAGTAATGACATATTACAAAAATACGACCATAATCTATAAACCCCTTACACATTTTAATTTAAATTTTCAATATCCCAGAGGCCCAATGGACATAAGAACATACAAAATCCCAACATATGCCAGCCACTTTTGGTATTCGTTCCATGACCTCCTTGCTTTTGTGAGAAGACCTACTTACTGCACAGTAAATCTGCCTTTTTAGCCATGATTATTAACTTCAAACTGCCCTCTCTATTCAGTTGGGAAACATAAAGTAGCATTACAGGCTTTAAAACTGTTTTTAACAAGGTGTTAGTGATAAAAGCAGGATGGCCCTAATGTTAGCCAGCACAATGGAGTGTTTTTAAAAAGTCAAATCAGCTTTTTAAATCATTAATATTGCATTTTAAACAATCATCAATTTGGTTGTTTGCCACATTATTTAACTAAATGTCAAATTAAGCAATTAACAAGCCTTAAATAATCATTAATTTTATACCCTGTCTAAGAAAATGATTCCCCATAGTGCTAGTCCTGCCGATGGTAAGCCATTATAAAGTAGTAGCTTGACCTTTGCCCCTAAGAAAGAATAATCAATAAAATCAAGAAAAGCTTGTTGCGGTTTACTGATTTGAAAAAAGCACTGGATTTGATAGGGCATTAAATTGTGGTTTTGTTGGAGACCAAGGGCACTTTGATCTTTGTTGTCTGTCAGGGCATCTCACTGTGGTCATGGGATCATTTGTCTTCTTGTCGCAGGGAAGCTGAGGTCAGGATCTCTGCTGTTCATTTATTGCACCTCAGGCTTTATCCATCAACTTCATCTTCTCTCATCCTCGTTTAGTTGAGTATCAACACTCACTCCATCTTTGTGTTCATCTCTGTATAAACTTTACTCAAATGCAATTCTATTTCTTCTTCTTCCGACCAATCCAGCATGGCACATCTCAAAGGCAGGTCATCATTTACACTCATGCTGTCTCTTTTCTCCCATGTTTTCATTCCTCCTTCCTCCTATTTTACAGTTCTTTTACACACCTGTCTATATTTAGTTTGTTTATAACACACTTTTAATATATTTACCCAATGATAATATATTATTAATATTATAAAATTTTGTATTACATATCAAAACCTTTCTCTTTATCCATTCTATTATAAGAGTGCTGTTCTCGTACCACTTCTCTTCTACTTTTCCACATCTTCAACCGCTTAACAATCTGGGCATTGAAACAACAAGCTTTAGTGCACAATTTGAATGGTTATTAGGAAATCCCCCAGGAGGAAATGCTGAGGGTGAGTTAACAAGGGCATGTTAAACCTGCTAGCGTGAAGCAATGCTCATTGCTGTGCACCTTCTCCCAAAGGAAAGCCCTCATTTCTTGCCCACCTTATGTGTTCAACCCCCCTTCCCCATGCTCACATTGTTGCTTTATTAAATACCTAATCATTAAACCATTTACTTCCTTCCGCTTAGTACAGACAGTACTGTGAAATTCTGCCAAATTTTCTGAGGCAAAGTTAATTATTTAATGGTTCTGTAAAACATAAGTCTCATTAATTACAATAGTTGGGCCATAACTTCCAACTTTTATTTAAGTAATGCATATTGTACAAAACTACAATGGAACATTCAGGTTATTGTGACTGTCAATGAATCAAGAAACAAATAATAGCATTGTACATATATTAGTGTGTTGAAAAACATATATATATATATATATATATATATATATATATATATATATATATATATATATATATATATATATA
>JAFMOD010001472.1:57793-138979 GCA_019802435.1 Corydoras maculifer
ATATATATATATATATATATATATATATATATATATATATATATATATATATATATATATATATATATATATATATATATATATATATATATATATATATATACACACACACACATATATGAACATTTATCCTTGTACACAATAAAGCAGCTTAACAGTGGATTTGCAGAATATAAATGAGACAGTACAACTAATGAGACAGTACAACTAACTCGCTCATCCTTAGCAAATTCATACTGTAAAACAGTAAAATCAGAATCTTTTAAAGGATGGACTGATTTCATTCTGTGTAATTTGTTCTGGTTTGTGGAGAGTATTGACTCCAGAGACAAACGATCCTCAAAACATCTGTCACCTTGATTTCTTCCAGCCCCACACTGATTTATCTTACACACTGCTCAGGATAGACAAATGGAAAGTGAAAAATAAATAACAATAAAAACTAAAATGCTTGAGCTTTTTGTTGTTGTCCCAGATTTCATCTTCCTTTCCTCCTTTTCTGGCACCTGTCTAAGACTGCTGTGCCTGGGCAATGCCAGAACTAGTGTGGGTCAGAGGTCACCCCGGGCTTCCCACGCTGGCAGCTTTTAGCCTCCTGCCAACAGCATACCCAGATATAAGCCTCCGGCACCATGCGAGGGGATTAGGAAACAGCTCGGTCCAAAAACAACCCTTACACACTTATTTATGAGCAATTATTAGAAAGCTTAGCTGTTTCTACAATGGTTCTGCCATTCAATGTACATCACTAAAGATCAGTTACACCACAGACAGGAACAATCAGCAGCAAATCATCTTACAATCTTTTGAAAGTTCTCTAGACTACAGTACTGTTCAGAAGTTTAAGGCCATTATTAAAACTTAGAATTGACTTAGAATAAGCCTGAACCTGTGTTCTGACGCAAACAATCAAGTCGAGCTACTTGTCGCCATGAATAAAATCTGCTAAATAACTAAATGTAAAAATGTAAATATAAAGGGGATATATTTTTTGAGGTTAACATAGTTTGCCATGTAGAATCAGAGGGGTTAAATTCACCTATTGCATGTCCAGCTCTATATTTTCCCCAAGCATTTCCCCAAACAGATGGTCAAGCTACATCTTGCTAGACATTTAATAATGAGAAGAGGTCAAATTTAATTTAATGGCATACAAGGGAAGTTAGAGTTGGGATGCAATCCCTCTCTGGGGCCATGGGGTGATGAAGAAATGAGTTTAAATGAGAACACAATGAGTTCAATAGTAATCAAATACTTATTTGATGTGGCTTACAATTCAATTACCAACGTCTTTTTTTTTTTAAGACTCTATCTAGAATCTCATATCATTATCTTTTGTTTAATTCTTTACTAGGAGCTAGTGTCCGGGGTTCCCTATGCCCATCCAGAAGAGAACATTTTGGCCAGTGGACAGATACACCTAGGAGAAGGTGCTAATCGATCACTGGGCACACACTGACTCACACAGTGACACACTCTATATATACAGGCAATTTAAATAGGAGCATTAAATTTTCCATGTTTTTGAACCGAGGGAGGAAACTGGAGAACCCAGAGAAAACCAACATAGTTGCATGGAAAACATGAAAACTTGGATCCCCAGATAGGGATTCGAGCCTTGATCCCCAGTGTCCAATTTGGAATTTAACTACTGTTATTAAGCTCCATCTAGGAAAGATAAGGATAGAATTTTGGGATGGTACAATTTTGCTTAAACCAGGTGTTTCAAAGCCTCTTCACACTTCAGACATGAAATTACTGGCATTCCTTTACTCGTTATGAACCTGTTTTACCTTCTTCACAGCTATGGCACTCAGACAGTGATGTTTAGACATGCCACAAAAGACTTTTTACATACAGTAGGGGTAACAAATCCTGTAGAAAGAGCAACGGATTGAAAGGAATTTACAGTTCAAACATTTCAGTTTATTTATTGTCTGTTACGCCTTTCTGCTTAAGGCCACATCCTCCTTGCATTTATTTGTTCAGACAATTTTAAGATCTGATTTATCAGTTTCTCAGGACTTTAAATAAATATAGTATGTTATTTTAGTAAATTTACGTTTCATATGGATTTCAGACAAACATCAAGGGTATATTATCTCAGTTTGTCCTGAGTGACAGGATTTGTGGATATTGGGAAATGTCTTCACTGAATCAATTGCAGGGAAGAGTTATAGAACTGAAGTGTCAGGGGATGATGCTCTCTGAAAGATGAAAAGACTTTGGTCCATTATATGTTAAAAATAGAAATGACTGCTTTGGTATTTTCAAAGCGTTCATATTTGTGTCCCCTCTGTTCTTACTGATGTTTTGTTGCCGTCTGCCTTCTTTCCCAAGTGTGTTTTCTCTCACTCCCATTGGCTGTTACTGGCCCAGTCATCGGGGTGCTCACACTACATGACTGTTTGACTGTAATTTACAGCATGCTGGGAAATATTGGAGGCTCAGTGACTGGGGAAATCACATCACTGAAGTGCTCACACTACACAAGCAGTCATGACACATATTCTATGAGGTTAGTCACTGATAGAAGTGCGGGGGTTGCATGTGTGTGTGTGTGTGGTGTGGGGGGGGGTTACTGGTTCTTGGCTTTTTGAATGATATCTCTGACAGAACAATGTAGAATGCATAGTGCAAAGGCAGTGTTTTTCTTCAGTGATGTGCTTTAAGGAGCAGATTCCAACCCCCCTTTTTTTGAAGAGTCTTTTATTGCCATCACGTAGGTCAGCTAGTGGGTCGGAGCAACCAGCACAACTGACAACAACCCCCAGACAGAGCTAATACTATTATCGAGATATGCAGAGTTCACGCCCATCTGAACAACAAGAGCTCCCACCGAGAAGTAAAGAGAATCGACTCTTTTTTTTTACACGCTGGTCAGTTATTCAATTACTCCACCATGCCCTGGTGTATGACCTCTGTGTTTCCTATTGGATTTGTAAATGCAAGAATCCGATTGAGTATGGGAGAGGAAAGGAAAGAAAGTAGACACTGGAGTGATTCAAAACCCGAAGCAAGCCTAGCAGCTGGTGAGGTTAAAAAAGAGCAGCCAGTCGAGTATCTTATAACAGTGTTTCCCACTGTAGAAAAAAAGCAGCTTAACCTCATTAAATCCTTTAATTTAATTTAATTTCTTGTGAGTTGTTTAAAGCAGCCACTGTTCTTAATACACTATATGGACAAACTAAATGTTTTAGGGCATACTGAATTCAGGTGATTTTCTTTTTAGTCCCATCGTCACAGGTGTATAAAATCAAGCACACAGACTTTCTGTGGGAACACAGAGGAAGGCTCTGTTCCAAACTGTGAACAAAGCAAGGGCTAAAAAGGCATGGATGGTGAAGTTTTGTGTAAAAGATGTTGACTGGCCAGCAGATCCCTTACCCCAAGCCCATAAAACACTGAACCTGAATGGAAATGAAGCCATCTGAAGATTTCTCCATAGCCTAGTTAATATTTTGAAAAATTTTTCTCAACACTGTTGTACAGCATTAAATAATAATGTTAACAATAATAGATAAATAAATAAGATATAGTATTAAAATAATAATCAGATGAAACAATAAATATATTTTTCCAATATTTAGTTTAAAAAAAAAAATATATATATATATATATTTAGCTTAAGTAAAAATAAGCTTAAGAGTAAAGTTCGGTACATCACTGACATAAAATCATGTCCAGCATGTCACAGAGATTTTTAAAATCCTGTAGCCAAGGCATGAAAATCCTCCCTGTTGCTGCCTAAAACACTCGTTTACAATCTGAGCTCAATGAAGCTTGACATTGTCATCCTGACATACGCCTGTGCCATTAGGAAGAAAAAAAAAACATGCAGAAGGGATCCAGGGAAGGGATATATATATATATATATATATATATATATATATATATATATGGACTGTGAGAGAAACCTGGAGGAAACCCACGTGGACACGGGGAGAACATGGAAACTCCACCCAGATTGGGATTCGAACCAGGAATCCCTAGTGCTGAGAGGCGATTGTGTTAACCACTCATTTTTTATAATTATATATAAATATAATTTCAAAAGAGGGCGGCACGGTGGCTTAGTGGTTAGCACGTTCGCCTCTCAGCGCTAGGGATTCCTGGTTCGAATCCCCATCTGGGTGGAGTTTCCATGTTCTCCCCGTGTCTGCGTGGGTTTCCTCCGGGTTCTCCGGTTTCCTCCCACAGTCCAAAAAACATGGATCAAGTTAATTGAAATATCAAAATTGCCCCCTATAGAGTGTGTCTGTGTGAGTGAGTGTGTGCCCAGCGATGGATTGGCGCCCTGTCCTGGGTCTATCTGCCCAGCGCCCGAGACGTTCTCCCCTGGATGGGCATGGGGAACCCCACCGCGACCCTAATAGAGGATAAGCGGGAGATAATGAATAAATGAATGAATAATTTCAAAAGACATTGGATTTTGCATTACACTTCATTTATTTAATTGAATTCATTTTTATTCCAGCAAAACAAATGTTGTGAAAATACAGACCATAAGTCCAGATTGGCAATGTTTTTGCCAGGCCGTTAATAAAAAAAGACCTTCAAAATGCTCACTGAGCCTTTCACATTAAAACCACCAGCATATGTCATGAATTAAACACTATGTACTGTGTACTGTGATGTACTATGAACTAGACAAAATAGTACTCTTTTATCATAGTACTTGATTTTATCAGTAAGCTATGTTAATTATGTGTTTACAGATGCTTTCAGCATCAGCTTATTAGAAACTTCTGGTACAGTAATGTACTAATGGTGTAACATCTTGCCTATTCAGACAGCTGCTCTGGCATCAACCCTATTGGCGCCACTGCTACTTTTTGAAACCTGTTAATCAGTTTGTTATTGTGCCACGAATTCATAATTCTGAATATTTTTTTAGCATCTGATTTGCATTATCATGGCCACAGGAGCCTCCCGATTTATTTATAACCATGTGTTTTCAGTGTGTATGCATTATGAACTAGAGGATGGGGAAAATGTGTTCCTGCCATTCACTCCGACAAATAATAATCAGAAACACTTTGCCTGTTTCCAGGGAGTGTGCTGCTTGAAAGCTTTAATATGGAGATTCTTTTCAATTTGTGTAAAGAGAAGTGGGACTAGGATTCGCTGATGCAGGTGTTCTCTGTCAGTGGTACCATGTGGGACGCGCACACACGTGTGTGCAGTGGGCTGTTTGAGGATGCATGTTGTTCAGGGCTGTCTAAGCATATGGTGCATGGGAGTGGGTGTAAGCCTCTGGGAGGGAAAGATGTCTAAATGTGTGATCTTATACACACCTAGGCATTTTGTGTAGCACCAGCTGGTTCTCAGGTGAATGTGTGGGTGGTAATAGTTTGTGTTTATGTTCTATGCAGGTCGGAAGTCTTAGGTACCAAGTGGAGTGAGATGCACTGAGAGCTGGCCCACGCCAGTCTTCCCCTCTTCCTCTGCTCAGCTCTGAGGGTGTTGCCAGTGATGCAGTTGCCATGGAGACTGGGCATTGCCCTCCTTGTGGGGGCACTGATCAATACCAGACATCACACAAGTGCTCTGGACATTCCACAGCAGAGTAAGTTTTGTTTTAAATAAAAAATAAATGTGTTGTTGCTTAATTCTGTTCAATTAATAAGTGCGTGTGTAATAAGACCAGATGAAAGTTATTTAAAGAAAGTTATTTACATAGATTATATTGTAATCACAACAAGCAATAAATATAATGTTAAGATTTTTATCGTATTTTTTATTTTTAAATTTTATTTTTATCTCATACCATGTGATTTCAGCTTTTTGTTTAGCACAACCCTCATTTTAATTATTTTTTTTATTTTATGGTATAGTAAAAAAAGAACGTTGAATTTGGTGCATGATCACAAACATACCAGTTACTCACTGCTCTGTCCTTATGTATTTAAACCCAATCCAATGCAAACTAGTAAAGAATTACATTAACTGTATTTATTATGGGTCACACATTAATTCAGCAATGTATCATCAAAGTTTAGTCAGTGTATAAAACACTAAATGCATTTAAGATAGAGGATTATGGTGGTTGTCTGATGTTGTTAGAATAAAAGTGATTTTTAGTATAAAACAAAGGTTTAAATAGGAAACTGATTATCTATGCAGTTGGTTGCTTTAATGCAGAAATAATCACAAATAAAAACTAAGTTAGAGAAGGAAATGTTAGCAGCGAGGATGATCCATTGTTGTGTGTTGTGAGTTATGAGTGGATCAGACTCTAATAACTTTTTAGGGTTAATAAATACTGTGTCTTCTCACTGTACATCATTTAAATACTAGGGCTGGGGCAATGCATCGACTTCATTAACATAATCGATTGCTAAAATACGTTGATTTGCATAACTTGCATCAACAAAATGGAGGCGCCCTTCCAGGAAGATGGATTTATTCGTAGCACAAGTAGTTGCAGAAGCTAAAAATCGCCGGCGTGCATTAAATGTGGGGAGTGTGGGAGCACTTCATACAGAAACACAACAGCGTGGTGCTCTGTCAGATCTGCAAAGTGGAGATGGCTTTTCACAACTGTACAACTGCCATGCACAAGCGCTTAAAGCGCAAACATCCGCACAGGGAGGTCTGCATAGCAAAACATCCACATGAAAGCTTTACTTGTTTTTTTTTTCTTATCTTAGCATATTATTTTAAGACTTTTAACACATTTAATGTGTTTTCATTGTTAGCAGTAATCATTTTTTCGTCGTCCTGTGTAGATACATGCAACTTTTCTTAATGCCGCTCTTGTTTTCATATCGCATTCAGATCAGTTTGAATATCCGTGCTTGAATATAGTCAACAAAAAAATATATTGTCAACATATATAGTCCATAAAACGTAGGATTTTATTGTCCACAATGTGTAATGCCATATGTGACTCAAAGTTAAGTCAGTGCAGTTATTTTTTCCACAAAGGGCCAACTCGTTATCTTGTGATTTAATAATTTAACTTTTTTTAAATAAAAGATTTTTACATCCAGCATTTTTGATAAGACATTTCAGTAATAGTAAAATACTCATTTCAAAATATTCCACCATCTTTCTAATGTGCTTTATATTATGAATTGCTGAATCTCAGATTTGATCTTTGATAAGTTTGAAAAGTTATTTTAATTATAAACACCGACAAATCTGTAAAAAAGAGAAAAGAATCACTAGATTAATCGATAAAAATTTTTTTTGTTAGGTGCAGCCCTTTTAAAAACATCCATCCATTATCTTCCACTTATTCAATTCAATACTAGGGTATGGGGGCAGTTCCCTATTCCCATCCAGGGGATATGTTTCGGGCACTGGGCAGGCACACCCAGGACTGAGCACCAATCTATTGCTGGGCACACTAACTCACATACTATACAGGGGTAATTTGGGGCAGCCAGTTTTCCTTGTATTCATGTTTTTGGACTGTGGGAGGAAACCGGAGAACCTGGAGGAAACCCATGCTGACACATAAAACATGAAAACTCAACTCCGATTGGGATTCCAACCTGGATCTCCATCGCTGAGAGGCAAACGCATGTACCTCATTACCTTGTAAAAGACAAATTAGAAACAGATAATTTTTGGCTATGTGGCTTATGTGCACTGCTCCATTCAGAAAGTTCTGTAACACATACTAACTCACCCCCTCCTCCCCCAAAGTAATGTTACTGCAGCGCAGATAATCAGTATCCAATTTGTGGGGTCCAGACCATTTTAATTATACAGTATTTATGAAGAGGAATAATTTAAGTTAAGTTTATAGCTAAACAAATATTCAGACAATCACTTAGTTTTAAAATTGTGACTTTAATAATGCAGTAAAACACAGATTAGACTACTTTATTCTTATGTAATTACTCTTGCATGCCTTTCCACTCTTTGAGAAATGAGTATCGTAGTTCTTTTGTAAGCAATTTGTGGCTTCACATACCTAATTTACATTTCAGTTTTACAAGTTTATTTGTTTGTGTTATTTCGTGTGCAGCAATCCTTATTAAATCACCTTCATTGTGCTCTTTTAAAGCCCAATCTATTTTATATATGTAAGCATCATATGAATAATAATCGGTGGTTCTCATTATTACTGTTCAAAGTATATATTTTATGAAATAATTTTTCCGCTTGTTCTATTAATGTGTGATTTAAGAAACCCATTTACAAGCGGTGTTATTCATACATTAAACAGCGGCTTTTCCTGTTATACGCTTTTTCCCGTTTCCTTAGAAACCAGACACAAGTATTTTAAATGCTTTTTTCTTATTAATAATTTATCTTTGGGCATGAATACTAATATGCACTGCATATGTCTGTCATAAATCTGCTTGTTTTTAACAGACAGCTGTGTCTATTTCTTTGTTCTTGTTTCCTTGTGCTTCTGTGCCCTGGATTTTCCCACTGCAGTTTTAGATCATATCAACAGTAAGTCTGTAAACCAATTCATGAAAAGCCCCATCAAGCGTTACTCTCACCCTCATTTTGTATTGCTGCTTAAGTGCATTAGTAGATCTCATACAGAGCTCACATTGCATGTGGAGCATCACCCACTTGTTTTTGTACACATACTGCAGATAATGCTACCATTTCACACTGCCATTAATGTATGTAGGATGTGATGGTGTCTGATGTGAAGTCAATGTTAATGAATATTTTCTTATAATATATAAAGATGAATTTAATGTATTTAGTATAAAGCACGACATTGAAAGGTTTAGGTAACCAAGGTCAAAAAATGTATTACAAGCATAAATGTAGCCTATTTCAACAGCATGTAGATAACATTATTTTTTTCATATATATTTTTTCCCTTTTCATCCTCTTGTGACTGTTTCTGTTAGTGGTAAAACAGCAGAAATTGTCGGGGGTGTCTGGGAGTAGTTAGGAAACTGCTTAGGACTGCCAGTTACCATACAAGGATTGTTGTGGGTGGAGTGGGGAAGCTAATTTGCATAACATCCAACATGAAAAAGAACACTGTTGAGATTTATGTTCAGAGCTGAGAGCATGTGAAATGCAGGTAGATTAAAGAGAGAAATTTTACAAAAAATTCCCTAAAAAGTAAAATATATACTTCTTTATGGTTTTTTTATTTTTTATTTTGGAAAAGAATGTCCCCCATTAAGCCTTGGAGCTTTGGTCCTACCAAGGTTTTGCTTTGAAAACCTTAAAACTTTCTTTTTTCTTGCCACTCGCAGTGTTTGAAACACTCTAAAGCTGCTGTACTATTTTTAAAATTGCCATTTTAAAAAATGAACTTAAAAAGCACTTGGTTTTTGCACTAACATGCCACCACATCTCTAACACAATAAATGAATGAAAAGTTAGGGGCCTGAAAAAAGGTTTGGTACTCTTCATGCTCAGTATTTGAGAAGTGTCAGGGATTGTAAAGCCAGCCAAAGATCTTTCAGTTCTTGTTTAGTGGATTTTTCTTCATTCCTTCTTGCTTGAGGCTTTTAAATTTCTGATTCCTGGGCTACTTTGCACGCATCTGCTCTTTTTGAAATCTATGCACAGATTTTTGATAATGAGTGGATAAGGGACATGCTAAAACATCCGCATGTTACGGTAGTCCACTGTGGATTTTGAGGTGTATTTGAAATAATTATCCTGTTGTGGACCCTGTTCCTGTTTCCAGCGTCAACTTCTTTACAGATGTTTGCTTGTAGAATTTGCAGATATGAGTGAAGGCATTCTACTTCTATAACCTTTACACGTTATGTTCTCCATGCCACAAGCACAAAGCATCGATCCATTTCTGTGTTATTTTTATAAAGTTCGGCTTCAGAAACCCTTTGCTGATTCTGGGTCTATTTTAAATTCAGTCCACGTGATGCTTGTTTAGATGTTCTTTTGCAAATGCTGGGTTTGCTGCTAAGGCTGCGGGAGATGTTTTCTTTTACAGATTTCTCTTTCATAAAGAGAATGGTTGAGCAGGTGTCAGGGGTGACAGAGGCGCATTAAGTTTGCTAAACAGTATTTAAAAGTACCTTAGATTAACTGCATCAGTGACTAATATTGTATCAGAAAATGTACCTTTTATTTTAAGTGTTAACAGATTCTTGAAAAGCCCAGAAAGCTGATTTTAGGAACATGGTTTGGGAGGTATTCATAAAATTTAAAAAATTTACTACCAAGTGATTTAATCATGATTCTGATTCTGTCATAGCCCTCACAAGTTCAGGCTTAATTATCGTAATGATCAAATTGTACGTAGTAAAATAACACACTGATACTGCATTAATAACGGTGATGCTTTATCAAGGGTGTGGTAGCTTAGTGGTAAGGATGTAGTGGTGATTAGATGTTAGCATATTGATGTTCAAGGGTTAAAATCTCGAGTCCAATGAGTGTGGGCCATTAACCCTCATGGTTCCAGGAGGGCTGTATCATGGTAAACCCTGTATTCTAACCCCACTCATCAAGTCAGGATAATTGTAAGTCGCTTTGAATAATAGTGCCTGTGAAATGACCTAATGTGATGCATCTTTGAACTTAATGACCTCTATAGTTTAGTATCTTGCACTTGTTAATTCCCTAAACAGAATTTTTTCTTGCTACTGTATTAGAGGAGAACAGCGTCCTAAAAAAGTCTTAGGTCTATAGTTGTAGACCTGTTAATGAGGTAACATTTTTTCTCTAAATGAAAAGTGCACCATTGATTGATTCCCCAGTGAGCATTTATAGTGTGTGAAAGGAAATGCATCCTCTAATGTAATTAACATTTATGTTTCATCTATTTATGAACCATGCTTACAATCATGTTTTTTTTGGTGAGAGTGTAATGGAATGTAGATTTAATATACTAAAATAAACTAAATTAGTTTTTTTTTTTTGTTATGGGGCGGCACGGTGGCTTAGTGGTTAGCACGTTTGCCTCTCAGCGCTAGGGATTGCCGGTTCGAATCCCCATCTGGGTGGAGTTTCCATGTTCCAGCGCCCGAAACGTTCTCCCCTGGATGGGCATGGGAAACCCCACCGCGACCCTATTATAGGATAAAGCGGGAGATAATGAATGAATGAATGAATAAACTAAGTTAATATACTAAACTAAACCTTGAAACTAATTTAAAACTATCATCTTGGATTTTCAAAACAAAACTCTTCTGGCACTTACGTTATTACTTTTGATGCCAATTTATGCAAACAGACTGCATGTCAGCAAATTCCAGCTTGCAAGTAAAAGCATATTTACTTTACTCTCCGGGTTTTTCTTCATCCGGGTGGAATCAGGTTTAAATTGCAACATCATTCAAACTACATCAGACTTCATTGTAAAGCGGCTCTTGTTTATAAACACACAGTTATGTAGTGACCCAGCTTGTTGAGTTTATCGTAAATGGCATTATGGAAAAACAAAGATCAGGAAATTGACTTAGAGAGATTAATTTAAGCAGTTAACCACATACACAGGCATAATGTTTGAGTAATAATAGGGTTTTTTCTTTGTACAATAGCATTTGTGAATTGTCCTTGGGTTTTAGAAAGACACTATATAAGTAATATAATGTATTTTTTTAGTAATCTCTATTATTATTATTATTATTATTATTATTATTATTATTATTATTAGCAACTATGAATATTACTGTAAAAATGTGTGTGTGCGCCATCGATTCATCCATTATTTTGCAACTGGATAGGGTTTGGTGGTTGCTTGCCACAGTCTAAAAACATGGATTCAAGGTGAATTGGTGTCTCTAAATTGCCCCATCTAAATCTCCCTTATATAGTGTGTAGAACCTAATTTAGAACTGTGATTTTGTTGTATGTGCATAAGGACTCAAGTTATTATTGTACCCCAATAGCAGTAATATGAATAATAATAACTAGATAATAGCAATAACAAAAAAAAATTCTGGAATGTTGGTTAATTCTGCAGTACGTATAATAAAAGCTGGTTCTGAATTTGTCTTTAAAGTAGTGGCTATAGAAAAGCCCTCAACACGCATGTATTCCTTGCAGACCCAACCAGGTGATCAAAGTATAAATATGACCGTCAAAATGTTATTTGTACATTAATACAGTTCTAAATGCTGGAAAATACGCAGAAAATAAGCTTGTGTCTTATCATCCTGACCATCTTAGATTTTCTCCTGAAGCTGTGTGATCTTGTGTTTCGTCTTTCAAAACCTTATTAATGCATTCTGCTGACCTTTTACATCCTGGAAGTCTATTCAGAGCTGATTTGCCTGGCTGTCTCCTACCTTTTGACTTGCTTTTCACCTTTGATCCAAAGTCATGGTTTCATCCGGTGTCTTTTCAAAGAGGAGTCCCGGGTTGCAGTGAATTTGTGTAAAAGGCAAAGTCAATGTGTCTTTCAAATTGTTTTTAAAGCAATTTGAAGTTTGTGCTGTTTTTAATTTGTTGCTGCCACTTTTTTACCATTAAATTTGATGCAGATGTTTTGGCTTAATAGTAAACAGCAGCCAGTGTATTTTACTTGTACCATCTGCATGTCTGGGATGTGTGGTTTCGGTGCACACTATATGCCTTTCATGTCCAAAATAAAGATTTACAAGGCCAGATATTGATGGATGTAAAATGCTTAGTTTCAAATTGTCAGTTGATTTCGATGATATTGAATCGGGGTCAGGTCTTAGCTCGTGTGCCGACTGTTGGAATTCCCCTACATCAAAATGATCAGACTGTTTCCTCATGGAGCTTTGTACAATGTCATTGCCCTTCCGCCAAACTGCCATCACAAAGTTGAATGCATGCAATTGTATAAAACTTCTTAATGGAGCATTATGGGCAAAGCTACTTACAAGTGTGAAAATACAAGTTCAAATCATATCTCAAGTTAGACATGTAGTCAGCTAATCTCAGATTACTCATGCAATAAATTAAGAAAAAGCAGAAATCTGAACACAGCGAGTGTTGTGTGAAGGTGACATTTTAATAACTTTCCCTTTTGTCAGTGTTAGATATATTAATATGTGAATGCCATTTAGGAATATTAAATCTGTTTACGTGATGACCTACAGGTACTATCCACCACAGTAGGGTGTGATAGCTAAGTAGTTAGGTTGTTGGGCTATTAATCTAGAGGCTGTGGGTTTAAATCCCAGCTTCATTACAGGTACACAAGTTACCATCTGGCTTCTGGAGCAAGGCCCTTAACCCTTATTGCTCCGGGTTGCTGTATCATGACATGATATCATGATATCTTTTGAATCCCTGCCTTCAGTATCCTGTGAGCACTAAGGCAGGATAAAATTCTGACACAAACAAATAAGATTCTGATTAGGTGGAATAAATGAAGTAGATGTGCATGGTGTTGTAAAACACCTTACCATGCACCCTGATGCACCCTACCAGCTCAACACATTAATATGCCAACACAATTTTAGTGTCACTACAGTGCTGAAAATCATCCAGCACCCGAATAATAACTGCTTTGTGATGGTCTTGACCATAAGATAATGCCATAAAAGGGACTTGTAACTTATTGAGAGAAACACAAGTACTATTGTCTGTGGTGTTACATACCATATAGCATCTTTTAAACGTAGTAAGTGGAATTTATAACATAGACAATGACAACAAAAAAAAAACAATAAACTGTATATGTAAGTATTTACAAGTTTGTAAAGCAATAAGTATTTAAGTTCAGTAAGCAAAAGTGAACAAATGATAAAGCGAAGGTCGATGGTAAGAAACGTTTCTAGAACCACTGACCCAAGGTTATGGTTTAGCCACTGATTCTAATTCCACAGTATTGATTTATAGAGTGTGTTGTGTCACTTTGTGCTGCCGTTGTATGTTTGCCCTGTCACTAACATTACCTAATAAACATCATGACCATGATCTCCTGTATCCCAAACTGTTTTACTCAGTTCTTCTCTCATTGTCTCTTTACCCAGTCGAGCAGCTGCCCACATTAACGGAACAATCACCTGCCTCTCTGATTGCATTTTCCTTCGACGAGAGCTTTGCTGTAAAGTGTGAAGCCTCAGGCAACCCTTATCCAGAGTAAGCACACATACGCAAATACATACAGCTTCACACTCACTCATTACCAATTCCAAAGCATCATCTTTCAAAGCACTGCATCAGCGTTTGAAGTCTTTTTTTTTCAACATGTGAACCTCCAACATACAAAATTCTGTTTGAATACATTGTGCTGTGCTTTGTAACATACATTCTGGTGTTCATATGCTATTTATTGCCATTTGTATTGATTTGCAGATTCAAGTGGACTAAGAACGGGCAAGTCTTTGATCCCTCTCAAGATCCCCTATTACTAACCGAGGACAATTCTGGGACATTTGTGATCCCGAACAATGAAAATCTCACAGACTACCAAGGCATGTATCGCTGTTATGCCTCCAACCAGCTTGGAACAGCCATGTCTGAGGAAATTGAATTCATCGTTCCAAGTGAGTGAGATCTTCCTTTCCTTGTAAGTTTTGCATTGTGTTTCTTCAATCGGGATTCAGAGGTCAGGCTCCATCGTCATGGCCACATAAGCTCTATTTTAGTTTATCTGCTGTGCTCACATGCCACAATACCCCAAGCCTCGTTCTCTTCTTTTAGTATATCAGTGTGTGGGGTGGAGGCATATGTGTCTATATATCCCATAGTGAGGACCAAAAACCTATTCAGCCTTACATTGTGTGGCCTTAAATCAATAGATTTGATGTTTATTGTAAGGTTAAGGATGGGGGAGGTAAGGGTTAGAGTTAAGGTTAGGGCAAGAAATGAATAGAAGTTTATGTAAAGTCCCCACAATGTATGAAAAACAAATGTGGGTGTGCTATGCTTTGCGAATCGACTTGGTGACAAATGAGTGCAGCTCTCTTTTCATCATGCTCACTGATACATTCCACATAGTGCTCTAAAACTCACTGTATAAATCTAGCCACCATGGAAGCAAGCCAGAGGGGTGCTGATGACAAACCACAATCACTTTTCAGTCATTCACTACAGTTTGACGTGCGGATGGGATGTAGTAATGGCGTGTGTTATTACAATGCTCTGGGACCAAGGTTAGAGGGCGTTGTAAATCAGCTCTGCTTTACTTTAGTCCATTTGAACAGCTTTGCTAAGATCTCAGCCTCTTACTGCCCCCCTGCTGTGATGTTGAAATATTGCATCAGCAGATTTTAACATCTGACCTTACTCTTGCTGCGCTCGCCAGATGTTCCGAAGTTCCCAAAAGAGAAAATTGAGCCAATCCAGGTTGAATTGGGTCAATCTGTTATACTGGAATGCAATCCACCTAAAGGGATTCCTCCAATGGAAATCTTCTGGATGACCACAGGTGAGTCACAAAGCATGATATATAGTTCTGTTCTTAATTATTAGCACCCCTGCATGAGAATGATAAAAAGAGTTATTTTTATGTGATTGGAGAAATACAGATAGGAATTTTAAATAATTAATTTTACTAGAATTTCTGAAGCGTGCCTATGCAAATTTCTTTTTTACTCATCAGCCAGGTCTGTAACTGAGATGGCCATGTTTAATAAGCTTGATTTTGTGTTAGTGGACATCATTAGTGTCTTGCTGGAAAATGAACTGTTTATAGTGTTTATAGTGAAGGTAATGTTACACAACATTATGGCCCCTCCACTATACTTAGTTTTTAGGGTATGTACCTTTGAACTTGATATTTATTGGTTTGAAGCTTTCCATTTTGGATCATCTGAACTGGTTACTCTGCAATCAATTGAAATTATTAATGCTAATTAACAAAATACAAATAAATACACCACATCCCTTTAAATGCTTTATAACCTCCATACAGAATGTGATGTATAGTGTAATACATATTACAACATTATACAAAATAATACATAACACTTACACTTTTCACCTTCTGTCAGTTTGAGGTCAATTTACCATTTTTTTTGGGTGTCAATTATAGTAACGGGTATAATATGTAAATGTTATTGTTCATATCAGTCAACTGCACTGTTATAATGTGATTAATTGATTTAGATCCAGCTGGGTGCTGGAGGGTCACAGCATGCTGTTCATTTGTGTACATTAGATGATAATACGCCTAGTTTGCGATCGCTCCGTTGCTTAGAACACACAACAAAAACAAAACTGTTAGGAAGACACAAATATATATAATCAGAGGTATTTAACTGCTTTGCTTGTTTTCCTGATGCAAAACAAAAAGTAGTAGGACATGTGCTATTCCCCAACAGGATTACAACACATAGAGCTGGATGAGCGGGTGACAGTGGGGCTGAATGGAAATCTCTACTTTTCCAACACTCTTCAAACAGACAGCAGAAGAGATTATGGCTGCTTTGCTTCTTTTCCACGCCTTCGGACCATTGTCCAGAAAACTGCCATGACAGTCATCGTCAACAGCTGTATGCTTCATTCCCTTTCTATTTCATTCCTTTTCCCATTTCTACTGAATTAAAATAATGAATTCAATCATGTATATGATTACAATAGACTGTGTGTCCTAATAGTTGAGGTAAAAAGACCTGTAGATTATGGGCTTTATCTCATGTCATCTCGTTAGTTTCTGTTGAATCCTAGACTAGGGACTAGGGTTGCGCTGGGGGTCTCCTTGCCAATCCAGGGGAGAACGTTTTGGGCAATAGGCAGATACACCCAGCACAGGGTGCCAATCCATCGCTGGGCACACACTTACACAGACACACACTATATGGAGGCAATTTGGATAAATTTAGAGAAAACCTATGTGGACACAGAGAGAACATGAAAACTCCACTAAGCCGGCTATCATTGATATTAATCTTCTGTTAATATTTTTTGAACATTTCTCATATATTTGTATTTTTTATTTTACATTTAAAGTGCAAAAATTTTATTTTAAACCAAAATATAATTTCAAAACACTTCCCAGTGTTTTACCTGTTACACCGACTGCATAGTAAACAGGAAACAGCGACTTTTACTTTATCCTGAGTTGTAAACAAACTGTGTTCTGGGATCTTTTTGCACTGGTTAACATTCACAATCAGGGATTTAAGAGCCAGATGTTCTGTTTAAAGCCTGCGCCAATATAAGTTTGCTGTTTGTAGTGGTGTAGCCAGAAATGAAATTACAGCTGGGCCTGAATAAAAGCGGGTGAGCCATGCAATTTAAAATAGCTTGATAGCATTTACAAACATCACAACTGCCAAAGTGGTCTGCCAATTGTTTTTCCAGGCATTGGGTAAGAATTTATTACTAGCAAAACTGAGCCATTGATATCACTAGTTGTTTATTAGAAGTAGCTGCCACAATCTAACAACAGGTTAAACTAGCTGCATTGTTGTAATTATTATTTTTAATTAATTATTAGAATTAACATAACTTTACATTAGGTCATCACCACACACCTTTATTCAAAATGACTTGCTGGAACACAGGGTTGATACAGTGATACAGTGAGGGTTAAGGTAGACTCAGTAGACTAGGGGCCTGAGACAAAAATACACAACCTCGAGTGTCTTACGGCTTTTATCAAAACACACAAAAATAATAGTCAAAAAATCTTTGATAAACTGGTCTTCCATGGTGTAATCTGAACACGTTTTTTAAACTGATCATTGTTCATTAACTTTGGTAATTAAAAAAGTTTAGTAAGTTTGGTAATTTAAGTTTAGTAATTAGTAAACCCAATAGAGGAGCTCTGTGGCTTCAATCTTTTAGAAAACCAAAGCCAGTGAACATTTCTGATAGCTGGTTTACCACACACTATACCTGATCCAGGTTTGTCCAATATCTTTACCACTAATCCACCACTTCCCTGGTTTCACAATAACTGTTATATGATCAGACGTATAGTACACATACAGTTATGACAATAAAAATTGTCATTTTCTGGATTTTACCGCTTATATGATATTATCTAGCATGTAGTTTAGTAAGATAGGAGAATGCTCTGCTTTATTATAATATATATATATATATATATATATATATATATATATATATATATATATATATATATATATATATATTTATTTATTTATTTATTTATTTATTTATTTATTTTTTGCTAGAATTACTTAAAGTTAAGTTGAGCAATGACTGGTTATGATGATAAAGCTATCAGATCTCCACATTTCATTTATGATTTGTTGGATTTATTATTTTTGTATTTTGTTATAATTTGTGCATGTTTTATGTCTTTTTATGTTTTATTATTATTTGTGTGTGTTTTTTTATTCCTCTATTTTAGCCAAGTCACAATTTCCCTTTGGTAACAGAAGGGGAACAGGTGAGTGCTTCGACTTTACCTGATATTTAAAAAAAAAAAAAGTGAGCTAGGCCATCTATCACTATAGACAGTGAGTTTGTACAGATATCCTCTTATCTAATAAACTAAAAATGAAATCTAAAATGGTTGATGGTTCAGAAGGAAAAAAAAAAGTGATTTTATTTAACATTGCACAAGAATTCTATTAAGGACACAGTTCTGACACCCATTAAATGGTCTTTTAACTCAGCCAACGGGATTTTGGAGAGGAAGCCCAGTCTTTTGTCGCCATCTGGTGATCAAAGTTACACAAATCTAGTGAAAGGAGAGGCACTGCTCTTGGAATGTATTGCTGAAGGCTTGTAAGTAGGATTTAGTTGATGTAATTTTAATTATTAATTAAAAATACACATTTGATGTAACAATAGCTTAAGTGCTATTATAAAAAAAAAACATTTTTTTTCATTTGTGGGTAAACTTCTGTGCCCTCTGCCTCCACCAGACCAACACCGAAAGTTAAATGGACCAAGATGGGAGAGGACCTTCCTGACCATGTTGAAGTCGTCAATCATGGAACTCTTCTTACTATAGATGAAGTGAGCGAAGACGACACGGGATTGTACACCTGCAAGGCCAGAAATCCACATGGAGAAACTGTGCATAACTTCCATGTAACAGTGGAGGGTAGGAATTCTGTTTTTACCAAATTATGCTTCAAACATTTTACAGTCATTTTGCTTTAATCTTTATTATACTTTTTTATTAATCATATATCATAAAAGACAAACATAAAATTTACCTCAATTTTCCACCAGCACACGCTCATCCACAATTCTGACTTAGTGTGGATGCTAACCCTAGTGTAATATTTGGTGGCAGGAACACTGGCTCCTAGAAGTTGGTGAGCTGTAATTTCTCTTGCATGTTAAGGACGCCCTCTGCTGGTCAAATTCTTTTAGTCAGTTTTAAGGATGCACGCTGTTATTTTAAAGTAATAAATCGAATAATCATCAATTTGCAGTTAAAACCAGTTAAACTTTTGGACATGCCTAATTTATGGACACGCCTCCTTTATGCTGCACTTTTTGTTCATTTTATATGTCATTAATTACTGCATATATTAGATATTAGAACTACAATGATGGATTGCAGATGTAGTTCTACAATTCCAGACTGTAGACCACAAACAGAACATTTTTACTCTGTTCTCTAGTGGTCAGGACCCTAATTGTACCACAACAGAGCAGGTATTATTTGGTTGGTGCTTATTCCTACCCCAGCAGTTTTACCGAGGTGTTAAACTCCAGCAGCAATGTTCTTTTATATTATATTGATATATACAATAGCATTTTTTGTAATTAATTGATATGTATTCATTTTTTATCAGAACCTCCGAAATGGGATATAGAACCAAAGGGTCAGTTAAATGTTATTGGAGCCGATGTCACTATAAGATGCGCCGCATCGGGCAAACCTCCACCCACAGTCAAATGGATGGTGAATGGACGCGCTCTCCCTGGTAAAACTGTATTTCTTCCTCTTATTTCAGTGTGCATTTTTACCATAAATGGTCATATACATTTGAATTAACTTGTTCTGTCTGCAAATAAAACAGATATTTGAAATGTGTTAGTATGTTGTTCATATACAGTGGGGGTCAAAATTTCAGAACTCAAATGAAGAAGCTTCCTGTTGGTTTTTATGAAACTTAGTTTGAGATTAGTTACAATATTAATTTTTTAAGCGTTAAAATTAATCATGGTTGCAGGGAATGCTGCTTCCTATCCTGGCATTTGTTTGGTGAAAGCCATGAAAACCCCTAGAAAGAATCAGTCAATTGCACAGAGCAGACACACAGACGAACACATTTTCAAACATGGACTTACACACATCCATCTATTATCTTCCGCTTAAGTCTGTACTGTCCTATCCAGGGTAAAATGTTTTGGGCGCTGGGCAGATACACCCAAGACGGTGCGCCAGTCTATCACTAGACACACACACATTCACTCACACACAGGAACAATTTAGGTTCTATGTTTTTGGACTGTAGGGGGAAACTGGAGAACCTGGATGGAACCCACACACACACATGGAAAACACACATATTTTGTAATCTTATAAATACATACATTTCAGAATGTATTCGTATCTTGCTGTACTGACAGTTTGTTCACAAGCTGAATGTGCAAAATGTAATACTTCACTTTAATTAGTGCAATTCTACAGTATCCCTACAAGCATCTTGTGCTGTGACCAAATTCTCAGATATGAATTTGCTTAGTGCCCCATAGGTCAGGTGACTGTAAAGAAATCTTTTATTGCTGCAGTTTTTGCAAACCCTTGCAAACGAGTCTGCCCTATGTTATTTTTCTGCTTTGTAATGAAAAGAAAAATAATAAAATGGGGACTTAATGTTTATTATAAGCATTTTTGACTCCCTGCTGTAATTCACTGTGGTGTGAACCCTGCTGTTATTAAACCACGTCAGTCGATTATCTACAAAAGCAAGATGCCAAGGTTCTAAAAAAACATATTATCTTGTTATGTATTTGACTTGAAACAGTTTCAGAGGTTCCAGCAAGTAACAGAAAAGTCATTGGAGACACAATTATGATCCACAACGCCAAGCCTGCTGACAGTGCAGTTTATCAGTGTGAGGCCTCCAACAAACATGGGACAATACTGGCCAATGCGAACATCATGGTTATGAGTAAGTAAAGCTGGTTTGAGATTCACAACAGAAAGAAACCAACCTGCGGTGCATGCTGGCATATACAATACCAGTCAAAAGTTTGGACACACATCTTTTTGCTCCACTTATACCAGCTCTACAATACATACTGTGTAAGTCCCTTTCTAAGTACAGAGCGGGTATTATTATTCCTATGCGGGTGCATTATTCCTATCCCAGCAGTGTCACTGAGGTGTTTAAAAAAAACTTCAGCAGCACTGCTGCACTAAAACCCCCTCACCGCATCAGCCACCACCCAAATGATACCTGTTCTGTGATGGTGCTGACCAGTAGAGATCACAGAATCAACAGGGGACTACTACAGATCAACCACAGAAAAACTACAGTCCATCTGTTTGGTAAGTGGAGAAAAAGTGGATGAATCCAAACTTATGACTAATACGTTTTCCAATTTGCTTTATACACCATAAACACAGAAGGTCTCACAATGCAATGTGACTTTAACAGATAAACAGATATTCACATTTCACTAACAATATTATGTGTGTGTTTGTGTGTGCATAACTGTTTATCTGTTAGTCACATTGCATTGTCTGAAATAATTTTTTTAATTATTCTATAATAATTATATAATAATATTATAATATAATCCTATATTAGGGTCACGAGGGGGTTCCCCATGCCCATCCAGGGGAGAACTTTTCGGGCGCTGGGCAGACAGGACAGGGCGCCAATCTATCGCTGGGCACACACTTACTCACACAGACACGCACACAAACACACTCTATATGGGGCAATTTGTTGAACTCAATTGACTTGATCCATGTTTTTGGACTGTGGGAGGAAATATGTGTGTGTGTGTGTGTGTGTGTGTGTGTGAAACTATATAAAAGAAAGTATGCCATATTCATAGATGTGAAAAAAAATCCCACTTACAATGTAGAGTAGGGTCATTTTATTAAGGCTAGACCCACTGTGAATTGTTTGCCTTTGCTTTCTTCTCAGGAAATGTGTTCCTTTTATATGCTAACAAGTTTGTGATTTTCATTCGCACAGTAAGCAAAGCATCTGCTGCTTTCATCAGAACAAAAGGCTCTATCTGTTTTTACAGAAAGGAGATAAATGGCTGTGTTGTAGTTAAAAACTGGAACACCCACTGTATGTTAGGCATACTGTAGATTATACATTTCACTGAGCAGGAAGGCAGGGTCCCAGCATCAATGTTCAGATTCTGGAGTGAACTGATAACACTGAGCCACAAAAAGCCAATTCAAGCATGGGACAAAAGAGGCCTGGCTTAATCAGCAGTCCGTACAGCAGGTAGCTGCTTTATAATGTTCAGCATTTACAGTTATGTCAAGAGTGAAAAGAAACACACCGTGTTAATTGACACCAAAATCATGCAGGTCTGCACTAAACAATGGACCTTTATGCTGCTTTAAAAATGCACGGACGTTGTTAAGATTATAACTTGCTGTAATTAGTTGAATATTATTTTTCTTAAAGTAAGGGCGCTGGTCGAAGACATTCATTAGAGTCCCGCAAGACAAGAGATCTTTGGACTGGCAGGTCAACGTAAAAAATCCAGCCACTGAATTAGCTGTTGAAACCAGTGGACCTCATTATAAGTTACACTTATGTACTATATAGATGGACTTTGCAGTTCTACACTAGCAGACTGTAGTTTACATCATTGCAAAAAAAACATTTTTTTTTCTTAGACCTGCAGCCACTGGTCTTAACAGCAGATGGTCTTCAGTATTCAGCAGTGGAGAGGAAGCAAGTGATGATGCATTGCAAGGTTTTCAGTTCACCAGCTTCAGAGATTACCTGGTAAGCGGAGTTAGAGGTTACACTACATGAGCTGCTTACTGAACTGCTTACACTGCCGTGAGTCTTAAAATAATATTACTTACAAGTTTTTAAATTGGATTAGTGGATTAGATAGAGTGCATCTAAAAAAGAATGATAACTTTTTTTTTACTTTCATTTGATAGTGTTATATTAAAGCTATATTATATATTATTATGTTAGCACATGAAAACTCCATTCAGATCGGGATTCAAACCTGAATCCTCAGCGCTGATTGGAGAATGTATTGAACATTGCTGCCCTTATTCATGTTGTTTAATTTAAAAATTAAGTCATCAGGTAATAAAGTGTACACTTTCCTGTATTATAATTAATAAAGTTAAGATTAATATAATTTTTTTTTATATTTTCCTAAGCATCAAATTATCATATATATTTTATTCAAGCATTGTTTTATAATACTATTACTACTACTAAAAGTAATAATAAATAAATAAATACAATAACCTATGAGGCCACTATGTGTTTCAATAATAATCTGTTAACATTATGCTAAAGTCTTTTGTCTACTAGTTTTTGACTTTTGACCTGAGATTTTCTGTTTATTTTCCAGGAGCAAGGCAGACAGTGCCAGCGTTGTGGAGGGCACAAGGTTTTTCATGCATGAAAATGGGTCACTGGAGATCCTCAGTGTTTTGAAGGAAGATGAGGGCGAGTACTCCTGCTTTGCCCAAAACATTGAGGGCAAATCTGCCATTAGTGCCATGCTGGAGGTCAGAGGTGAGGGAGAAGAAGCTATTTATAAATAGAATAAAGGTTAATACACGCTGTTTATGACCCTATTTTAAATAAAAGGTGTGTAGAAAAAGGATATGAAGTTGAATTCATGCACTCTTTAATGTTTGGTTTTTCATAGCTTTTTCATGGTTTCATATTAATACTATAACTAGACTAGCCACTTGGTTTGGATTTGTGATGACATTTCCTGCTAACGGTGTGAATGGTAATTTATGTGTAATTGGTAGCAATAGCGAGTCAAACCACCGGGCTTTTAAAGTGAATTGGTTTATTGCACGTGAGGCCCAAAACACAACCATAAATAAGGTCATCACAATAATTAGACACACTGAGAGGTCTAACCACTTTGCCACCATATTAATTTATGTTCATTTATTTATTCATTATCTTTCTCTTAATTATATATTAGGGTTACAGGGGGCTTTCCCATACCCATCCAGGGGGGAATGTTTCAGGCACTGGGCAAGTACAACCAGGACAAGGAGCCAAACTATCGCTGAGCACACTTAGTCACACAAACACACAATATATAGGGGCATTTTACAGCATCCAATTTACCTTGAATCCAAGTTTTTGGTCTGTGGGAGGAAAATTTGAGAATTGAACACACTAAATCAAGTTGCAAGGTTGATGTAAGATGTTGTTAAGGATTTCTAAAATAAAGCACATTGAGCTTTGTGACAGTCGAAGAGTAGAAAATTGTTTTCACTCTTTCAGCTCCTACAAAGATAGTGAACCATCCCAAAGACCTTCGTGTTTTGGTTGGAAATGGAGCCAAGTTCTCATGTCAGGCTGAAGTTGATCCATCATTCGATGATGACTATGAGATTATCTGGGAGAAGGATGGTGTTGCCCTCAATGACAGCGTGAACACCAGGTAACAGCCCTGAGAACAGCTATTCGTCATCCCTGAGCTGACTGGAAATGCTGGAAATGGGTCTGATCAATGGTTCGTTCTTCCTTGGTCGATGACAGGTATTCTGTGGATGATGAGATTTTGCAGATCATCAATGTCAGTTTCCAGGACCAGGGAGTGTACATGTGTGTGGCTCGGAGTTCTGTGGATCAGGACACAGCGGTGGCACTGCTTACAGTATTGGGTAAAAAAAATGCATGATGCATGCTTATCTACATTCCAAAAGGATTTCATAAAATACAAAATGTGTTCTATGTTAATACTTTTAATATTACTATACTGTAAATACAATGACGTAATTTGAAAAAGATGTCTAGTAGCAGGCAGTAAAGGAAACTAGGTGTGTATATGTGCTTGGGTCCAAGCAGTGGGTTTGTTGTTTTCCCAGATATACCAGACGCCCCTGAAGATGTGGAGCTAGCTGAACCCAAAGACAGGACCATCAAGCTAAAATGGATCCCAGGAGATGACCATAACAGCACGACAACAGGTAATTGGGTCTCTTGTAACCCTCCACTCACACACACACACACACACACACTTACCCACACTGCAGGGCTTAGCTGCTCTGTTCTATGTGTATTTAGTGCACCTGTAAATTTGCTTTAAAAATAGGGCAGCTTTTTATATTTTCAACTTGTTCTTTATTTGGCTTTATTTAAAAAAAAAATCCACCTAATAGTTTGGCGGACACACCTTATTTTTGCCCCAGTTATTATCCATGTTCTCAGTTCCACTTACCATAAATATGTACATTGTAGTTCTACAATTCCAGACTGTAGTCCATCTGTTTGTGGATTACAGTACATACTATGTATGTCACCTTTACTCTGTTCTAATGGTCAAGACTCCAATAGTACCATCATGGATCAGGTATAATTTGGTTGGTGTATTATTCCTATCCCAGCAGTGTCACTGATGTGTTTAAATGAAACTACAGCAGCACTGCTGCACTACAAACCTCTCATCACGTCAGTGTCACTGCAAAACTGACAATATACAAGCATCACTTAAATGATACCTGTTCTATGATGGTCCTGACCAATAGAACCAGTGTTTCATGGGGTTAAGGTCAGGGATCTGTGTGAGCGTTTACATCTTTCACATCACACTTACCCAACTTATACTTGGCTTCAGGTACAGACATGCTGAAACAGAAAAACAGCCTTCCCCAAACTATTCCCACAAAGTTGGGAATATATCGTCATTTTTTTTTTTTTTTTTTTTTTTTTTTTTTTTTTTTTTTTTTTTCCCCCCCCCCCCCCCCCCCCCCCCCCCCCCCCCCCCCCCCCCCCCCCCCCCCCCCCCCCCCCCCCCCCCCCCCCCCCCCCCCCCCCCCCCCCCCCCCCCCCACCACTCTGCTATGCTGAAGCTCCATGGGCACTTGGATTACAGCTTCCGCGTCTCAGCTGTGAACGAGGTGGGGAAAGGACGACCCAGCAGGGCCAGTGAGAGATACAGAACACCAGCTTCAGGTCTGCCATATCTCTTGTGTTCTCTCTTATTTCCTAAATCCGCTCTTGTAGTGCAGTAAGAGGCGGTGTACTACTTAGTGAACTTCCGCACATTGGTACCTGAGAGATAATTGATTTCCTTTCTCGTTAAACCTCTGCTCCCTTATAGGTGTATTTTACAGAGACTTCTAGTGCACTAACAATTCCACTGGCAACAAAATCCATATTCTTTCCATTTTTTTACAGCGCCTGACAAAAACCCTGAAAATATCAAGATCGAAGCTCACTTACCACATGAAATGAATATCAACTGGAAGGTATGAGGCCGACTGTTTTGCCAAAAAATTCTTTCGGAAGTCTCAAAGCAGCCAGGCAGATTCTGCTTCCCTTTACCTCTGTTTAGCTCATAAACTGAGGACGCATACAAATGATCACCCATTTCATATTTTTTATCATTACTGATAAGAGTACTCTTAAAAAGATTAGGATAGAACATTGTGTTATCTTCAACATTATGCAGTAGTAGAATTTTGTCAAGATCTTTGTGAGAATATATAGGAATCCAATTTCAGGCAGTCAGCATAAGTCTATCATCGGAACGTGAAAAGACCTGGAAGCATGTGAGCAATAATTTTCTCGTTTTACTTGAAAAGATGATTTTCTTTTATTCACCGGGTCATTATCACCCACTCAGAGCACTCAGAGTTTTTTCGGATCCGGGGGGTCTTTTTCTATTAATGTGTGCTTTTATAGATCATTTAATCTTGTCTAACTGTCTGCTGCTTCACCATTCATCATGGATTCAGAATTACATACATGTTTTTTCACATTCTATTGTATCTTAGTCAAACTAATTACTAGTAGAGTGATTTACAAGAAGGTTTAACACCGGTTAAAATGCTCATGATGGTAAGCCAATATTGGCCAATTATCTATTTATAACACTAACAGTACTGTACAAAATAAAATGCTGGATAATATCAACATGCATTTAGGTAATTGGGTAATATATAAACAGCAGCAGTCATGCAAGATCCAGACATCCCATCTCAGAGCAGACACCAAAGCACTTTATGTTCATGGTAGCTCAGTGATTAAGGTGATTAGGGCTATCAATCGGAAGGTTGTGGGTTCAAGTTCCAGGATCACTGAAGTTACCATTGTGGGTTTTTGAGCAAGGCACTTAACCCTCATTGCTCCAGGGATGCTGTGGCCAACCCTGTGCTTGCTTTATGAGTCGCTTTGGATAGAAGCTTTTGCCAAAGGACCAAATGTTTATAGATTGAATACATTCAAGTCAGTATTATATTATTGGTTTACCCTTTAGTATGTTTGTGAAGAAAAGACAAACTCACAAAGAAAAACAAGCAGACACAGAAAGAACATGCAAAACTTAAGGACCTTTTCCAAAAATCAAAAACTGGACCTTTCAAAATATTATTTGTGTTAGTGCACAAGTTGCAAGGCCTGATTTTATCAATAAATGATTTTTTTAAAAACAGTGTCCATGCAAGCAGCAAAATAGATCTGTTTGCTCTTAATACCTGTAAAATATTTTTTTCATCAGAAGTGAAGAGGTCACACAGTTTTAAGTTCAAGCCCCATCTAGAAATTCTAGTAGTCATAGTACACCATGTAGACTAGCTCAACTCATGGCACCTTAAGAAGCTGCAAATTAGCATATTGAGTTCTGATTAAAACTGCCTTGTACCCACTGTACCACGAGGACGCTCTGGACCACCACCCAAGGAATGAGTAAACGTATTATGTTTTACTCTGGTTGGTTTGAGACATAATTAATTCCATTTCTTTGGCTGCTTTTTATTGAGACACAATGTTCTTTGTCAGGACTGTCATTGTTTAAAAGCCTAGACTGGCAAATGATAATGGAATTCATGTTGTTTGGAGCAAAGCCTGAGTTTCTTGGTTGTGTTTTTAACATATGCAAATGTGTAGAAACACATTACTGCACAATCTAATTACAAGGCCAAAGTCATTGTGTAATAGTGTGTAAAATCCAATAATCCAAAATCTAATAAAATAACAAAAAAATCTTTTACAATATTGTTTAAATAATCTAAGTGTATTTGACTGAAAACATTGTAAGAGATGAATCTAAGTCTGTTTGTTATTCACATGCAGTGCACAAGATTTTGGGGGGCTTCTAACCTATTGATCGTTGCTCTTCATCTTGCAGTTCAGGCTTAGTGGGGCTCCAGATAAGCGTCTCAGGACCAGCAAACAAGTTTTGATCTCTTAGTTCTACAAACTTGCACATACCATTATGATGTTCAACACAGTGTAAAAAACGTAATAGTAACCTGCATCTTTTTTTCGGGATTACCTAGCCCCTGGCCCCGATCGAACACAATGGACCTGGCTTGGAGTACCAAGTGAGCTACAGACTGAAAGATGTGGAGAAGGTGTGGCAGGAGCACATGACAATAAGGCATTCGTTCTTGGTTCAGAACACACCGACGTTTATGCCTTATGAGGTCAAAATCCAAGCCAAAAACAACGCTGGCTGGGCTCCAGAGCCAACCACCACCACTGCCTACTCAGGAGAAGACTGTAAGTGTCTTATCATAACCATTTAGCACTGATGTGCACATTATGTAATCAATATTTTTCCACAGTTACAGTTATTTCATTGACCTATTCATTAACTCGATTAAAACTATACAATTTATTCTTTAATTACAGTACCAATCAAAGTGAAACACCCCCTTCTTGCTCCATTGTCAATTTCTTCCACTTACCATATAGATGGACTTTGTAGTTTTACAATTACAGACTGTGGTTTATCTGTTTTCGTTGTTAGTTCCCTGTTGGTTTTATGTACTCTATTACATATACAGTGCTGCTGTAGTTTTTTTGCACCTTAGTGAGTAAAGGTGGTGTAAACAGTATGTACTGTAGTCCAAACAGATGGACTACAGCCTATAACTGTAGAACTACAAAGTTCAGCTTTACAAGTGGAAAATTTTTGGCCATTTATTCATAAAAACATTTGGGAGATTTGTGAGACTTTTCAGATTTTCTGCTATAAATTCGTCACAGAATTAGAAGCATACAGTCCAAAATAAAGCCCATATACAATAATTAAGGTGTGTTCCAACACTTTTGTTAACAGAGTGTAGTAGAAAACCTTTAGAAAAATTGTACACACCATATTTCTGTGATTGACCATACACTGCACACAGTACTTGCTTAAATAAAAACTGAATGGTCATCTTTTTTAATGGTTGTAATCATGGCGAGCTGGCTGCACATGTTGACAGATTTTTATTTAATTAAATTAAAGCCTTTCACAATTTTATGACGATGATTAGACTAATCATACAACACTATTAAATTCACCTACACTGAGAACTGACAAGTATCTCTTACTTCTCCAGATAGCGTAGGACAGTAGCTCACACATAAAATCCAGTTTTTGTTTAATACTATCAATCTACATGTTCAGACTATTAAATAGTACGCAGAGGAGATCATTTCCCACACCGGCACTCCGTAGACCTCATCAGAGTTGATAAATGAAATGCTATCAAAGCTGAGAACCTCTGCATTTTCCGCTCTTACTTTTTCTTGCCTTCAGTTTTCTCTGTAAGATTTCCCTGGTGGTATTTTGAGGTCAGTTGTTCTCTATATAATAGCTCATGGTCGTTCCTTTTTACTTTTACTTTCTTTCTCTCTGTACTTCTGTATATCACTTTATTTGTATCTGTTCTGCTATCTCTCTCGGTCCAGACTGCTCAGTCTGCCAAATCTGCTCTTGTATTCCAACCATCTTGTAAGCAGTAATAGGCCTTGTGAAGGCAGCGAAACGCTTTAAATATTAAATGGCATTTTACATTATAGAGAAACCCATTTGCGGTGTTTAGTGAATGCAGAGTGTCTGTGTCTGGAGACTAGAGGAAATTACAATTCATGACTCCACACAAATTTCTATTAATGGCAGCGCCACCAATCCCACTTAAGGAATTACACTCCTTTTTTTTATTTATTTATTTTTTTACGAGCGTCTGTACTACATTGCTGTGGCTGTGCTTTTTTTCAGTTATTACCCCGACACCCAAGCAGCTAATGTTGCTCCAGCATACTTATCCGAGGCTTTTATTGTGATTTGCCATGTGCTTGTGTTTTTGCAGTCCCATCAGCAGCTCCCGACGACGTGGCAGTGGAGGTGATGAACAACACGGTGGTGAAGGTCAGCTGGAGCCGTGTTCACAAGGACAAATTGCACGGACATCTGGGAGGCTACAGGGTAATCCCTCACCCGTGTGCTTTCTAATTTTTAGCTCTCATTTAAAGGCCTGCCACCCTTGGGGTGACCTCTGACTCCTCTGAAACCTCCTCTAGTCACACAATTACAACCACAGGATCAAGACAACTGGCTTTAAAGTCTATTTTGGTCTTAGCTTCGAGATGTGGATTATTTTTGAAGTGGTGACTCTTATGCTTCTTACCAGCTCTGATGTTTTTAGAGGCTTTACATCTTGCACACAAATAATATACACTTTGTACACACTAATTCACACACACACACACACACACACACACACACACACACACACACACACACACACTCACTCACTCACTCACTCACTGAAACACACACTATATAGGGGCAATTTAGCACAGCCTATATAATGATTTAACCACGCAGACATGGGGTAACATGGAAACTCCACTCAGATCAAGATTCAAACCTGGATCACCAGGCGAACATGCCAACCGCTACGTCACCCTCTCACTGTTGTTATTAGGCTAATTAACACAACGCCTTTTATTAACCACAATATCCCAGTTTTGGTAAAAGTTGATCACTCATACACCCAGTACTGTAGATTTAATTCAGAATAGTTGATACCCTTATTGGCTTTTTGTCTGTACCTAAGAAAACTTAACTTTTTCATTTTCATAAACTCATTTTTGGATAAAACTTTAAATCTGGGTCACCAGCAATACATGCCATACATAATTTATTGCTTTCATGGAGCTTTACAATAAAATGGTTGGATTGGAAAGCCCTCTGTTTTAAACTGTCAGTTCTACAGTCAGGTACTGCTGCTCCTTTGCATGGCAGGAGAGGTCGGTGTTTACAAAATTCATGTACCCCAAATAATGATGCATGCATTTTGCTTATAATGATGTGATGCTGTACATAAACAAGTGGCATGATGGCAGCCCTACTCTCAAGCTGTCATAACTCATATACACAGTGAGCGTAGAGCAGTGCAGGCAAGGCTGAGGGCATAAATCCCATAGAGTAAAGTTGGAAAAACAGATGAGTTCTTAGATGAGCTTTGAAATTTGTAAGCATGTGAAATCATCTGTAGGACTGAAGTGTCTAGGTGTTCCAGAGAGGAGATGTTATTGTGTATCAAGCAGGTTTTGCTGACAAGAGGAAATAAAATTCCTACAAAATAGCTCTGTCACATCATAGTGTATTTTGCAGGTGAACTGGTGGCGCCTGCGCAGCTTGCTGGACTCAAAGAAAAATAATGGTGATAAACACACGCTCACATTTCCTGGAGACAGGCACCATGCACTAATTCCTGGGTTGAGGCCATTCTCGGAATATAACCTCGATGTCATGGTGTATAATGGAAGAGGAAATGGGCCCACCAGCCATCCAGTCAGTTTTAAAACTCCAGAGGGAGGTAAGAGACAAAGTTATAACATTATATATATATATATATATATATATATATATATATATATATATATATATATATATATATATATATATATATATATATCCCCCCCCCCCCCCCCCCCCCCCCCCCCCCCCCCCCCCCCCCCCCCCCCCCCCCCCCCCCCCCCCCCCCCCCCCCCCCCCCCCCCCCCCCCCCCCCCCCCTTTCCCCTCCTAAATTTCTGTCCAGTGATGGCTAAATCTTGCCACTAGGAGACATTGTTGTGCCACTTACCTCGAATGTGGCAAGGGTCTGTGTCAGGGCCAAAAACCACAACAGACGATGTTTAGACATGGATTTGAATTGTAATCCTTTGTCTATAATTATATTCTGTATAATTCTAACTGGTATAAAAAATAGAAGATAGAAAACTAATGTATTAAAAGTAATTCCATGCAAAATATTTTGAACATGCAAAATCATGCTATTTTGTCACAATAAATACATTATATATAAAAAAAAATATTTAATATTAATCCCTGTTGATGATATTAGATACTTCAATTATGTCTGATGTTTGCAGATTTTAGGGGAAGATTTTCAAATATGAGAGGAAGACAGGAGTCAGTGAAAAAGCTCCACTGACTAACTGAAAAGAAAAGTTCAGCCTTGTAGTGCATGTGTGGATTTTAGCTGTGGATATTTTAGATGTTTAATAGTAGAGGGTCGTTTTTAAAGTGCATATCGACCTCCTATAGACCTCCTGTATGAAATCAAATAATATGAGTTCATATCTCATTATCTTACGTTTGATCCTATAATAGGTACTAGGGTTCCATCCAAGGGAGAACCTTTTGGGCGCTGGGCAGATACACCCAGGACAGGGCAATTTAGAGCAGTCAATTTACCTTGAATCCATGTTTTTGGACTGTGGGAGGTAACAAGAGAACATGGAGACACATCTGTGTGTACCACGTATATATCACAATGAAGCGGGTTGTAATGCACCCAGCCTGAACGGAATTATTAGTTAATTGTGTTTGACAATGCAGCTGATCACTGTGAATAAGTGCCAAGCCACACATTAAAAATAAAGGAGGAGGTCATTTTAATCAGCATAGTGGGTGAGAGTCACCATGTGCTTTTGAAGTGGGATTTTGAAGTCGCTGCAAAGGAAGTGGTGTGTGAAATGTTGGAGATAATGCACCCAGCTGTCCATGTGGTACACAGCAGTGCCTGGAATTTAAAACGCTAGAGCACAAATGTCTCCTGGCTAAACCGTGCTGCACTGAGCTTTTACACTTTCAATGCCTCAGACTCGTCACATGTCTTAAGAGAAATATGCTGAGACAGTGTGAACACAACCTAAACGGATCTAAAACGTGTAACTCGTCATCAAAACGTTTGATGTAACAGATGACCACTGCATTTATATTCACACTCCTCTCTTCATTCAAGACAGAACATCTCTTTATCCAAGCAAAAGTGCCACGTTTTAACTTAGAAAACACCACTAGTTACTGCAAAACACAATTTTACTTGACTGGCCAAACACAGAAGCACAGATGATGTATTATTTTGAAATTAAATGGTGGTAATACAGCGGCAAATTATACTGTTGTGAAGCTATAACTGCTAGCATGTTGCCCATTAGTTTAATGAAAGGCTTTTATTTATTTATTTGTTTGTTTTCAATAGGCTAGACTAGAGAATAAGTGCTCACAGCCTGCTTTTCTGCATTAACAAGCAGTTTTCATGAAGAATACTTAGTCTAAGAGCCTAAAGTCATGATCAGACTTAAAATACATGATTCTGAATTATTAACATCTCTGGATGGGTGATTTTAATTATCGGAGGTCATTATATTGTGTTAAAATTATTTTGACAATGTAAAAATCATGTACCATTTAAATTTTGCTATTTAAAACTCTCAGCCAGACATAGCTGATATATATTTAGTGGCTGATATTCAAAAGCTATTCAAGCAAGCTTTTTAATGGTCAGCAATTTAACTTGTTGGTCTTTGATTATTGGCACTGCAGCAATACAGACATAGTGACTGTGTGTTAGGGTGTTGGGCTGTGTTTGACTCAGACACAACAGTGCTACAGGGGTCCTTGTATCTAATCTCATTATTCATTCATTCATTATCTCCCGCTTATCCTCTATTAGGGTCGCGGTGGGGTTCCCCATGCCCATCCAGGGGAGAACGTCTCGGGCGCTGGGCAGATAGACCCAGGACAGGGCGCCAATCCATCGCTGGGCACACACTCACTTACACAGACACACTCTATATGGGACAATTTGGAGAATTCAATTAACTTGATCCATGTTTTTGGACTGTGGGAGGAAACCGGAGAACCCGGAGGAAACCCACGCAGACACGGGGAGAACATGGAAACTCCACCCAGATGGGGATTCGAACCGGGAATCCCTAGTGCTGAGAGGCGAACGTGCTAACCAGTAAGCCACCGTGCCGCTTAATCTCATTATCTTTCACTTAATCTTATAAAATAGAATGGTGCCTGCTATGCCCATCCAAGGGGCGCTGGACAGATACACCCAGGACAGAGCACCAATCCACTGTGGACACACATTTAGATTTAGAGCAGATTTAGAGCAGCCAATTCACCTTGAATCCATGTTTTTGGACTGTGGGGGAAAAGGAGAACCCAGAGATAACCCACGCAGACATGGGGAGAATATGGAAACTCTACCCAAATCGAAATTTCAACCTAGTTCCCAGGTAAACGTATGGAGCATTAAGCCGCTCTGCCTCCTCTTTTTGTATCATCCATCCATTCATTAACTTTTGCTTAATTCAATACTGGGGTTTGTGGGGGTTTCGCAGGCCCATCCAGAGGAGATCATTTTGGTCGCTGGCCTAGACAGGGTGCCAATCCATCGCTGAGCACACACTTACTCACACAGACACAGAAACCCCCACACACACTATATATGGGGGCAAGTTTACCTTGAATCCATGTTTTTAGACTGTGGGAGGAAACCAGAGCACCCGGAGAAAAACCATACAGACACATAGAGAATTGGAAACCCCACCCAGATCGGGATTGAATGAACCTGAAGCCCAGCCCTGAGAGGCAAACATGCTGACCACTAAACCACTGTGTCGCTCACTTTTCATCACATGCAAATATACTGAAAACACCAAACAACCAGTATGATGAGAAGCTCACTGTATTTCCTGAATTCTGAATTCCTTTCCTATACTTAGTTAACAGCACTGAGGAGGTCGGACCGCTCCGCTCTGTGAATATGACCAATGTCGACACAACAAAGTGGCAGCTTAAGGATCTAGAACCTGTTAGTCGCTACAGGTTTCATCTGTATTACTGTACACGAGTAGGCTGTGGCCCGGTGACCAGCGAGGAGTGCACCACCACCCCAGAAGCACGTAAGTACATAACATAGCAGTGAAATGAATGTTCTTTCATAAACATGTTGGTTCTGGTTATCGTTGCATGTTAAGAAAAACTATTTTCAACCTATTCTACACCTTGTGTTGGATATGCTCATTAGGGGACTTCTGTATGACCAAACAATACCAAGGTGGTGTAGGGAGCAGCAACATTTATCATAGCAGAAGACAACCGAGTGTTATTGATTTTTTAAAGGCTAAAGACCGGACACAAAAAACAAAAAACATTTGCTTTATTTAGGAAGAGAATGTGGTGTGTTCTCCCTATTTGATAATGAGGTTGTCATTTGGTGTGTGGAGCACAAATTTAAAGAAACACTATGAAAATTCAAGCAGAAAATAAAATTGATTCAGATGTCATTTATCTACTTATTCACATATTTGTAGCCAAGAACTTATTAGAGCTGTAATGCCATAGTGTTGAATTAATATATTGCAAAGTAATAAAGAGGCGGTAGGAAATTTAAATGGCGCTGTGATATGCGGTTTGATACCTTTTTCCCTCTATCTCCAGATCATTAGAAGGCTTATGAGTCTCCATTATATCAGAAGGATAGTAAAGCAGGAATATTCATTTTATGCACTGTGGTCTAAACTCACTGTTCAGCAGTAATGCAGAGAGCCATTCCAACATTGTCGTTTCCGAAAGCTCAGCGTTTTGTCAAGTTTTTCTGCCATGATGCATTAAAAATATGTAGATTTTTGCCAACTCATGTTTATTAGTTCATTCTTTTTGTTTTCTGCTTTATCTTTCTTCCTCTCTCCCCTTCCTCTGTTTTATTCTTCGTTTTTACTTCTCTCACCACCTTCCTCACTTATCCTTCTCTCTATCTCCCTCCATTAATCCCCTACTTCTTTCCCTTCCTTCCTTCATCCTAACATTATCCTCCTCTTTTTCTCCTTTCCTTTCTTTCTTCTTCCCCTATTCTCTCTCTCTCTCTCTCTCTCTCTCTCTCTCTCTCACTTCTTACTCAATCGCTCCCTCCCTTCCTTTCTCCTTTCCTTATCCCCCACCCACCTCCCTCCTTCACCTCTCTACCTTCTTTAGTACCTTATCCTCCCTCCCTTCCTATCTTCCTCCATTATTCCCCCTTTCTCCCCACAATCCTTCCTTTCTTCCTCTCATATCCCCTCTTCCTCTCTTTCCCTTGTTAACTCACTCCCTCCCTCCCTCCCTTGCTCCATCCATTATCCCCACTCTCTAGCTTCCTCTCTCCCCTCTTTCTATCCTTCCTTATCCTCTTCCCTCACTCCATCCTTCCCCTTCCTCCCTTCTTTCTTCCATTCCTTATCCCCTTATTCCAGTCTTTGGCTTATGGTTAAAGACCCAGCTTTGTGACCTGAAGGTCATCAGTTTGAATCCAGGTCCCACTAAGTACTATAGCTGAAGTGCTCTTGGACAAGGCACCTAACGCCTGTTGCCCCCTGGCACTATATAAATGTTGCCTACTGCTCCGGGCATGTGTGCTCACTGCACGGACAAGTTTAATGTGGAGGACAAATTCCTCTGTGTGTAAGCAACTTAGGCAAAATAGATCACTTTAGTTTAACCCCCAAACCAGTGATGCATCTGTAAATTATGTTGGCAATACACTTTCAGTTATCACTATGTAAAACATAGGCCGATATTATGCTTTGTTTAACCTTTGTGTGAAGCGTTGTGTGAAGAGTTGTTTATGGGCATTATATTTACCATAAAGCGGTTGCTGAGGTTCTCTATAATAAATTGAAGCTTTTAAAGATCCCCTCCACAGTTCACCATATTTCCGAAAGTCAGCAATAATCCCTTTTTTTTCCTAAAAACTTTTGTTTTCAAACGACCAACTGTCACCTCTGCGTCAGTTTTTCTCTCTATGCTTATTTATTTTTTGTGCTAATATGACATACCATAATTGGGTTGCAACACTGTTTTGTAACACACTTGTATGTCAGCAATTTAAACAGCAGCGAACCAAGCACTCAGCCCTGGGGGTCTCCAGTGCACAGCATGTTGGTGCTAGAGGCAATGTTCATAATTCTGACTAACTAATCTCCTGGACCAGAGCTTTCCCTTTAAAGCTTTAAAAATGCTGAACTTAAGTTATTGTACAGCAACCCCACATTCATCATTTAGATCATCATGTCCCACCATTCCAGTTGGGACAGGAGATGGTAAAGTGAGACGCCACAATTGAGTAATAGCCAGAATGCAGGTGCTCAAGTAAGATTGACAACATGGTATAATTTACCTCATTTAAAAGCCCTTTGAAGCGATTTTTGATGACTTGTGCATGTTTAACATCACTGTCCATAAGACCAGCTGCTAGCTAATTACCACGTCCTGTGGTCAGTTATTTTTGTATAGCTCAGCAGCTCAAATATTTCCTTTAACTGGTTCTGACCAAACGTAATCCAGGGATGGATTGTGGAACCCTGTCCTGGGTGTATCTGCCATACATAGATTCAAGGTAAATTGAATGTCTAAATTGTCACATATAGAGTGTGTGTGTCAGTGTTATTGAGTGCGTGCCGAGTGATAGATTGATGCCCTGTTCTGGGTATATCTGTCCAGCGCCCAAAACATTCTCTCCTGAATTGGCATCCCCCACCCGTGACCCTAAAAGAGGATTAAGTGGAAGATAATGAATGTGTTGCACCTAAAGATAAAAGCTTAATTGTTACTAAAGTTCATAGAGTTGCACAAGAGTCAGTGCTATGAAAATAAATATGTGGCATTGGTAAGAGACTCTGAATACAAATATTTTGTTTGTAGCCATGTCCACTGTTTTTCATCCCTGCAAGACACTGCATGGTAAAAAAGACATCTACTATCTTGCTGTGCTGGCAGATGCTTCCAGTTGCATTCAGTCCTGCTTTTTGTTCGCAAATGACAAAAACCCCAGCCAGAAGTGCTCAATATTTATAACCCTTATTTTATGACAAGAAAGCATCCGGGTAAACTGTGATTTTACACAAATGACTGTTGTGACAGGGAGGGTAAAAAAAAAAAAACAAGGCTGAAATTAGAGGGTGACAATTTTGATGGGCGCCACAGGCGGTAGCAACTGAGTATAGAAAGAAAGACTTATCCTGAGGGAAGGGAAGGGTGAACGTGATTATCACGTCTGGGCTTGAGGGGAGGCTCTCCTGTGAATGAGATGTAAATGAGGCTGACAGGTCAAGACACTTTCCTTAATTGGAACACTCAAAAAGGTTTTCAAATTTACGCAGGTTGCTGCTTTTAGACCCTGTTTATCAAACATACTTCGTTAGTACTATGTTCGGTATTTCTTGCTTAGTATGTTTGATTTTCATTTTGAAACTTTAACAATTGTTGCTGTTAGAGGTATTTTATTCCATTATCACTTTATTGTTCACAAACTTCCTGGGTGACCCAGCCCTTGTCCTTCTCCCAAAGGGATTATGCTGTCCCAGTACCTTCTTTTGATTAATTATACAAGTAGGTTGGCTGTTTAATATTAATTTTGCTACATTTCCATTCAGTTAGGCTTCCCATCGCTCAGCTGGTGTCAGGGAGGCTTTGTCGATGGAAACAGTCAATTGCGGGCGAAGGTTAAAATGAAATTTGTCTACGAACGCTTGTGTTCCGTAGGTTTGGCCAGCATCCACAGTGGCATTTCAAATCAGGGCTGGTTTATTGGACTGATGTGTGCCGTGGCCCTGCTCACACTTATCGTGCTTATCGCCTGCTTCGTGAACAGGAACAAAGGAGGGAAGTATTCAGGTAAGTATTTGCAGAATGTGAATCATTGACCTTTGGGTTCATTTCCCATAATGGTTCCTTGACCCCATAGATGCTGTAGTGGTGCACATGTTGCATGTTGAGATATGGCGAGAATGAACATGAATATCATTATTATATTTTAAAGAAATACATGTTTATGTGATTTTTTTTTGTTTAAGAATATATTAATATCGAAGAATAAAAGAGAAAGTAGAATGCATTATAATAAAATTACTATGGAAACATAGTACAACCTCACCACAGTGACAAATAAAACAAACAACCTGTGTGTTAATTTTCAACGGTGGTGGAATTACTAACACATCGCTGCCATATCAATGTCTCCTCAGTGCTGAGATCCATCCACCACTCAAACAATATTTGCTCTGTGGTGGTTCCAGAGATTTTAAAACCAAAAAAATATGATTTTTGGTTTTAGATTAAAGTGTATCACAGAAACTATGCAGAAACAAGAATGTGTCCCTAATAATATGGTCAGTGAGTGTTAATATAATTGTTTTGTTTAGCTGGCTGACTGTTATATGACAAGCCAGAGGCGATGCAGACTTACAATTTAACCAAGCAGAAACTTTACTCTATTCCACCCGTTTAATTAGCAGAGTGAGTTTGTTGAGGGACAATAAACTGCGGCTTGTTTTCTGAAATTGTGAAAACTTACAGACACAGTGTGTCCTTGTGGATAAGAGTGGAGAACCTTGGTGTGGAAGAATAAGCAGCATCTTTAAATTTAACACGTCTAACACATTCTATTTAGAGGATGCAAATTGTGTTAGATAAGATATGTGAAAAGTGTGCAAACCATCTCGATACATTCATTGAACACAAGAGAATAATGTGCGCTATAAATTCATCCTAAATTAGAATTTAAAACTAAGAGTTAGAGGCTGGTGTGGGAATGTAAATCTTCTGGTAGTTACTCATCTAATCTTATTGTTTTTCTGTCATGGTAACATTCATGACAATACAGGATGCATCTACCCACTAATAGCATTTTCCTTTAATTTATTGGTTCATTTACTTTAATAGCTTGGTGTTCCAATGGAATTAAAAAAAGAACCAATTTTATCTTGCTTCCCGCAGTGAAAGATAAAGAAGACCTTCATCCAGATTTGGAGTCACAAGGCATAAATGATGACACCTTTTGTGAATACAGGTAGACTGCTCATATCATTTATTTGAAATATTAATCTTCTCCAAGTGCTACATACTACACAGCATTTCTTGCAATTTTTGTCTTATTTTCTGTCTTTTGTTTCTGTGAGTTAAATACTTAAACAAGTTATTTTTTATTTAGTTTGCATAAAATGCTAACAATCTAAATGAGATAAAAAAAAAAACAGAAAACCTTAAAACCTTTGAAAAGAGACATGCATCAACAAAGCTTTCATTTCATTCTGCTGGTGGGTGGCTAAAGTGTTGTGATAGAAATTAGGAATAATTGCATCACTGTTGAATTAGACCTTTGTTTTTTGGAATGAAACGAAGGAGAGTGTGCCCAGTACTCAGCAGGAGTTGATGTGGGGGACAATCTGGTTTAATTGAAAGGCACTTATCTCCAGGGCAGCAATATCCGTGTTCGTTTCATTAATCTTTCAGTGGTTCAATTCATAACAGTCTTTCTGAGAGCTCAGTATGTGTGCATTACAAAGTGTAGATTATCTTCAAGCAGGACATGATGGAAAAGTACAAAAGATATATTTTTAGAGTAACTGTATTACATTTCATATTCATTATTATTATTATTATTATTATTATTATTATTATTATTATTACAAAAGCAGATTAAACCTGCCACTTATTGATGTAAACTTTTATTTACACAGTTGAGAATCATCACATCAAGAATATGCCTGCATTTATATACCCAGAGTTGGCCCATGGCATCAACAGTGCTAGAGGCGCCTTCCTCCCATAGGGGCCCCATACACTCATGTTAAACTCTGTTGGGGAGGGTTACTGTAAGGAAGAGAGTAAATGAGTGTGAAAATGTAAATCTAAATCTAAACATATTGAACAACGTAGTGCTCACCACTTACTTTCCGCAAAAGGACTCTAAATTCATTTTAATAATGGCATGATATTTTTATTCTGAATTAGAGTAAGTGCGAATGAGTTTCTGAGAAGCAAATATGACATTTAAGTGGCCATTATGAGTTTGACGCAGGAACAATAAAGGTAGGGTAACAGAAATGTCAAAAATAATATGTACCAAAGGGTCACCATAAGAACGACATGTTAAATACCAGGAATGATGAACTACTTTTCAGAGTAAGTCAACTTCTATGCTCACCTGACAAAGTGTGACGTCCAGCACTTCTGGCAGGTGAAGGGACTGTTGCTGTGTGTTAAATGTATTAATGCATGATAATGCAGGCATATAGGCTGTAGTGTGGTTATGTGTTATCTATTATGACCTGAATTCATTATCTTTAGCTTTAATTTATTTTTATTATTATTATTATATAATTAATGTAACTTCCATTGGTCACATATACAACTCTGTAGAATGACTGATTAATAAATGATTCAAGGGGCACCAGTCCAAGGTTTTAATAGGGGAACAGATTTTAACAAGCTTTTAATATACAGTGATTCAGTCATCATTACATTTTTTTAAAACCTTTATTTAAGACCTTCATTTTGCAGTAAAATCTGTTTCACTCTTCTTTACTAAACATGTAAATGCATGAAAAGTATCATGTTTAATCCTATTTTTTCTTTAATGTGGGATCTGAAATCTTTTTTTTTTAATTTTCTACATAAAAATATGTGAAGTGGCTTGTCTTTAGAGGCCAAATAAATTAAATCCAGAAATTCACCTGAACACACCTCATTTCGCGACCACCACGCCCATCGGCGTAAATAGATTTCCAAACACATTTAAAAAAGGCAGTAGGTGTGAAAACAGACTGTTGGCGAGGTGTAGGATGGCAATGAGCATCGTGACGCACCTTGCACAGGGTGTAAGATTGGGTCCTAAGCCAGGTCCTTTGACTAAGTGAAGAAGAATGGAGGAAAAAAGGAAATCCTGTTTTAATTTAGAATATAGAACTCATACAGAACAATTTCACGCGCTTTTCCCTCTCAGAATTTTTGACATCATTGTAAATAATGGAAAGTAAATCTTTGTTTGCCAGTGGTGTTAATACTTGTTTAGGGAGCTGTAGCAACTAGGCTACTAACTTAATAAAGATAGAGTGCATATGTATGGAAAATAAATAATAGTTCACCCAGCACATCATACTGAGTGCCCAGTGCAATACACTCATACAAATTCAGTCTTAATATTACTGCATCCATAAATCAAGCTAAATGAGGCATCCCACAGAGGCAAACAGTCATAGCAGGTGTTGCTGTAACCTCTCATACACCTGCAGGTGCCGGAAAGTCATAAATAAATAGGTAGCACAATAATTTGGTGTGCAGCCTCGATATGAAGCCCTTTCTAATGTATCCCTGTTCTACATTATAGACGGTCTTCATCTCAACTTTGTTTTCTTTTCCTCCTAAAAAAAATCTGTACAATGTGGAAAGTTCACCTAAAAATGCTAATGTGGTTAATAAAGTAGTTTAGGGCCACTTGCCATAATCTTAGTTTGCAATATGCCAGGTGCCCCCGATAGCTTTCATGGGTGAACAATTCCATTAACCTCAGCCAGAAAGAGACAAGGCAGTCCCACTTAGTCTTTTTTACCTCTTTGCCCTTTTTATTCACCCAGTGATAATGACGAGAAACCCCTGAAGGGCAGCCAGCACTCACTAGTCGGGGACATCAAGGGAGGAGACAGTGGGGACAGCATGGTGGACTATGGCGATGAGGATGTCCAGTTCAACGAGGACGGATCCTTCATTGGAGAATATACTGGACGCAAGGACAGAGCTTCAATGGAAATCAAGGGAACCACTCAGAGTGCAGCATGAGAGGACTAGTTCAGTTGGACATGAAACAAGCTGACAAGAAACGAGCAGAAGGACAAAAAGGGATGAAGACACAGACCCACCAGGGACACATTTTTGATTTAAAGAAAATGTGAGAATTAATGTTTTTGATTGTCAAATGATGTCGCCTGGCTCATGTTATTTTATAAGGCTTCATTACATGCATATGGTAACAGATCAATCAGCTGTATATAGTTGCGTCAGGTATTTGTTTGTGTTGCTGAAATTCTGTCGACCTATAGAGGTATCACCTTCCACGCCTTTTTTTATTTCTCTTTCGCTCACTTTTCTGTAAGGACAGTTTGTATTTAATCCTGATCGAGGATAAAATGGGATGCAAATCAACAAACAAAAAGAGGCTTAGTTAGTTAGAGTCTGTAAGATTTCTGTTCTTACATGAACCTTTAGTTTTCTTTCTTTCCGATGCAAATATTGACATTTTATATTCATACCTGCATCCATTAAATGTGGTTTAATATGTGTACAAAGAGTTGTTCATTAAGTTATTTCACGTTTCTAAAATAAGGAGATAAAGGTAAAGGCATAATGAGGGTTAAGTTTTTAAAGCAAATGAGTGTGGCTGCTTATTTCTTTGTAAACGTATCAGGTTTGATGAAGGTCCAAGCTGCACTAATACTTTTGATAGCCATATACAAAGCATCCTGATCATTGTTGCATCGCGTGTGCGTTCAATAACTTATGTTTTACTCAGTAGCTTCTTGTTTGAGAAAACGCTGCTCATTTTGCCTTACGATGTTGTTAGCTTTGGTATTTAATATTGTAACCTCACAAGGGCTTCGAACTTTAAATTCCAACGTGTGCTCAAACGTGCACATGCGCTCACTGTGTGCAAGTCCTGATCCAACTGTGGCACTTTTCCAGCTCAGGATTTTACCAACATTTAATTGGCTACATGAGTTATTTTGTCCAGATCATGTTTATACAACTGGGGTGTAGCATTACAGTGAGCAATCCCATCATCACCCTTCTGAGATTTTGACCTTTGCTGTTTCTGTCAGATTTGCCTTTGTGCATATGCATCACTCTAACCGAGATGGAAAATATTTGTTAATGGCATCAGGCAGCTTCTCTGTACAAACATGTCTGTATTTTGCATGTTTTCTGCATATTGACATTTCACACTGATTTGACATTAAATATTACTACTTGTCTTCTTTATGGATTTGGTGATTGTCATGTCTTAATACATTCATCATTAATGGAGTACATTTCATGCATTTACCCAACTAAAACAACCAGACAAAGCTGTACAGATAGCAAAATTTACATTACAGTAGCAGTCAAAAGTTTGTACACACTTCCTTCTTGCTCCATTGTCCATTTTTTTCACTTACCCTATAGCAGTGGCAGGCTGTCAGAAGGTCTAAAAAATATCAGAATGACAGACTGATATTAATTATATTTTGTCCTTGAATACTTTCTGTCCATGAAATTATGCTCTGTCCACTTCCTTTCATAGGGTATGCCCCAGTTGCGCCACTTCTAGACATATATATCCTTATGATTGAATACTGTTTCAGTAACATTGTATCCTAAAATTACTCCCCCCCCCAAGTGTACACAGTATACAAATTCTTTCTAATCAGAGCATTTTCCAGCAGTTCAGCTTTTAATTTGGCATTATGGATTTGTAGTAAATGATTGTTGCTCATGCCTTATAATCTAAAGAAAAGCACAAGTAGATTATTTGCTGGATAACTTGCGACATTACGAACTCCAGCCATGTGCAATAAAGACAGTCTGGCACTGAGAAAGACAAATGGAATTCATTTTAGCAAGAGAAAAAAAAAGGATATGAAATACAAAAGGACATTTTCTTCACAGCATCACATGTCACCCAGTGTGAATTGTACAACTGGATGTTCTATAAATTTGGTACTTAGTTGTTTTGTGAATCTATACTGAAAACAGGTAATCTGTCATGTTTTGTATTAAATGCATGCAGACATGCTGGGAACTTAAAATGAGTTGAAGGAAAACAACCAAGTATCATGGTATGTACATCTCTTGAATACACTTTCAATTTCCTGAAAATAACAGTCCTGAGGTGCGTGTTTGTTATCACCACTAGGACAATTGTCTGTGCAGCTCACAGGATATCAGCAAGACATCCTGGGACCCGTTACCTTCTTTCATCAATTTCTTTTAATTTAAAAGTTTTCACAACAGTCTGTATTGGAAATTTGCTCAAATTTATAGTATACCTGTGCAACAACTTCCATGTTTGCTTTGTAAGTCTATGTTGTGCTGATCTTAGCTTCGGTTCATCCCCTAGCATTTATATTTCTTATTTGCATAGTGAGACTAAGAGAACTAATACATGCATACATCCTTTATCTTGAGCTTATTCCTGTAAAACATGTGAAGATGTTCCATGTTATAGGGTACAAAATATTAACATTGTTAACTTAGTTGTGTTTTGGACTTATCTTTTTCCTTAATTCATTTCCAGATGTTTGATCGGACTGAGGTCAACACCTTAACCTTTGTGTCATGTTTCTGAAACCATTTCTAAACAATTTTTGCGGTGCGGAACATTATTCTACTAAAAAAGGCCATTTCCCTGGAATGTCATGACCTGTGATTTCCCACTTGAACATTACCAAGAGAATCACACAACCTTTTCCTGCTTGTCTAATTTCCGGAAGGCATTTGATGCCATATATTTTTGACCAGGTCATATTTTTATATTCCTCCATGGTCTGGTTGTGATTCTTATGTATCTGCTGTTGGCAAAGGTTATACAGGGCACTATGACTGGTCTGCAGTTACACAGCAATGTACACAACTTTGACATCTATTTATGATGGACAGTGTTACCTCTCGGCAGTTGGTGGTATCTCCATAGGACTGGATAACCATGACCCTATAATTACTGTGTTCCCTATTCTTTTTACCACTTTTGGTAAGATGTAACCACTACAAATCCACAATTCAGTTTTAACCCATTTGTGTCACCATCAAAATAATGCAAAACTATATTGACTTGAAACAAAAAAATCTTATCTCAGTTCATTGCTATCTGCTTAATCTTCTACTAGGGCCGTAGGGGTGTTCCCCATGCCCATCAGGGGAGAATGTTTTAGGTGTTGGGCAGACATACACAGGACAGGGTGCCAATCCATCACTGGTCAACTTACAAACACAAACACACACTATGCAGGCACAATTTATATAGGGGCAATTTAGAGCAGCCAATTCTTCTTGAATTCATGTTTTTTGGACTGTGGGATGAAACTGGAGAACCCATAAAAACCCATGTGATTCAAACCTGGATCATGCCATCCCACAAAAAAAACTACTCTAAAATGAAATAAGAGAATTATTTACATATAAAAATGTTAATAAACCAAACATGTACAGTAAACCATGTGCATTTTTTCCCCAAAACAATTAAAATGAATTTATTAAATAAAAAGGTAAAAAAAAAGGTTTTGATGCATGAATTATTTATTAGCCATCATTAATAACAGATGATGATCTTTTGTTATTTAGCTTTATGCAAATAAACTTAAATTTGTGCTATAAATCTGTTTTATTATTATTTATATGCTTTTAATGGATAAAGTTAAAAGTGAGGGAACTAACTAAATGTTTTAATGTAATCCCTTTCATTCAGCAGTTTATGGCTTAAATCAGTTAATCTTTTCTGCATGAAAGAGATTCACTTCATTCATGTTCAATGAGAAAGAACTGAATCAGTTAATGTCTCTGCTATGAACTTGATTCGCTCTGCTCCCAGTCAGCGAGTCAGTGCTGAGTCAGTGAATCTCTCTTCAACAATGAAATTAGCTCTGCGATTCAGTGCAACTGTGCAAAGTATCAAACATGCTTTAGATTGATTACTAGCTCATGAAATGCATCAGCAGGATAGTGCTTCAAAGCCTGGTGTTCTTAACTTTCGTTATTGCACATATCAAATTTACAATAACAAACTTTCGGTTTTCACTTTGATATTGTATAATGCTATTAATCATTAGCCAGTAGCATTGTAATCCGATGCACCTGTGATTTGTTACACCTGCAGCTGCATCTGAAGCCAATTAGTTTCCCAGCATCCATCGTTAAATAAGCCTGCAGATGTTCAGTTTGATGGAAAGAGGATTCCCTCTGCATTTACTGCACCGCTCTCGCAGGTATTGTACTGCTTCTTACCTTAAACCCACAATCACATGACTGACTCTGCTCAGACATATATTATATTCATTCATTCATTCATTCATTATCTCCCGCTTATCCTCTATTAGGGTCGCGGTGGGGTTCCCCATGCCCATCCAGGGGAGATCGTCTCGGGCGCTGGGCAGATAGACCCAGTACAGGGCGCCAATCCATCGCTGGGCACACACTCACTCACACAGACACACTCTATATGGGGCAATTTTGAGAATTCAATTACCCTGATCCATGTTTTTGGACTGTGGGAGGAAACCGGAGAACCCGGAGGAAACCCACGCAGACACGATGAGAACATGGAAACTCCACCCAGATGGGTGGAGTTTCCCGATGTTGTTAGCTCCACCCAGATAGGGATTCGAACCGGGAATCCCTAGCGCTGAGAGACGAACGTGCTAACCACTAAGCCACCGTGCCATATATTATATTATAAACTTATATTATATATGTAAACGTGGACCCATTTTTTGTTTTTTTCTTTTATTAATTTTGTGTACACACACTTTCAGAGTTAAATGTCTTTGTTCTTGTGAACCTGACATGTTTTAGTTTATAGGGGTCAATGTACATAAGGTATTGTCAGGCACTATGCATGGTATGTAGGACTTGCACATGCTTGCAGATATTAAATATTGCTTTCATTATATTTACATTTAATATAATGAAAAGCTTTTCAAACTATTATTTGTCTCTTGTGGTTCTGCTCACCTGGTTGGATTTGGCATGCCCAACCGTTTTACCAGCATGCCGTGCACTGGTACACATATAATACCAATGAAATATCAAACAATTTGCATCAATATTTACAAATAGATGATAAATACTGTATCTGTAATGAGAAGACATTATTTGTGATACAGTGTGTAAGGGCAGATCTACTAACCCAACTGTGCTGGTACACACCCTACGATGATGAGACCACAGACTAGTCACATTTCATCTGAATAAAACACATCAAAACATCTCACATAGAACAATATTAATTTTACCTTCTTCCTGAGACAAGAGTAAGGATAAATATAGCTGTTATGCATGTAAAATGGAACAGTTGCAAGGGTGAAATGTCGCTAATGATACTGAAATGTTGCCTTATGGATCAAAACATCGAAGTTCTTTACAGTTCCTTACAGTATTGACACGCAAGCTTTGTGTGGCACCCCCTCAAACAATGCAGTAATAAGATCTTCAAATTTTAAACCTAGAACTTGCAATTTGACATTTTTCCATGATCTTTTTTTAGGCTCTTTTAGAAAGCGATATATGAGAACGAGAGGCTTGTTAGGCATGTGGGCAAAATTTCTGCCTCCTCCACTGTGCTTTGGGGACATCTGAAGGTATGATCTCAGCATATCGCAGCTCTGCAGCAAATGAATTGGTCCCTGAGTCTCAGGAGCTGTCAGCTATTCATTTTGTATGAAGGCTTCATTCATCACTACACTTCTTTTCCATCCACTTTCCTTCATATAGCAACTTGCAAATTTTATGGCACAGGAGAGCGCAAAGGAATGTTTAACATAAGTCACTGCTGTATACATGCATATCCAGATTTCCCTGTTCCTTACCGAAAGTAACTGTGAAAGGGTCAAAATAATGATTAAACGTCTGTACGTGTGTATATGCCTTTACATTTGTGGGATATAGGTAATTCGGCTACCTAAGTCACTTTCTGTGTGCGCTACCTAGAAGACCCAACAATGGATATGTATATTTAATATGTAGCCTTGATGCCTGCTCTATTTTACCTTCTCCAAATAAAATTTTTACCTCAGGAATTTTTTATTCACTTAAGTATTTATATTGCATTGACGTTTACCAGTGGGCACGGTGGCTTGCATATTTAACTCTCAGCATTTGGGATGCAGTTTAAATTTGTTTTTTCTCCAGTTTCCTTCCAGAGACAAACATGGATTCATAGTAAACTGACTGCTCTAAATTGCCCCTGTATATAGTTTGAGTGAGCGTGTGCCCAGCAATGGATTGACACCTTGTCCTCGTTTTTCTGCCCAGTGCCGAAACATTCACCCCTATATGCGCATTGGCTCATCCATGACTCTAGTATTGGATTAAGTGAAAGATAATGGATGGATGGATTTCACCTTTAAAAAAAAAACTTGTTACTCTGATAAACTAACCTGATAATCATCTCCTCTATACTTACATTATTAAGCAACAAAACAGCTGACTGTTAATTCCCTATCTGAATGCTCAACACATTTTGGAATTTCCTTCAAAGTTATTACAGATAAACAATATTCCATAATAGAAAAAAAAGCGAACAACTACCATTTGCATAAAATATGTGCTTTCTCAGTGGAGTACACAACCCAATATAACTTCCTCACCTTTCAGCTGTTACCATTAGAGGTCGCCACAGTGGGAGAGATATGCATAATCGACTTTTTTACACTGGGTCCCCTTTTTGACACATTTACCCATCGGGACCAGCACTGAGTACACTGATGTGTAGACCTCAATGACTGTGATTTAACATCTCTAATTTACCTGTCAGCATGTCTTTGGATGTGAGAAGATAGAAAAGACATGCAGACTACATTAAATGAACCTGTGTAAGCTCAACCTTCAAACCAATCCCGAGATTTGCTTACTGTGAAGCAAATGTGCTACCTGCTGAGCCACTGTACTGCCCTTAGCTTGCATAAATATTATGCAGTATACTTTTTAGGAACACTATACTAATGCTATGAATAGGTCTCCCTCAGCTCTTAATGTAGTCTCAATATGTGCATTTTAAAATGCATTTCCACTAACAGGGAAGTTATCTGGGTAAGTGGAATGTTTAGTCAGCTTTAAATGATGTTTTATGTTAAGGTTCAACTGTTGGATCTGATTTTACAACCTTTAATATTACATACCTTTTTATATAGAACAGAAACACATTTACTCTCAGTGCTAGAATCCAGGTTCAAATCCTGATCTGGGTGGAGTTTTTATGTCCTCGCCGTTTTAGCATAGGCTTGCTCTAAATTGCCCTTATAAAGTGTGTCTGTGTGAGTATAGTATGTGCAGCAAAGTATTGTAACCCTGTCCTGGGTGTCTGTCCAGCTCTTGAAAAGTTGGGCATAAGGAACCCCCCTCCGTGACACATTGTCAGATAATGAGAAGAGATGAGTTTTTGAGGAATAATGTACTTTGGTTTAAACAGATATTTCCCTTAATGAACCCCTTTTAATATCAATCCTATTTGTATCTGGTTCCTAGTTTCTTTGTGAAGATCTTATAAATGTACTATGAAATTTATGTACACTTTTCCTGATCACTTCAAATTAACATCTTTATTATGAAATACTGTGCCTCATTGTTGGCTGAGCTTTCCGTTGCATTCTGGCAGCAATATACAATAGATGCTGATGACTCATCTAATTTGCTGCCTTCATCACTGATTGCTTTATTGATGGGTTTTTTTTTTTTTCGCGTGGCATTCAGCTTTGTTAACATTAAATTTGGTTGGACAGTGAAAACCTTTTTCTACCACTGCCTGTTTTGGCCCCAATCTTCCAGATGACCTCAAAACAAGTATTGTGTTCACAACGACTGCAGTTCTCAATGCTGTCTCTTCACATGAACAACAGTTTGGCCAACAGGCTGACACTGAATGATTAGAGTTTGGTGGTTATTTGGAATCAGCAGCTTAACTATCAGAATGATATGAGACTTCACATGAAAACTTGACGGTAATTATCGCTGTTTAATCCACATGTTTTTTTTTATAAAGGGGTAATGACATTGCAGATCATACTTGGGTCTTGAATGTGGATGTAAGATGTTCTATCATGCATGGTTTTAAGAGCCGCATCGTGCAGTGCTCAGGTGTGTCTGCAAAGTAGGTCATATATTGCAGCAGCATGTGGGCAGAAAGAGGTAGTGCAAGTCTCCCGAGATGACAAGCAGATGGAGTGTGTATGTGTGAGTGTGTGCACGCGTGAGCTGGTGTGAACGATTCATTTTATATTAGCATCCAGCTTGATGAAAAGCAGACTGCACTACCAGGGTAGGTCAGATGGTCCTCCCAAAGCAGCCGTACATTGATTAAGCACTAACACTTTATTTAAATCATGTCAAGTCACTGACAATCATATAAAACAGATCATGGCTGATAATTTATTCTAGCAAGAAAATAAGTCATCATTTATTCTGCACTTGTTCGTGTGGTCTGTTTACATGGTGCCCAAAGGGAAAAAAAGAAAAAAAAAACTTTGCAGGTTTCCAACTTGGATAGTCATGTGGTTCATACTTCTTTCAGTTGTATTGCCATTTCAACTTATTGAAACACTCAACCGAGTGGCACGGTGGCTTAGTGGTTAGCACGTTCGCCTCTCAGCATTAGGGATTCCCGGTTCGAATCTCCATCTGGGTGGAGTTTCCATGTTCTCGCAGTGTCCACGTGGGTTTCCTCTGATTTCCTCCTACAGTCCAAAAACATGGATCAAGTCAATTGAGTTCTCCAAAATTGGCCCATATCGAGTGTGTCTGTATGAGTGAGTGTGTGCCCAGCGATAGATTGCCACCCTGTATCTGCCCAGCGCCCGATACCCCCCCCCCCCATGACCTGATATAAGATAAAGTGTAAGATAATGAATGAATGAATAAACCCCCAACATATTGGGCATATATAGGTTATTTAAAACATTTCAGCATTTACTATGCCTTCATATAGATTGTAGTCATGAATGTGAAAACATCCTGTTGCTTTGAGGTTTTTGAAACGTATTCTTTTAATAATAATTTACAATATTTGTTAAATATACAGTTGTGAAAAAAAAAAGTACAGTTTTAAATTATCTGGTTTAATGTATCAGCTATATATATATATATATATATATATATATATAATATATGTATTGTGTAAATATAAGCAGGGTATAGGTTTTCGCTCTTGTCCCTTTAGGGGCTCCGTAACTTTTACTGGATTTATGTATTTATTTATTTTTTTTCCAAATGTTTATTTTTAATGATTTGTTTTTGCAGTGCAGGAATATCTTTGGTCTTTATATTGATCATTTTGTAGGCATTACTCCTACTTTTCTTAACAACATTGTTTTAACTTTAATATGTTTGTTGCCATTTTATTATACACAGCTCAACCTCATTTTAATTGGCTTTAGATTTGGGCTTTGACTGAGCTATTGCAAAAACATAATTATTTTGTTGTACATTTGATGGTGTGCTTGTGCTTGCTGTTGAATTGAAGACCTTGACTTTAGAATGCTTGGAGATCATGGTCAAATCCATAGCTACAAACTACAAAAGTCCTGTGGCTGCAAAACAAGCCCAGATCATTACCCCTCCAACACCATGGATGTTGACATGCTGTGTTTGGTTTTTCCTAAACATTATTTTGTACGTTATAGTTAATTGTGGTTAATTTGCTAAAAGGACACTGTTCAAAAAAGGTGTACATTTTTGTTTCACATGAATGCATTATAAATTGTACTAAAAATATTTTAATCTAGCAGAAAACATTGTAATGCCTTTGATTTAAAAAAAAATTACCAATTGTTATTACAGGGCAGTCCCAGAAAGGAGTCATTTTAGTAAATATCATGTCTGATATTTAATATCAATATCGCTCACACACACACTATAAAGGGGCAATTTAGATATGGGCAATTTAGAGCAGCCAATTTACATTGAATCCATGTTTTTAGACTGTGGAAAGTAAATGTGATTACCCTTAAGCCACCATGCTGCCTGGATTAATTTTTACTATTTCTACATTTCTTACCCTCCTATCAAATCTCAACATTTGTCCCATTAATAATATTTACTCCAAGGCGTACAAGCTATTAGATGTTTGATTTTTCAAATCCTTTGTCAGTTGCAGCTAATCATATTTCTGGTGAAGTTGCCAAAACAATGAACTCATTCTAGCAAAGCTTTTATGAATCAAGACCAAAATTTGTAGAGAGATTTAGAATCCCTTCTGTGTAAATGTCTACACTCCAAGCACTTTGGCACCACAAATCCATCAAAAGTAAAGCACATGTACACATTCCTTTTGGGGTTTATAAGCAATTTTACAAATTGGAGTAACAGTGATAAATTAGTGTGTCCCAGTGTCAGATTTCACAATATAAGGTTTTCCTCATTATATGGCCTTTAAATTAAGTTTTTAAATGACTCCCACATCCTACTTCAATCTTACTAAATGTAACAGACATTTGGTTTTCAAAATAATTTTTCTTTAACAGTCAAACGTAATTTGTGTCAACATAACAGGGAGTAAGTTTGTATTTTGGAATTTGGGATGTACATTACCAGCCAAAAATTCAGACAAATTGCATATGAATGAATATCTACACATTATATTCAAATCTCATTATAGCCAAAGTCTTATAAGCATCAGGATTAAGGCCTATTTGCATCAAACAATAGTATACTGCATAATGTTTAACTACAAAGCACATTTCTACAATTTACACATTGTACATACAATAATTTTGCAAATAATGATAGAAACACATCAATTTGACAAGTCTTACAAAGACCATCATGAACCATTCAACCATCACCATTAAAAAGCATCTTTTTAAGTGATGCCTATAAGAGCTAAGGAAAAAAGTAATTTAAGGCTAATGCATTATTGACTGTTATATCAATAAAATAGCTTATTCATTCTGTCTCTAGTGGTCAGGCATAATCTAATTCATTTGAGTTGCTGCATTAAAATAGGTGTAAGAAATCCATGACGGCTCCATATATGCACATTTATCTCGGCAGAGAACATGTTCATCTGTATGACATGCAGGATGACTAAGTTCTACCCTGCACCCTGTTGAATTACATGCAAATAACACTGTCAGCATTCAGCCATATGAAGCTTTGACAAATCTCCTGGCAACAAAGCTATCAGATTATTTCATTATGTCCCCATTGCAAACAATACTGATAATAAATGATCTTATACTGCATATCAGGTTATCCATATTTCCTTACTGGCTGTTGATTCTCAGAAAAATTGAATGAAACTAAATAATATGAGAAGTCAAGCTTAAGCCCAAAATGCATACATCACCGATGCCACTAAGGAAAGGCAAAGCTGAGTGAAATTCTATTACTTAGATAAATATATGTAATTGAGCAACACAGACCTGGGCTTTATTGAACAATAAATCAAATGAAAACCATCATGGGAATTGTGCAGCCTTTTAGATAGTACCAAAATATTCCGCCTTAAATATGTTCGTGCAAGTCATAAACATAAGCACTGAAATGTACAGACTTCATTTGAACTTGCTTATTCATCTTCATTTACTTGCTTCTTTTATTTCCAGCATACAATAAGTGAAATCCCTGAAAGCTGGAATAACTGATTCATTTAAATAATGTATGAAGTTTTTCTGTATTGTATTTACACATGCAGACACTTTGAACTAAAGTATCTGGACCCTACACAATGTGTAATTGCATCCACAAAGACCCCCTTACTTCCTTCACCCCCTCCCCCCCCACACACACACACCAGTTTATTCAGAAGTGCATTCGTGAAGTCAGAGACTAAAGATACTTTAATATCTCACATTCTCACAATATCTGTTCTAATTCATTCAAAATGTATGGCTAGGTGCTTGATGTATATTGAAATTTGGTATGCTTGTGTCCTAACACACAACGAAGTTGATGTGCCAAGCAAAAAAAGATTTGTAGCTTCTGTATTTGCTATCATTAGTATCATCAATTTCTCAGTGTTCATTTCATATTCTTTAGGTTGAGATGAATGAAAATGTATAATTAATTTTATTTCATTATCTTGACCGTTAATAATTAAATCAGAGATTTTCCGCGCCCATCCTGAGGGAAAGCGTTTTGGGCACTGGGCAAATGCACTCAGGACAGGGCATCAATCCATCACTGTGCATAACTGCTTGGATGTAAAATATAGACCTTATTATGGAAATGAACATCTAGTAAGTACTATCATGTCAACAAAGTGGAATTCACTTCTGAAATGATTGAAGTCCGATCTATCTATATATAAATATATATTGGGTGTTACCTTGTCCTCTCACAAACCAGAGGTTGTCAGTTCAGATATATTTTCCTTGGTTTCTGTAAGGACTGTTTGTGGTTTGTAATTCATGACATTGTGATTGTCTGCCTTCTGTTTAATCAAGTATTTTGTTTTGACCACTACCTGCCCTTTGGGTGCAGCATTTTAGTGTTTATAGTGATCTAGGTGTGACAATAGGCCTAGAGATGTTACTTTTAACATTATTATTATTATTTAAGGGGCGGCACGGTGGCTTAGTGGTTAGCACATTCGCCTCTCAGTGCTGGGGATTCCCGGTTCGAATCCCCATCTGGGTGGAGTTTCCATGTTCTCCCCGTGTCTGCGTGGGTTTCCTCCGGGTTCTCCGGTTTCCTCCCACAGTCCAAAAACATGGATCAAGTTAATTGAATTCTCAAAAATTGCCCAATTTAGAGTGTGTATGTGTGAGTGAGTGTGTGCCCAGCGATGGATTGGCGCCCTGTCCCCCCCCCCCCCCCCCCCCCCCCCCCCCCCCCCCCCCCCCCCCCCCCCCCCCCCCCCCCCCCCCCCCCCCCCCCCCCCCCCCCCCCCCCCCCCCCCCCCCTAATAGAGGATAAGCGGAAGATAATGAATGAATGAATGAATTAATTATTATTTAAATACATCCTCTAATTACTGTAGGAAAGCTTTTGTTTCAGTTGGTACAGTCATGCTATTATGCTGTGATGCTCACATATTGACCTCAAAATCAGTTTACAGCAATGTGCATAATTATTCTCTTGAGTCCTCTTTGTTGCTAGCTGGTAATCTGAACTTTGATGTTTGGTTAGTAGATTTAATGATAAAGGGCCATAAGTTAACGGCTACTGCTTGTGCTGAAGTTCTTTATGCATTAGCTTCGTAAATATAAGTGACAGTTCTCATTTTTCACAGTTCGGTCTTTTTGGAGACACAAGTCCGCTTCATGTGTCAAAAGATAAATTTTAATTGCCATTTAAGTCATCTTCTCATTGTTAATGTTCACCTTTGCCAACACTGGCATTAATGTGTTTCTAGCACAACAGCAACAAGTATATCAGAAAGTTTGACATCATATGTAAAACCCAGATGCACCTTGGTTTAGCAAGTAAATCGTGAGGAGATCTAGACAGCAGACAAACTGCTGCTTGTTCAGCAAATTCATGTCCATCTGCAACCTATTACAGCTGGGAGCTAATGACATTTCTTGCTTTACAATTAGCATTCAAAGCAGGGACAGAAAAAGGATATGCCTAAAATGAAGAATTGTGTGTATTATGAAGAATTGTGTGTATGTATGTAAATGGCATTTTAACATGACATTTTGCTCCACTCATTGTGCATTTTAGGTTCCATTTACCATAAAGATGGACTTTGTAGTTCTACAATTCCAGACTGTAGTCCGTCTGTTTGTGGACTATAGTACATAACGTGTTGGTCCCTTTAAATTTGTTTTCTAATAGTCAGGACCCCAATAGTGTTTAAATGAAATTACTGCTGCACTAAAACCCCCTGAACGCATCAGTCACCGCAGAACTGACAAACAATCCACCACCCAAATTATACCTGTTCTGTATTGGTGTAATGGTCCTGGCCATTATATAACAATGAACCAACAGGAGATTAACAAAAACAAAGAGAACAGATGGACTAAAGTCTGTAATTGTAAAACTATAAAGTTCATCTAAATGGTAAGTGGAACAAGAAGGAGGTGTGTCCAAACTTTTGACTGGTGTTTCTTTATATATATTATATATATATATATATTAGTGTGTGTGTATATAATTATTTTTGTTCTTCGAAGGGCATTCGAGTTACAACTCATTGGTAAGGTAATGATGTATGCTACGGGTCAAGTGGATACGGACTGCAGTGTGACAGTCATTTACTGCTTCTCCTGAAGAAGACTGGGCCACCATCTGCAATTTTACGCTTGATTTAGAATCCCTTATCCCTCCTTTATTGCTGTGCACTTCGCTATCAAATGTGCATCAAACTCTCTTTGCCTGATTACAGCTTCTGCAGCAGTGGCAAGACTGATTTAATTGCCGAGGTGCTCAGCATTCATAGGCCAGCACAGCCAATACAGTTGGTATGGAAAGTTGATTATCTTAAAGTTTTATAACCAAAAATAGGGATGAGCTGGAAATTGAGTACTTGATGTTAAATCAAATAAAGTGTTATTACTCAGAACACACCAGTCTCAACACAGGAGTTAAAAATGGTCAGCCAACCAACAATATCTTCCCTGTAGTGAAACTATTAATGTCTCTCATAAGTGTATATTTTTCAAAAGCCAAGCAACACTACTACTTCTGATAATAATATATATATATGCTAACCACAGGTTCAAGGCTGTAGTTGGATAATGCTCCAAATAATATCTGGCAATAAGCCTGCCAGTGAGAATATAATTAGCTTTATTTTTCAATTATAGACCTTACCAGAAACAGAAATGTATCACATATCAGTATAATCTAGTTTGTAATATTATATCATACTGTATGTAAACTCACATTTTTTTATTGTTTATATTAATTCAATTCACATATATTATATTCATACCACTGCTATCTTCATAAATAGTGTATATATCTGTTGTTTCCAGACGAATAATTTGTCTTCCGGAATTACTCACGTTGTCGGAATTAAGGTATTTGACCAGTCTTGAAAGCTTGAAATCTCTGCAATTTTTATTTTAGGTCAAAGTAATCTGGTCAGTTACTTTCCGTCTTGCTTACTCTAACATTTGGCTTGCATTGATGGTTCTATGCAGCAAGTTGTAGCTACTAAGTTGCATCCATGGTCTGTGTGAAGTGCACTTTCAAAGCTACTGTCAAACCCTCAGGAGAATTAAAGTCTTTTCCCTGCTTATTTTCCAGCTTGGCATCAGTTTTTCCCCTGGGGCAAAGCGGCAGCACACATACACACCCTATAATACAATTTAAAATGGTAGTCTGGCACTTTTGTATCATTTCTTAAAGACTGTAAAAGTTAGGTTTTGTAAGGTTGTTAAGACTGCAGGTTAACAAACAAGAAATAATTATTTTTTGCATTTTATATTACTATTTGCAGTGAATTTGTTTATTTCTAAATAGCCATTAGACATTTTGGATGGATCTTATTTTATACAAAACATGTATTAAAATTTAAGTAGCTTCACAGTTTTGAAATATGTTTATATATGTACTGTGTATATACATGCTAGAATATGTTTGCATTGCATTGCTGGCACATAATTGACTAATTGCATTGAAGTTTTAACTGGTAATATACAATACTGTGACTGTTTTTCCTCCAAGAGTTAAATACAGTTTCATATTTAGAAATTAAGATTCGAGTTATAATTTTAAATCAGTTATAGCACAGTCTAATGTTTCTTTTTAGAAAGCAAAGTTTATGGCCAGAATATTTAGTTTAACTTATTTTATAATCACTGCCATGTATTAAAATATACCATGATTTTCATTTTATCATTTTTATTATTATTTTACATCGGCCAGAAGAACTAGTGCTGGTGACAAAGATACAGTTTAATGACTGCAAAATAAATTAGACTCTTCCCATTAACGAGGCCATCTAAGGACACTTAATTATTTTACTTACCAGCTGAGGGAATACACCACGTTGGGTGCTACACTTTGTTCTAATGGACATTTTTATATTTGAAATCTAAAAGAGGAGATGGCCTTGGCTTGGCTGTTCTAATTGGTACCTGCAGTGGCAATCTTTTTTGCAGAGTCAGATAGGGCTTGTTCTGTTGCCCTGGCAATAAAATATGACATTTGGAGGAAATTGGATCCTGTACTTGTCTGTTAAGATGCTGAAAGGCATGGTGGGTGATCAAGAGTAGAAACCAAAGTCAAGGTTTCTACAATGGGCTTGTGATCTGTACAAATATACTCTAATGTCCAATGAAGCTATTTTTTTTGGTAGAACAGCATCACAAATACACAAAAATATATTTAGGGCCAAAAGTGATATTATACAATGTGTTGAAATTATTCTCTATCAAGTTCCACAAACTGGTTTCTGTACCTGTTATCTGTTTCCTTTATTTCAAGGCTTTTCAAAAGATCTGTATCAACTAAACTAACCCCTATACCCACATTACAGTCTGAAGCACTCTACTGGGAGTTTTGTATTTGAAAGCCTGTCCCTAGAAACACATATTGCTAGCCAAACTGCATGAATGACACAGATCTATTATTCAGTGTCTTATTTCATGCTTTTTGGTCGTTCATCTTCTCTACCTTCTATGTGTACAAGGCCAGTTTTAGATCAACTGCAAGAAAATTGAGTAGACCTGTGTTTAGGTGCGTTTCCATGTACCTATCCTCTGAATAGTAAGCCATTCTTCACAGCTTATGTGTATTTGACACCATTTCTTAGCTCTAGCAGGATATGCAAGGCTTAACTTTGCCAAGAATGTCACTTCTGATTATATGTAATCTATAAATGATTTTTGAAAGCACAGTAGCATCAAGGTAATAATCCATTTAGTGTTGTCATTAAGATTATTAGCCATCTAGAAATGCATCACTGCTGTGTTTTTATAACACATTTTAACAAACACAATGCCGCTATGACCATGTATGTCTGCGGTAAACATAAATGACCTGGCAGTAAAATATTTTGTCTCCTGTGGAGGAAAATCTAATTTTGCAGTTAGGTTTGGTGTATGCACTGGGTTACAGGATTGCAGTATAATTCTATCTACTTAGCATTTAGTGTAATATTCAGATTTGTTTTATATATAAAGTTCTATTTTGATGAAAATGGTTCGCACATATGACTCTCAGCACTGGGGATCTGGCCAAATTTCCATGTTCATCCTGTGTCTGTGTGGGTTTTCTCCGGGTTCATCAGTTAGCACATACAGTCCAAAAACATGGATTCAAGGTGAATTAGCTGCTCTTAATTACCCCTTTTATAATGTGTGAGTGTGTGCCAGCAATGGATCGATGCCCCGCTGTCCTTGGTGTGTCCTTTCTGCTCAGTGCTTAAACCATTCCCCCCTGGATGGGCATGGGGAACTCCTCCACAACCCTAGTGGATTTGTTGGAAGATAATGAGATGAGATGGACTTTAAAATACTAGTTGTGGGGTTTTAAATATTAAAAAAAAAAATCCAAACACACTATATAACCCCACCTTCCCCGTTTTCTGTCCCCTTTTAACCAACATTCCACCCCCCTGGATTTAGGAAGAAAATGCATATGTATTTTTGCCCATTAATCCAGATTCTATTCCAATCTTATCAGAACACTAATTCTAGTTCATGAAGATTGCAGGCCAGTCAAGTTGTTACCCATGTAACTTGCTCTTATTTTGTGTTCTGGGCCACAGACAAAGACTTTTTCCACACTGTTCATACAAAATTAAAACATACAATTGTTTCAAGAAGAATAGGTATGTTACTAATTTTATAGACCTGTAGGGATGAATGACACTGAACTTAGTGATTAATAATTGTGACCCAGAACATTTGTCTGTAAGGTGTGAATTTATCTACTTATTCCTAACTTGTGAACAGCAATATAAATGCACCATGAACAGCTGCATGGTGTGTTTTACCTTATTAATAATGTATTGTATAACATTTTGAGCAGAATATGCTTCGTATTTTGTCATGCACTCGTGGTAGTGTGCCAGTGAGTTGTCATGCACTCATGGTAGTGTGCCAGTGAGCTGTCATGCATTTATGGTCTCACGCCAGTTTCCCAGGCTGTCGACTTCTTTCAGCCTTGTGTTTACATTTTCTATTATTTTTCTGTTACTAAATCTGGTGAATTTGCGATACTAAATTGTTTCTAGGTATGACAATGTTTTGTCTGTGGGTTTGCACTCAGGTGGGTCTTTCCAGGGTCTTTTTGCACTTTTCAGCCAGTGTAGTGTTTTTGCCTGTGACCCTAATTAGGAAAAGTAGTACAGAAAACAAATATAATTGGGTTATGGTTATTATAAAGGGTGGCTTAGTGGTCAGCACGTTTGCCTTTAAGCACTTAGAATCCACGTTCGAATATGGTTCTGGGTGATTGACATCGAACATGGAGAGAAACAAAAAAGACCATACTTATTTAATCGAGACGATACAAACCCATATTCCTAAACTAGCCTGCTTGCAGTGATATGTTAAACATGATTTTGCCAATGTTTAATCAGCTTTATTTTAAGGTGTGTGTGTTTTTTTATTTATTTTTTTTATTTTAACATTTGAAACCTGCTGGACCTTGCAGGACTGTGTAAAGAGGAAACTTGCCATTGCCAGTCCTTTATTTCATACTAACATTTACCGACCATGTATTCATCTCTTGCATTTAAAGCTGCAAGGTGTTCTTCCTGCATTCATCTGTATTTAATAGGGTGACACTTGCTATCCTGGTATGTCAATTCCAACTGCCTTGACTTCCAAAGACAACTGGCAAAGCTATAATTTTAGTGCAATTGTATTTGAAGCATAACTTGCCCACAGGCAAAAATGGGAAGGCAAAATTACTATCCACAGGTTTGAATGGTTACTATTATGCAAGCTGGTGTGAGAAGAAAAGAGGTCCAATAACCGAAATAAAATGACAAGTTGTTCCAATGTTTTGCATGAACTCTGAATTTGTGGTTATGTTACCTAATGGTAGAATAGTTCTGTTTTATTCTCTGGTCCTCTGATGTAATATTCAGCAGGAGAACATCTATTTCATTATGTATCATTTGAAAGAATAATGTTGTATCTTATTTTGCCATGTTGAGATATTTATACAGTCTGGAGTCAAGCATCTGAATTGGGTGGGGTAACTATTCAACCACACGCGAATAACATGACTTGATGGTAATACTACACTTATCCTATTCTTGGCGAAACAACATGCAGTCAGATGCTCTTTAACAATCACAAGCACTGCTTCTTATAAGAATAAAATCATGACTAGAGAGATGAAAACAGAATAATGTGTGAGGGACCCAGCGCTGGGGTCCGACATTACAATCCAGGTTGCTCTGGGTGGAGTTTCCCTGTTCTCCCTTGTCCATGAGGAGTTTTCAGGGTTTCCTCCCACAGTCCAAAAACATGGATTTTAAGGTGAACTGGCTGCACTAAATTTCCTCTATCATAAGTGCCCCTTTATAGGGTGTGTGATTGTGTGACCAGCGAAGGGTTGGGGCCCTGTCCTGGGTTCGAAACGTTCTTGTCTTTTTTTTTTTTTTTTTTTTTTTTTCCCCCACATGAACTAATGTATTGGGACACATTTGTGTGTTTTTTTTCATCTGATTATGTAAAAGAGCTGAGGCACTGTGGCTTAGTGGTTAGCACGTTCGCCTCTCAGCGCTAGTGATTTCTGGTTCGAATTCCCATCTGGGTGGAGTTTTCATGTTCTCCCCGTGTCTGCGTGGGTTTCCTCTGGGTGCTCCGGTTTCCTCACAAAGTCCAAAAACATGGATCAAGTCAATTGAGTTCTCCAAATTGCCCCATATAGAGTGTGTATGTGTGCGTGTCTGTGTGAGTAAGTGTGTGCCCAGCGATAGATTGGCGCCCTGACCTGGGTGTATCTGCCCAGCACCCAAAACTTTCTCCCCTGGATGTGCATGGGGAACCCCACCATGACCCTAATAGAGGATGAAGCGGAAGATAATGGGTGAATGTAAAAGAACCTTTGTGAGGTTAGACACTGATGTTGCATATAATGACCTGGCTCACATTTCTTTACAAGGCCATCTGAAACATTTTCAGTGGGGATTAGATCAATGCTCTGTGTAAGCCGGTTAATTTCATCCACACCAAATCTACCCATTCATACCTGGCTAATGTGTACCTTGCTTTATGCATCAAAATACAATTGTTCTTAAATAGCAAAGGGCCTTTCCCAAACTGTTTCCACAGAGAAGGTTTTATCTTCTAACCATCTCAAGGTGCTTTCAGATCAAGACAGTGTTTAGATTTTTTTTTCTAGTTTCGACTGCTTTGGTAGAGCTCACTCTCTAGCCTAATCCTCACATTGAGGGGATTAGGGCTTTTATCCTGTGTAAATGGCTTCCTGTGTGTCACTGAACAACTGGACCGACTTTCACATCCAGGAGGTTTTCTTTCCTTTGCTTTCTTTTATTGACTCTGACCTTCAAAACAATTTCGATGGTTAAAGTCCTTGACCTTGTTAATAAAGATGGAAAAGTTTTGGTGTTTAATAACGGATTTGAACAAAAAACTGTTTTTCTGAAACTATGTTGAGCAGGACTTCACTTTTCTGAGTTAGTATATAAAACATTCTTACAATTTTACCAATTAAAAATTGGCAGTTTATTTTTTACAATGGTCCAACAGTGCTATTCAAATCTTTAGCACCTGGAACAAAGTGTGACATTAATAAAGTCTTTAATTAAATCTGTTGTACTGCCAACATTTTGTTCTCTCGTGTTTCTGCAACACAGTGAAAGATAAAACACTTTACAGCAATGTCCCCAGAGCAAATAACTGAAGCACATGTCTTCCAATTTTTCTTTGTTATAATCCTTATCACAGACATTTCTTTCAGTAGTGTGTGTGTGTGTGTATACTCACTTTAAATTGACTTCACACACAAAGTTGTAAAAATGATTCATATTTGGTTAATAAAGTAAATTGTGGGATTTGTGAATGTGTGAGTGTTCATATGATTACAAGCCCAATTTTATTTTTTACAATTTATGCGTAATTGTTCGCTACTTGATTTTTTTTTTTTCTTTTCTTTTTTTTTTCTTTTTAACAAACTTTAACTACCTGTGAGAAAAAAAAAGTGTCACCTAAATATAAGTTTCCATTGTTCACAGTAGCAGTAAACACTCTTCACCAATCACATCTTGAGTCGCTTCTTTTTGGTTGTAAAAGAGTGAAATGAATGTCTATGTAAAGTCCCAATGTATAAAACCTTGTGTGTGTGTGTGTGTGTCGGTGGATTGGGGGACTTTTAATGCCTACAAAAGCCATCAATGTCTTTTTTTATGGTTACAAATAGATCAGAACTAATTTTACACTGGTCAGTGGTAGAAGAAAGATCGATACAAATAACACAAGTGTGTGTTTATCTCCAATTTTCCAGAAGCAAGGTGATAGAAGAGTAATACCCATTTAACCCTTAAAGACAGCTGGGTTATTTATGTGGTAATTGTGTAGTTTAAAATAGTCGGTCTTATCCTGATTACAAGTGCTTCAATTATTTATGTGGAAAGTTAAGTGGTAGCTAGCTCGTGGACTTTACCCAACCTTGATCACGAACTGTGCAATCATTTTGATGGAAGGTTCACAGGTTGCTACATAATGCAAACATTTACCCTTAGATAATTCAAGATAACCGTTAGATAACCTAATATAATTTATCAGTGTAAACTTGTTAATGATGGCGGTCATGACATTACATTAAGATAATTTGGCTTTGTGTCACCAAATTCACTAATGTGCTGAGAGTAACAGCATTATAAAAGAAAACATTTGAAAAAGGCTTTGCGTTGACCTGGGTTATTTATATATAGCATTACATGCAGATTCAGATGAATAGCCATAGAAATTGGTTGCCTTGAAAAACATTCTGAATCAGCTGCTAATCATCAGCTAGAAAGAATGAACCGCACTCAGTACATTTAACACAAGAAACTTTTGTTTTCTTTGTTATTGCGAACTCACAAATTTTACCTGTTTCGGGGCACCAACACAAAAGGTAGAAATCTACCAACTGGTTTTAAATTTAAGACCTGACCATTTTCAAGTGGTTACCATGGCCACACATTAATAAAAACATTTGATCCAACATACCCTTCTGGTGTGGCATGATGGCTTAGTGGTTAGCATGTTTGTTTCTCAGATCCAGGTTTGCATCCCAATCTGGGTGGAGTTTCCATGTTCTACCCTCTCATGTGAGTTTTGTCTTGGTTCTCCGGTTTCTTACACAATCCAAAAAACATGGATTCTAGATAAATGGCTGCTCTAAATTGTCCTATATAGTGTTTGTGCATATGTGTCCTGGGTGTATCTGCCCGGTGTACAAAACTTTCTCCTCTGGATGGGCTACATGCTTCCCTATAAGGTATTTGTACAGATTCTGCTAATGTTATAATGTTTTTAATTTCACTGTTAACATTTAATTTGACAGTTCTCTTTTTTTTTATTTTTTAGACCAGACAGTTTAATTTTTTTTTGAAAATCCATGCATTCAAACTTGCATACCCTAACAAGTCACTGTTTGGCTGCCAGATACCTTGAAATAGCAAAGGGGTGTTACTAATAAAAGAATGCATTGCTTAGAAAACACCGTTTGTTCTTTTGTTTGAAAATCCTGAATACGCTCTGCTTTTGATGTAATCTGAATCCACCTTGCCTTTGAGATTAGATTTAGACATGATGCAATAAATTCAAAATCCACTTGCAGATATAAAGTGGGACTCATTAGACAATGGATTTCGACAACAAAGAGAAAATACATTATACCTTCTGTTTTTCTTCTGGTGGGGTCAGGAAAGGCTTATGGGATTTTAACTTTTATCATATGAAGTGTCAAGACCTGAGCATGCCGTTGCATCATAAAACAACTTCTTCAAAACTAACTGCATGTCAGTAATGTTAAAACAGGTTCTTAACCTAGTAAAATAGGCTGTTTTTGCTGACCTAACAAAATTTGAGTTCAGTAAATAAAACACCTTGCTTTTATTGAGCTTAGTGTGAATAGGACATCATAAAAGCTCAGCGGCTTTAATCAAGAAGACCGTTTCATCTTCTGCAGTGGCACGAAGCTTAACCCAAATGAGTTATCCATGAAAACTGAAATAATGTCCTCTGTTTCATTTTATTCCCATTAAACCATTAGAAAAATACATTAGTGGGTAGGAAGTTAGTTAATTAATCAGCAGACGCATCTGTTCTCAGGGGATTGTGCATCTGGCTGGTTTATGCAAGACATATATGACAGATTTGGGCTAGATTTTGATTTATTGGAAAGGGTTTTTATCAGGAGCACACATTTGTGCAAGATGAGATAATGTTTTGTCAAAATATATTGTAGGGAAACTATTCATGCAATGAAAAAACAATAAATAACAATAGTAAAATGCACAACCTGCACCCACAAAGAATGTGCGAAGGCACATTTAATGCAATGCACTAGCACTGGTATCTCCGGCCTATATGTCATAGCTGTGGGGTTTTGTGTGTATGTGTGGCTGATTAAAATAGACTGTTGCTGTTTGGCAGAGATAAAGCACCTAATCTCTTGGGTCAGAAAACTACCAGTGTCTGAACTGGGCATGAAATATGAAACCTAATGATACCAAATTATTGGGTGTAAATATATATTTATAAAGATAATTGCATTGTTGCCTGAAGAAATAATATTATTAATAATGCCAGTTTTAGATACTCCTTCAATGAAAAGACTGTTTGCAGAACAATAACCACCAGCAGGATCAATGAGGTTAATTAACATTATCCTCCACAATAAAAAGCAGTTTTCAAATACAAAAATAAAATAAAACCCAGGCATATGAAAAGACGAATCATAAGCAATGGGATTACAGATGTTTTATGTTTAACTTACTATAAAAGTTCTGCAAATGTAGTCCAAGCGGCATGAAATACTGTGTTTTTTATAACTACTACATTCAATTACTAATACATGGGATTATTACACAACATTCATTTTAAAATTGTACAAATCAAATTTTTGAAAATAAAAAGAATGTATAAAGTATGTAAGCAAAGTATAAGTGATGAGTACTCTCTTTTTTAATTTACAAATTTGGGCCAGATACTTGTTTAACCATTAAGTTTGATTATCTTTTTGATTTTAAATGCCTTAGAATTGTGGATGCTGATTAGCAACTGGATTTATTTTCCCCAATTATAACCACCTGGAAATGACTAATCATGTCTTATCTCAGATGGTCCCTGAGGGGTAATCTTTCTATTGGCTTTCAGTAGGTGCCTGCATTCAATACAAGGCACTAACTCTGACACACACACACACACACACACACACACATATATATATATATATATATATATATATATATATATATATATATACACACACACACATATCCATTATCTTCCACTTTATCCTCTACTGGGGGAGGGGGTTTCCCATGCCCATCCAGGGACACCCAGGACAGGGCGCCAATCTATCACTGGGCACACACTCATTCACACAGACACATTCTATATGGGGTAATTTGGAGAATTCAATTGATCTTGATCCATGTTTTTGGACTGTGGGAGTAAACTGGAGAACCCAGAGGAAACCCGAACGGACACGGGGAGAACATGGAAACTCCACCCACGTTGGGATCCGAACTGGGAATCCCTAGGACTGAGAGTTGAACATGCTAACCACTAAGCCAACGTACCGCTCTCTCTCTCTCTCTCTCTCTCTCTCTCTCTCTCTCTATATATCTATATCTATATATATATATATATATATATATATATATATATATATATATATATATATATATATATATATATATAGTAATACAGTAAAACACTTGTATTCTAAGCATGATGTATTGCAAGGTACCTGATCTATGAACATAGAAAAAAGTCTAGCAGTGCACAACCTCAATTTATATTTCTATTTTACGAGTAATAGGTTTTAACTTTTACATTATGCACAACTCAAATTAGGTCAAAAAACCAGGTTACTCAAAAAAAAATACATCACACTTAAAAGTAAGTAAAAGTGTGTTTGCCGTGGAGCACGGTCTGAAATGACTGTTCGGCCATTGACTTCGTGTGAAAGTAGGAGGCCATGTTGGCTCCAGCAGAAGCTTATCAACCTCCCACTGAGAGAAACTGATTTGCCTCTTGCCATTTATCAAGGCTACTGCAATCATATTCAGAATTCGCACAGCGGGTCTCGGGTCTGGTAAAGAGCTTGGACCCTATATTTCAAGACTATATTTTTTTCCCCCACAATGTTATATTAAAATGTAAAAATCAAAGTGGCACTTCTATGATCATTTTAAATTTCTGTTAAGAGTACAGGGAGTAACGGCAAAGTTCAGAACCTATTAGGCTCAAGACTCTGTGGTGCATTCAGTAGTACAATAATTGCCCCTGGGCCACAAAACCTGTTGTTCTGTAGAATGAACAGTTTCCATTTGTTGAAAACTCATAAATCATGTGATATGTGTTACACCTTCACTACAAATGCATCATTCCTCTGAAAGTGTGGTATAACTCATCTTATTTATGGCTGCAACCTTTCCTGATAAGCCTGTAGATTTCCACTTGACAGACTCTCCGGTTTTGCCAAGACAGTGTCAAACCACCATAGGAGGTTGACACTTGACATCCATAATAAAAGATATGATATAAAAGGACCCAAGATTTTATCCAGAAAAGTAACTCATGCTTTAACGGTCGACAATGAAATACATCTACTAAAATAACTTTAATAACAGCATCTGTCAATCATTTTAAGTCATGCAATCATGTATTCATTTCTTAAGGTAAGCTTTGAAATTACTTTCTAGTTAATTTTACCTTCATTCACACAAGAATGTGAAACACTTGTCAGGTTTATATTGAAACTGAGTCTCGACATACCATCCTTTATTAACATATGCACATAGTGAACGTAATGTCCTTAGATACAGTCTGGTGGTATTAAAGAGAAATTTTCAGCTGTGCATGTGCATTGTGTAGGCTTAGTAAATTGTAAAACTGCTTTTAGGCAATGTACTTTTTGTAAAAAGGCTTGTATGAGGTTCTATAAACTCAACCCTGGCATTTTATGAACTGCAGTTTAAAGAAATGCAGCTGGATGGCTTCACATGCCTCAGAGGAAGCATTACATTAACATTCTATTTGGTCATTTAACAGACGCTTTTATTCAAAGTGACTCAAAGTATCCCAACTTGATTAGGGTCAGAACATAGAGTTGGTCATACAGAACAACAAGGATTAAGGGTCTTGCAACCTATACTTGCCACTTCCATGTATTTTAACTACCAACCTTCAGATTTATAACCAAACACCCAAACCACAGCTACAATCTTTGCATGTACATGGCTCTTGGATGTGTTGTAAAAAAAGACATGTGAGTTGGCATATGGTCATGGGACCAAAAAAAAATGGCACTGAGCAAAAAAAATACAAGAAAAGCTTACTGATTTAAACCCAAAAACATGAGGGGGAGAAATCTATATATATTGAAAAAAAAAGTCACTCCAAAATGTTGATTTGATCATAAATCAGGCGCTACTAATGCAGAATTTGGATCAAGTTTTAGCTGCTCTTTCCAATAATCAATGTGTTTTAATGAGATTAAATGTCATTGATTTTTGCCCTCAAGTGATCCAAACCGAAGAGACTGTTTACTGATTTCCTTATTGCCCTTTTACCAGTGAGTGGCATCCTTTTCTGTTTTACTCTGCCTAAGATTCTCTTTGGTTGTACTATGTTCTCCACAACGGTGAGAGTCTGGACAAAGAAAGATAATCGGTTTGTACTGCTTTCATCCTTAAGGCTTATAACAGCTTTGCTGAAGATCAGTATAGTCTCCTGTAAGAGAAGATTTTTTTTTCATTGACAGGATAGAGATGACAGAGTTTATGTAGTCGACTCACAACTAGTTAAACTGGAAAAAAAAAAAAGTTGCTTTGTGGAGTTGCTTAGACATTTAACTAATACCTCAGTATTCCAAAGCTTTAATTATGGGTGTTTTATTATTATTTGGCAGAGAAACCCACAAATTGGTGGGGAATGTGGTAAAGAGTTACACTTGGCAGTCTGTTGGCAGCGTTTATTCAACGCCTTCTTGCAAGGCTCCGATGCCAGGCAAACAGTGCAAATAATGGTTTTTGAAAAACAAACCTGGCTTTCAGAACAATAATGCCTGTGTTCCCAGAGGCGACATTTCTCAATTTTCCCTTATCTCTGCACCTTGAAAGCTGATTTAGATGAAGGAGCAGGCCACTTTTCATTCTTCTGCTGTATAGATCTCCATGTCTCCAGAGGGTAGGCCAGCCACTTAGTATTGAACAATCCAACAATCAAGATTTTACTCTTCTCCTATGGCTGCATTCCTCTTAGAAACTGAGCCGAGATAAACACTGGTTGCAAGGGGGAGACCTTGGCAACTCTCAGGTGGCTAGCAAGGTGTCGGTGTGTGTTAAGTTTTTCTGTCATGAAAAAATTGCTTTACCAACGAATGTTGGGGGCGGGGGTACAAAATTGCAGCACTTTGGCTTGCTGTGACAGCTTTCCACACGGTTTAAAAGCAAAGTCGAAAGATCCCATTATATCCTGCCTTATTTATTCAACCTGACAGAGCAGAGCGAAGATGATGCTGTTATCAATGCAAACAAATGCACTAAAGGTTTTGTGAAGCCATGTAAGTAAGAGTAGGTGTGGGTTATGCCTTTCAGGTTATTAATCCTGAGTCTGGATCTTTATTACTTTAAGAATTTTAAAAGCACTGACATTTAGAATCCCGAGTCAAACATATCTACAGTGTACTCCTGAATAATCAACAGGTCACATTGGAAGGAAGGGATTAGTTAATCTAAATTAAGAAACAAAACTTTGCTAGTATACAAACTGGTGATTGCATATTAACTCTCTTACTGTTTTCCCCATGTCAACATTGGTTTACTCCGGGTTCTTCCCACAGTCCATAAACATTGATTTAAGTTGAAACGACTGCTCTATATAATGTTTGTGTCTGTGTCAGTATCTGGCCAGTGATGACTTGGCACTGTGTCCTGAGTGTATTTGCCTTGTGCTTAAAACCTTCTACCCTGGATGGACATGGGGAACCCCCCATGACCCTAATAAAGTTTGAAAAGATAATAATAGTGAAAGATAATGAGTTGATGATTTACTATAATTTTTTTTACACTGACAGTGAAAGGACAGTGAAAGAAAGTATAAAATGCTTAATCAATAATGATATCTCAGTAAGAAATTTTTCATGTCTTTCATGGATAATGCTTATCGCAGCAATTTCTAGCTATTCATTCATTTCATAAGAATATATTTTCTATTAAGGGAATGCTGTTACAGTTCTTAGAATAGAGAATAAAACCTTTTATTGAAAATGTATTGGACATGATATAGAAGACAAACAGATGCAGAGGATCTTGTATCAAGTTCTAATAGGGAATTAGTTTGAGACAACTACATTACAACTACAGGAGCTTTATGAAAAATATTTATTCTTTATATTTTCCCATATTCTTTTATATTTTTTCTGATTATCGTATTATATATTTATATATCGGAATACCATTGTGCAACAACCTCCTTATTGAATTCGTCTTCTCTCTAAACTGATTCCAGTGAATTAGTGCATAAGTGGACAACTTTATCGACAACACTTGTTTTCTTCCATGGTGTTTTGAAATTCTTTCAAAGCTGAGTTCCATGTATTTTGCAGCATATCCCACAGGAACTCGGCCTCAAGTGAAGTTTATTTTCAAAATGGCATGGAAGCTCGGTCATGGCTTACTCATTTCATTTCAGTGGGAATGGAAGTCATACTCGGTGTCTGAGGCACTCTCCCCTACTGAGACATATTTGATCCACGTTTGACAACTTCTGATTTGACTCACACAAAAACAACCTTGACAGAGTAATACATCATCTCATTTAGTGCCTCAACAAGTTTTATTCAATGCACACCGATATTATTTTCAAACTGCGTTGCCATATTCCCACTGGATTTTTAGAAAAAATGCTTAGTGGTTTCCATCGCTTTCCAAGGTTAACGCTGCATTTATTTATGCAAGCTCATTCCAAAATTTGTTAAAGACAGAGCAATATCATAATAACTGCAGATTCAAGAGGGGACATTGTAGAGAGAGGAGGAAAAAACACATCTTTCTCTAATTAAGGAAACATCGAAGCTGCTCTCCATAGAGGAAATAAATCATACAGCCTTCATGGCCTTAGGCAAGGACACTTTGAGTGGTTTACAGAGACCGATACATCAACCCACAACTTGGGGTACATTCTAAATGAAAGGTAACGAAAAAAGTCTAAAATCTATTACACAATAAATTAAGTGGTGGCATGGTTGAGAAGTGGTGGGGTATATTGTTTTTGCTTGTTGGGTTTTCATGTGTCTGCATATGTTTTGCATCTATATGTGTAAAACTCATGATGGCCTGGTGACCTGTGTGGGTTTTTTTTTTTTTTTTTTTTTTTCAGTATTTTATTCACTTAGCACTGGGATAGGCTATTAAAACCATGGTGGCCCTTACCACATTCAGTAAGTGGTTTAAGTAAAATAAATTAATAAATGTCTAAATAAATTTAGGCTTTTATTAAAAGCATTAAGGCAGGGAAACTTTTCATTGTGCCACACGTCAATTTCTGTAAAATTGTAAACAAATGATACCCCATGTCTCATGTAATACCAAGTCGAATTATTCAACTATCACAGAAACACTGATCTTGTGTATCAGTCAATTGGCTTTGGAGAAAACATTAAACAAATGGATCTAAATATACTCCTCTTGAAACACAATGCAGTTCATTTTAGAAAAATCCATGAAATTTAAGTGCATAATTCAAACCTTAAAAAAATACATGGCATAGTGATTAGCATTACTGCCTTTCAGCACTTGGGATCCAGTTTCCAAGTTCTCCATGTTTTCGTGTAGATTTTTTCCAGGCTCTCTGGATGCATGCTATAAATTGACACTATACAGAGTGTGTATAATTGAGCTTTTTGCAAGCTATTTGCACATGTGCACATTATGTTGGGTTGCATAGTTGCTGTTTTTTGTAGCACCTTTTTCCTGGAGAACACTGTTTCGTTCCACTGTATACTGTACTTCACTTTATATGGTTAGAATAACAAATAGAATACTTGAATACTTTTAAGTGCATGCCCAGCAGTCTGCCCAGTGCCCAAAATGTTCTCCTCTGGATGAGCATGGGCAACCCTCCTTCCTCGACCCTAGTGGAGAATTAAGTGAATGATGAGAAGATTAGACATTTTTAAACTTACAACTCCTTATGAAAGGATGCACAATGTAGGTAATATTACACTAAATGCATGTGTACTGTTGGCTTAGTTTCAACAATTATTATATTCATTCATTCATTCATTATCTTCCGCTTATCCTCTATTAGGGTTGCGGTGGGGTTCCCCATGCCCATCCAGGGGAGAACGTCTCAGGCGCTGGGCAGATAGACCCAGGACAGGGCGCAATCCATCGCTGGGAACACACTCACTCACACATACACACTCTAAATTGGGCAATTTTGAGAATTCAATTAACTTGATCCATGTTTTTGGACTGTGGGAGGAAACCGGAGAACCCGGAGGAAACCCACGCAGACACGGGGAGAACATGGAAACTCCACCCAGATGGGGATTCGAACCGGGAATCCCTAGTGCTGAGAGGCGAATGTGCTAACCACTAAGCCACCGTGCCGCCACAATTATTATAATAAATTGCAAATAAAAAGAAGGAAATTGATAAGAACTAGTCTTTAATGGTAGCTCAGATTAATTTAGGTCTCATATCACTGTACACTAAAATCTAACTGTTAACTGTAACATTTTGTACTATAGTGACATCCAAGTATATTCTGTTACATAATTATGTACCTGTAACTGTTGTCACTGAAATGTTTCTTACTACAGAAAGTACTTCAGTGCATTCCCTAAGAGCTGATAATTCAAGCATGTAACAGACTCACACTCCATATCTGATATAGTGGTTAAATAGGGTTAGTGGTTTCTGTAATCTTGCTGTAGCTGTAGGGATGACGCAAAAAGAGTCAGAATGATCACATTTCAACTTAAAGGAAATAAATATTGAATCCTTCTTTGTTTCTTTTTATATAAAACCCAAGGCTGCAAAGCTTCATAGTTTTTTAACGGGAAAATACTGTAGGCTGTCAGTTCCATTTCCAGGTGGATGGAGTTTGCCTTGACTTCATTATGAGGTGGTTTTTCAGGGGTTGATCTACAAACCCACAAGTTCCAATGAAGGGGAATCTTAATGCTTCAGCAAACCAAGATATTTTGGGCAATTGTATGCTTTTAACTCACTGGGAACAATTTAGGGAAATCATTTTCTGTTGCAGCATAACTGTGCAATGGTGCAAAAAGCAAGGTCCATAAATAAGTGGTTGGCTAATTTTGATGTTGAAAAATGTGATTAGCCTGCAGAGAGCCTTGGCCTTAACTCTACCAAATACCTTCTGAATGAACTAGAATAGATACTGCAAGTCAAGCTCTTTAATCTTGTTGCCTAACCTGAACATCAAAAATGCTGACATGAGGCCATTTTTTTTCTTGACATGAGATCATATAGCAGACACTTCTATCTGACACGACTTGCATGTATCACAACTTGATGGTTAGGGTTAGAACCATGTCGTAATGCACACTCCCTGGAACAATTAACACTGGTAACTTAAGTTGGTTTTGAATTTAAACACCAAACCTTTACATTGATAGCGCCACGCTATAGCCACTGAGCTACCACATTTTAAAAACATGCAGAATGTCCAGAAAAGTGTAAGCAGTAACAGAACCAAGAAGGTTCCAACTACTTATTAATGTTTTATGGATTTAGAATGTGATTTTCTAAAACTCTTGTAGTTATAATGTGTGGGTGAATACAATGTATGTCATTAAACTGTGTGTTTGACCTAAATGCTTTTCAATGCAGTTTAACTTGGTGTATTGTGTGCTTAATGATTGTCAAGTCACCAGAATGTTTATGCCTGTAAAACATTACAGTTCATTATATTGATTGTTCATTGCCAGCATACTCATGTTTATTCATGCATAAAATGTGCAATAAAGTGACCTGAATTTGCTAAAAGTAGCTGATGCACTGTAACTATTTTTCAGAACAGGTACAAGGATAAAATGTAACCTATTCTAAGATCGTTGTAGGCCAGGTATTCCCTAGTCACAGTAATCTTCATCAGCAGCCATACAGTACCTAACAGCTGACAGAAATTAAACGTTTTGCTGCTACTGTTGTAGTTACATCTATAACAGAGCACCCCTTGTGATTTTGTAGAGTCTACTTAAGAAATTTACAAATGCTTTGTTTGCATAAGAGACAATAGCATATCCTTATACGGATATATATATATATATATATATATATATATATATATATATATATATATATTACATTACCCTGTTAACTTGCTTTTTCTGAACAATGGTAGGTAAAGCTATGTTTACACATAGTGAAACTTATTTTAATAGTTACAAGTCAATAAACTTTATGGCTCATGATGAATAAACACAATGTGTGAAAAATAAAGCTTTTTTTTTTTAAAACAGACCATGGACAAAACTGTATATAATCTGATAAGAGATAATAATAATCATTATTATATAAACTAAAATATATAAAATAATATATACCATGCCCCGTATTACACAGTGTCTTGCATAACTATCTAACCCTTGTCTGTGTACATTGAATTGCTATACATGTGTATTGCTATCTGTTACTGCAGTGGCTGGTATGGATTTTTATTTTGCTTAACACCATGTAAAATACTTATGTGAAAAAATATTGTGAATATTGTGACATACGAAAAAAAAAAAAAAACGATAAAATGTAAACATAACATAAACATAATTTTCACAGGTCCCATGATTTACTGCTTTTAATACACACATACAAATAGAAACTGTTTAAAAACAGTGTTTAACAGATTTGTAATATATTCAACTAAATTGAGGTTTCAGCTTCAAGCTGGACATAGTAACTTTCTGCGATTATTAGTTTTAACCCACTTCAGTGTGGCTTTTGCATTATCCTTGGGTACGTTCCACCACAGTCTGTTGCAGATTAAAGGAGTTTTTCTTCCAGCAATGCCCTGTATTTGACTTCATCCTGACTCGTTTCACAGTCTCTGCTGATGAAAACACTGTTCTGTGCATGGTGAGCTTCGTGGGGTTTTCACTGAAAACAGTGCATTGCAGCAAGTCCACTGACTTCAATTCTAGCGTAATATGACTGCAGGACAATTTTGCTTGGAAAACTCCAAGCAGGATTTCATCAGTGTTTTATAAAGCCCAACTTTGTTAAGTGTTTGGGGTCATGGGCTTTTTGAAAGGCATTTCTTTTCGGAGTTGGGAAATTTATTAGTAACTTAAGTTTTGCTATATAGTTGCTTTTCAAACTTATGACACAGAGGAGGGAATATGCAAACAGGAAATTGTAGTGAGCCACAATTTTTTTTTTTTGTGTACCTATTCTACTTTTAATTATGTGGCAGGATGGACAGGGTCTTTTCTTGTGTTAATGTTGTATGTTCTTCCCATGTCTGGATTTTCTTCAGGCTGAACCAAAGTATTAAATTACTTCTAGGTCTGAACGGATGTTTGATTGTTTTAAATGTTTCAATTCAATGTCTGCTCTGTGACGGATTAGATACCTGCCCATACGGTTTGACCCACTGAGCACTAAAATAAACTTCAACACCCTAAAATGAGTCCTAAAGTTAAATATGCATTTGGAAATAAAAGATTTTTTTTTTTTTTTTTATTTATTATTATTTTTTAAAGGCCTGCTGTAAAAGTACCAGTGTTTGTGAATGGCGTTATTATAGGTTGTTGTTGTTGCACAAAGGAAATAATAACTCTCTTGTAAGGATACTTACTTTCTGTAGAAAATCCAATTTAAAGTAAAATAATTATTTAGGTATAGCCAGAAAAATACACGTGAAACATGCACATACACAAATCCCCACATAACTTATTGCAATATGAAACTTAAGGCCGTGCATAGCTCTTTATAAGAGGTACTTTTGGGTATTGGAGTAATGTAATTTCTCTTCAACCCCGGAAGAATTTGTGTAATTCAATTGCACCCACAAACAACGTTTATAGCTCCCATTAAGGTAGTGCACTAACACACTTATTAGTTTTTTTTTTTTTTTTTTTTTTTTTTTTAAACTGAAGAAACCTGGCTCTGTCCATTTCTCTCTCATTATTACTGTCAATTGCAAAGGCTTTCCTAGAACTCACCCTCTTCCACAGGGAGTGTCAGACACAAAGGCCAGTAACACGGTGCACTGAACTGTGAATATTACATCATATACCTTCCTGCCCCAGCTGAATCAATTATTCATCCCACTGCACTTTGCTGGGAGCCATTACAAGGTTTCAAACTGGAAAAAGGAGGAGAACGAGAGAGGGCTAGAGAAGCCGAGAAACGTTCTCTGCCGCTTTGCTTGTCAGCCGTGTCTGTCACCTGTACCTGTAGGGCATAGTCAAAAACGAACAAGCGTTGGCTGGGTGCGTGTGTGCGTACAGTGTAAACAAGCGGCGGCTGAACACCTGGGGGGTGTTTTGAGATGCTGTGCATGTTGCTGGTTTATTTTGGTGTGGAGCTGCTACCTACTACCCCACACAACAAAAAAGCGATACAAGCTGGCGCTGTCTTAAAGACAACATGCTGGGTTGGTTTATTGAACAGCTGTTTCTTTATTGGACTACATGAACGATTGACAGCACTGAGAACCGATTCAAGTAAATAGATGCTGATGCCTTGCTACTAACATTGATTCTATTAAAAACAGAAATAAGTATAAAGATTAACAAAATATTATATAATAGATGAATGCGGCACAGTGGCTTAGTGTTTAGCATGTTCCCCTCTCAGCGCTTTGAATTTGGATCTCTGTGAATTTATATGTTCTCCCTGTGACCACATAGGTTACCTCTGGGTTCACTGGTTTTCTCCCACAGTCCAAAAACATGGGTTTAAGGTGAATTGGCTACTCTGAATGGCCCCTAAATAGTGTGTGGAATATTTTCCACTGGATGGGCATGGAGATTACGTAACAGATGTGATGACATTTTACAGACCCTTTTTATCCAAAGCAACTTACAAGTATCCCAATTTGGTAATGGCTCAGGTCAGAGCACAGGATCAGCCATGACACTCCAACCACTTGCCACATCTTTTTTTTAACTTAAAAATATCACACCTAGCCAAGTCACTCCTGTGAAGCAGTAATAATAGGTCTGAAACACCAGGATATTGATTATGATCGAGCTATGAAATTGTAAATGAGCACTGCGTCCGGATTTCCTAATTATATGGCATGATGTCATTAACTTGTTATGGCCTCTGTGATGTAGTGCAGTCGACTGGGGCAATTTAGGCCAGCTTAAATTGTCCCTTCTCTCAGCTGACTGTTTTTTTTTCCCCTTCAGCAGGTGTTCTATTTTTGCCAGGCATCAATATTTCATGCCATGCCATTTGTCCTCGTCATTGAATGAAAGGGTGCTTGCTTACTCGAAAGGCTTCTTTTCCCACCGGAGCCTGTGTTTAGGGAATATGAAGCAAGAAGATCACCCTTTTGCATGTAAACTCCTCACTCACCTGATTAAACATCCATATATTGCTGGGAGTGGAAACTATTAATCATGCTTTATTCAGTAAATAATATCAGTAAGCATTATGATAAAGTCATCAGTGATAAAATAAAAATAAGTAAAATAGGTAAAGAGCTCAGCCTAAAATAAGCACCCATTGTTTTAATTTAAGCATACAGACTTTTTAGCTGTATCTTTAAGAGCCTAAGAGTCAGCTTCAAAATAAATGCTAATATTAAGCTCATCTCATCATGAATATGAGTTGAAATAGGAAGGAAAACTTGCTTTATTGCTCCCAGACCTCACCAGTGGACTCTTTCCAAGATGATAACGAGCCAGGATTTCTGGCTTTGAGTGTGTGAAGCTTCCTCCCCCACCTACATTTCATCACAGGATCAGACAGTGATGTGGGAGTCCCCTAAAGCTAGTGGGCACACATTCTAGGATGCATGCCACCACACTGTTGACTTTTAAAGCCAGCAGTGCCTGCAGGATATTAGAATCATCATCCATTCTATGGGTATAATGAAAGACTTTTCCTCATGTTTATAGATGTTCTTTTATGTAGCCATGTGAAAGGTTCAGGATGACTTATCATGAGGTTGACAGAAAATTTGAAAAATAACAAAAAAAAATCAGCAAAGCACAAATCAAATGTATGTTCTTTTTTCAAAAATATAGCAGTTAACACATTTTATTTCAAGTGGAAATTAAAAAATCATGATTTTTCAGTTTAAGGACTGTGGTGAGAAATTATACAACTGCATCCACTAAAGTCCCTCCTGTGCTTTACTGGTCAGAGGGATCTAAACTTTGAGCACTTTCCATTCTGTTGGTCTCCACTTGGTGTTAATTATTTTTTAATCAGCTTCTGGTGGTTTGTTTCTTGGTAATTATCTGGGCTGTGTTGTGATTGGTTCCATACTTTTATATAAGCCAACTGTTTCCCCCGTCACATTGTGTTTTTCTTTTATTTCTTTGGTGCAGTCCTGCTTTAGCTCCCAGTAAGTATTTTTAGTTTTTTGATAAACTAATTCTGCCACTTACCTGCTACTCAGTGAGTAATCACAGTGGCTTACACCTACTGTGACATCACATGCATTTACACATACCCTCTGCTACTGACTGTATATAGACCCTTTGCCTCATGACAAAACTAAAGATAATATAAAAATCTGCATTAGGATAAAACTGACCAAAAAGTGCAGAGTGTAGGGTTTAGTGGCATCTGGTGGTTAAGTTGCATATTATAACCTCTTTCTCTAAACCATGTGCCGTTATTGTCACGGATTTTGACATTGATCAGTGCACCATAAAGACTTAATGGCCTTTATAACAATAACAGGCACACATCAATATTACAAAATGCTCATTGTAATGCAAAGAAAGTTCCAACAAATTACAAGCATAGGAATTGTCTTTTTTTCTGCAACATAACATAAATAGTATGTGGGGGTCCGATTATGTTTGAGTAATAACAAAAAGTAGAGATGTAAAAAAAGAAAAACTGATGCTACAAAGCATTTTTAAACTGCTTTTTTTTAAAAAAATTAATAAATTCATCACCTGCATGCAGATGAATTGCACTCAACCCTGGTACAGTGTTACTTATTTAGCTTTTGGGTAGTGCATATTTTCTGTTGATGCTAGTATGGCATTTTACAAATAGAGAAGGTACTTGGTCACTGCTCTTGATTTGTCAATAAATAAGTATGTCATGTACACTCAGCATTAATGCTATAAAATATCATGATATATATATATATATAACACTCACATATAAGGTGGTAGTGTGGTGCACTTTTGGGCAAGAACAAGAACTTGTGTATACATGGGTGTAATAGACTAGTGGTTGGTTTAAAGATTTAGGTTAGGGAACTCCAAGTTGCCACTTTGGGATCTTGTGCAATGCCATTAACCCACATTGCTTAATGGGTGCACTATCATGGCTGACTATGCTCTGACCCAAACCACTCTGCTTTGTGCAAAATAATATAATCGTTGTAGTTCTAAAATTATAATGTAATCAGAATAAAACTGGCTCAACCTTTTCTGTTATGTCAGGTAAACACACATGCTATTCTAAATATAAATAACTGCTAGACAGCATGCACTGATCATTTGTGGTCACACAGGCTTTTTGTTGTTCATTAACCATTTTCTTTAATGCCAACTTTTATCACATTTAATTACTTGTAGCCAGATACCCTTGTCAAGCCCCATTAGCAGTGTGTGACTCCAGCCTGTAATGGACCTATAAATGAGTTTATCTTTACCCTGTTAGTTTAGTTTTTCTGGATTTTACATGATCACACACAACATTCAAGAGCCATTAAAGATAAGTGCTTTTGGCATTTAAAAAATATTTTTGTAACATGTTATGAAACAAACAAAAACAATAAGGTATCATTTTAAATCCCATTTTATTTTTCTGCAAAACTTTATTGAAATAAAATAGACTTATGGTCTATGGCTAATTCATTAACATGGCTTTGACACCTTAATGTTTTTTTTAATAACTTTATTTATTTATTTATTTACCTTATACAAAATAATTTATATGCATGAATTCATCTGTTTACTTTGTTTTGTCAGTCTGTTGGTTCTCTGTTCTCTATTGTTCAGGACACAGAACAGGTATCATTCGGGTGATGTGTTGTCTATTGTCAGTTTTGCAGTGACACTAATGTGGTAAGGGTGTTTTATTATTATTCATTTTAGAATAAATCTGAATATTTAACATAATTATCTGCCTTGGTAAGATTGATGATGGCTAGTCTTTTTGGAGGATGAGCTCTAGGGGCTGGGTCAGGTCACCTCAGGATTCAATAGTTCAAGCTAAGACCTGGGTCACAGCCACAGTTAACTTCTAGACCACTTCCAAGAAAATACTCCCTGAAGAGTTCATTAAAATGAAAAAGCTGAGCTAACAGCTTTTAAACCCTTACACCCAACCGGCCTTTTACCTTTGCCTGTTACCAATAACCAATACCAATAACCAAAGATCCGATTTTTGATTTGATTGTAATGCAAGTTGGATTGTACA
>JAFMOD010001472.1:146974-291220 GCA_019802435.1 Corydoras maculifer
TTACCCTTAATGTAAGGTTAATTCAAGTAGCTTGAAGATCTTAATCTGGTTTTATTTAAAACTGTTAAATGCTTGCGTTTGAAATGGAGTCTGGGAGTAATTTTGGAGTGAGACCGGGTTGATGTGGTGGGGATGAGGTTAGGGGAGGGAGGAGTTTCGGGTTGCCTGTTCATTTTTTTTTTCTTTCTTTTTTTGCATCCTAGTGATCACTCCTCACAAAGACCACGGTGGCATTTCGGACATCACAGCTGTAAAAAAGCTCCAGCTCTGCATCAGCATCCCGATCTCCATCCGCCTAAAGCGGCTGCCGAGCCCGGCGCTGTCCAAGTGCTGAAACCTGCACGCGGGTCGGAGGTAAGTCGGAGTCCTAGCGACAAACGCATGGAAATATTAGGAAATCACTATGATCTGCTGGCGTCATTGTACGTGCTAATGTCAAGAAGCTTTTAAAATAAAATTCGGAGTAAGTGCAGTGCTCTGTAAACTGCTTCTAAAAGCTGCAGCATCAAATCTAAAGTAGCTATAATCAGTATTTAATTCACGCAGCGTGCCGTTGACTTCGCAGGACCGAAGCCGCTGTGAATCGATGAGCTTAACAACGGCTTCTCAAGGATGGTATTAAGTTGTCAGTTCACTGAAAGACGTTTAACGTTGCTTAACTTTGATGCGCACGCTAAGCTTGTCGTGTTTTCCCTTTTTTTCCCAGCTTGCCCCGTTTGAACGGCTAATTTTAGTGCGAAGTGCTTCTCACTTTTGCTCCTCGGTGTAAAATCGGCGGGTTGCAAGAGCGTCAGGGTTCAGCTGGAGTTAAATGAACATCTCAGGAGCAAATTCAACCCTGTAGGTTCGGAGATAATGCCAGGCTTGGGCTGTGTACACTGTGCTTCGTGTCCTAGCGCACGTTTAAGACTTTAATCCGATATTTCCATGTCGAACAAAGCCACAGTGTTGGCAGAACCTCACAGCAGATCAGTTTGTGGATGTATAGCTTTTTTGTTTAACCATCTCCACTTGCACTTCGATTATGACCTGAATGTTCAGCTAAGAGTTAGGATGTTTATTAGTATGTACACCTCTAAAAGAAAAGGTTACAGAGTAAAAGCCTCCTGAGGGGGTGTCAATAAGTACCAGCGTTGACTTTGTGTGGACTTTGCTAAAGGATGGGTGGTTTGGGGAAGAAAAAAAAAAAAACAACTCTTGTTGTGGCATAACATCTTAGTGGGTAGTGCTGTCCTAGAAAAGACAATTTATTTATGGATTTAATTACAGAGTGAGCAATTCAGATCTTTACTGTGCAGGGTTTTCACGTTCTCTTTGCTTTTGTGTGAATTTTTCCAAGAAACTCCAATTAAACAACCCAAGCATGCAAAACAAGTGCTTAAACCTGTCCAGGATATTTTTCGGCCTGGCACTCAGTAAGCACAGGAACGTGTGTGTGTACATGTATATATGCTATCCTTGCCAGTTTTGTCTGAACATTGACACACTTAGTTTCTGATAGAGATTCATTGACGAAGGATTTTATAAGTCTAGTCCACCATCTATTTTTTAATCCATATTATATAAGTATCACCAATTAACCTATTATCATGTCTTTGTATTGAGGAGAAAAAAACGAGTACCTGGTAAACATTCACTATGGCACAGGGAGGATTTCCTCACCAGAACTCCAACTCGGAACATTCTTCTTGTGGGGCAGAAACACTAACTGCAATGCTACTGTGCCATGTAAGGCTTACGAAAGAGTGAGATATGGTACAAGTCGTGTTAGTGTGTAAATTCCCCCTGATTTAAGAAAGGGAATCTGCAAATGTTTTGGGAAATATATTTTACAAATCCTAGTTATTAAACAATCATGGCATTAACTCTGACATAAAAAAAATCCTACTTACTTACTTACTACATATGAGATGTCATTATAATCTTAATTAAAAAAAAAAATATATATATATATATATATTTGTAGGAGTGTCATTGTAATACAACTAAACTTGCACATGGTGGTTGCAGCATGATACAGATTAGATTTTATTTACATGCTGTCCCAGCAGTGTGCAATACATAATTAATAATCTTACTCTATTTTTTCTTAAGTGCTGATGAGTTTTATGAATATTCTGATGAAGATTAGTCTCACCAGATAAATTTGGAAAATGCAAATGGCTCTGTAACAGTGTCCAGTGCCAGCTGATCATGCAATGGCGGGTTAAGGCTGAAGCCTTTCTGTTTTATTTGGTACAGATGCCTAATTACTTTACCATTCATCTTTTATTGGCATTTCACCATCTTGGTGATGCTAAAAATTGAATTAGGGTTCTGGTATGCATGTGAATATACACCAAGTTGCCATCACATATGAACTGTATTTATATTAGTGCCCATCTTTTTAGATTAACCAACCTTATGGAGACCCTTTATAGATATTCAGTTCTTGACGAAGGCCCATCTGTTGCTGCACAAAATTACCCCCCCCCCTCCTCCAATCCTCACCCATCTCTCAAATTTTATTTTGGTAATCATTTTGCATTTTCAGCACATCGGTTAGGCTAACAGTTGTAAAAGAGCATGATGTTGTGATGGTAGAAGTGCATCAGATACAATGGCATTACTGATGCACAGTTATATTGGCATCATTATTGAAAATATCTGTTTTTGATGTATAGCAACATGTGCACATTTTCAAATGGTCTGTAATTTTGTCCCATCACTAATTTGTGGCTGGTGTTAGCATTAGTCAGTTTCAGATGGCAATGGCAACAAAGAGGTCTCTGTTGATTTAACAAGTGTTTAAATGTTTCAACATAATTGTAATCAAATTATAATTTCTATTGATAGTTTGCTGCATATTGCTATATATTGTTATTTACAAAGCTTTTGAACACCCACAGATGTGGTACTGAATGCAAACTACTTTACTGTGAAGCAACAGTCAGACTGGAAGGTTGGGGACTTAATCTTTAGCAGGGTGATATGGATCAGTGTGATAGATGGGTCTGCTGGTATTGCCGAACATTGTGAGAACGCTTGCTGTCTGGTTAGGTCACTTTGATATTGCAGGCACACTTCATATCTTTACTCTTTATATCTACAATTTATGACAATAAATATGTGGACACCCAGATATTGTAACTGAGCGTTTTGGACTTTTAGTCTTAAACTTATAGACATTAACCTAGAATTTAGAACTCCACTGCCTTTGCAACTGAAGATCACAGAAGTGTAGCACTTCGCTTTGCCCCGATAATTAGGCTTAGATGCACCTGCCACCTGTGAATTTATCTAAAGCTTATTATTGTTATCAGCACTAAGCATAGATGGGCTCCTTGGCATCAGCGGTGGGCCATTTTTATTCGTTTTTTATTTGTTGATTCGTTTGACCAGCCCCTCTTGCACATTTTCAGCATATGTGCAACCCTGTTTCCTTGCCTCTGTGCAGTAGTAAGAGTAGCGCCATGTAATGCATGTAATGTGTTTTTTTTTTTTTTTTTTTTTTTTTTTTTTTTTTTTTTTTTTTTTTTTTTTTTTTTTTTTTTTTTTTTTTTTTTTTTTTTTTTTTTTTTTTTTTTTGTAGGGATCTGAGATTTTGTCAAAAGCTATGCACAGTATGTAGTATGTGCACATGCCCAGAAAATTTTATATTGCTATTATTAGGCTTATTTCAAATAATGAATTTGTTTTAATAATATTATTAACCCCTGACTGTAAAACATCTACTTGGAGAATGCCCTAAGTACATATAGCACCGACACTTTACTAAAATACCACAGACACTGAAGGAAGCACTGAAACCACAAACACAAAAAAGTCCTAGCATACCTAAAGATCGCCAGATTGAAGTTTCAAATATAAAATAAATTAGTATGGGCATTTAGCTGCATGCCTAACCTCTCTTGCCCTGTAAATTTACCTAAGGGTATACGGGGGGGGGGGGGTAAACAAACAAACAAACAATAATAATATTATTTATTCCCTTCGGTTCTTTCTCATATGGTTGGGTCCCATAACACTTAAAATATTAACTAATTTAATGTCCACCAAAAACATAATAATAAAAAAAAGTTTTTACAATAAAGCTAGTAAAATTGTGGGCCAATAGTTTGACTTAAACCCGTTGTGAATTTTAAGCAAAGTGGTTAAAAAAAGAATCCAAAATGATTTATTACTACATGGCAAACAATCTGTCTGCCTATGAGAATGCTAAACGTCCACTTTCATCGGAGACAAGCCCAAAAAAGTATTGTATTTTAGCTGTCATCACCAAGGCAAGGTAAAACTTGGAATCGTGAAAACCCTTAATTTGCTTATGTCAAAATAAATAGTAATTTCTGTACCCTCTTGGAGGGTGTAAATTCTTGTTTGATTTGTTTTGAAATTGTAATTTGCTTTCCTCAGCAGATTCCTTCTTACCTTTCAGTCTTTTACCCTGCTTTAATGCTTCTTGGCAGTAAGCACAAGGTTCATGAATAAATCAAGAACCTTCACTGTCAAAGCTCAGAGCAGGAGGGAATGGAATCATCATGTAGTGTACATTTTCAGCTGAGAGTTACTTTCATCTTATTTCTCGCCTTCCAACGCAAAAATATGCCTCACTGCTTAATGAGAGGAGGGTTCGGAATAAGATCATTTGAAGTTCACAACTTGTGAAGTAGTAAATAATGACTGCCTGTGAAAATCGCCTCTGGAATGGTATTTTACTAAAACCTAAATATAAACCTATTCAATTGGTTTTAAATAGTGTTTTGACTTATTTTCCTTGAAAGTAGCCCATGGTCAGAAGAGTATTTATACTCCTTAATCCTCTGAGTTTATTATGGTGTCTGTCTTTCACAGACACATTCTCTAACTCACTCATTATTAAATCAAAGTGTGTACTTTACTGCTAAAAGCATTTACACACATATGAACTTGAGTGATATTTAATTTTTATGATGTCAGAAATATGTTAAATATGTTCCACAAAGTTTAATGTGTTTATTAAATCTTTAATTGCATTTTGACTATTCTTTCAGAAAAATATTTGTCAGATGTTGGAAAAAGAAGGCTTGGCTCACAGTCTTCACATTAATTTCAATCCAATGTTAAGTCATATTAAAACAAGAAGGAGTCATCCACAAACTGTTCCCACAAAGTTGGGAGCATAGAATTGTCAAATATCTTTGTAAACATTTCTTTCACTGAAACTAATATGCTGAGTTCAACTTTCATATTTCCTTTTTTTTTTTAAATGGCGGCATATTGGTTAGTGGTCTGCCTCTCAGAATCCCGATCTGGGTGAAGTTCCCATGTTGAACATGTGTCAATTTGGACTTTCTACAGTTTCTTCCCACATGGATGTAAATTGCTCCTATATTGTGTCTGAGAGTGTGTGCCCAGCAATGAATTGTCAACCTGTCCTGGGTGTACTGTATCTGCCCAGCGCCTGAAAAGTTCTCCCGAGAATAGTCACTCTGTGACCCTAGTAGAGGATTAAGCAAAACATAATGAGATATTAAATTGAAAAAGCTAGATTTTATAGCACACTTAATTTTTTCTTGCAAAACACACTAAATGTTGCCTGCAGAAAAAAAAGTTTAAGTTCAACAGCATTTTACTCTCATTTGAAGTTTAAATTCATAATTGTTATTGTTTGTAAAAAGTACAATTTTTCTACATTAATTTATATTAGGTATTTATTAAACATATTTTTATTATGGATTTGGTATAATGCTTGCTGGAATTGTTGTTTTATATAATTTCACTTGCAATTAAGTGTGTGTGTATGAGTGTACATGAATGCTCATTTATGCAACGCACACTTAAAAACTGTTTTGTCGCACACAGCCTAACTACAAGTGGCCTCGGCTCAATTTCAGTAAACGTATAGGAAGCACTTAAGCAGACACAATCAGAAGTAAAGGGAAGTGCCTGAAGCACGAGTTAAAAAGACAAAAATGGAATAGTGTGACAATGACTGCACTCTGCGAAAAAAGAAAATCAGTTTATTCGGAACACTGTTCATTATATAACCTAACCCACTTCATGGTAGCAAAGATGTACTCCAGCCAAAGCACGATTTGGCTTTCATTCCGAGTGAATAAATGTTCACTGTACATTTTTAATAATCATTTGCTTTCCGGTTTTGATCACTTGGATGCCAGCTGGTTAACTTGCATACACAGAATACAAAAGGCTAGCATCCACATATTTTAAACACATTTTGGAAAAAGGATTAGATACAAATTCAAGCAAATGTCAGCTCATTATATGCATCAAAACAGAAACATGACCTGGTTGTACATGTTTACACGCTAATAAAAAAAATAAAGGTCACTGCTTAAAAAATGACTTTCTTCCATGTTGAATCAGATTCCGTTTGCAAATACCAGTAATGAAATAAATATAGCATAATTAGATTTGGTAATTTAGCAGGCTCTTTTATCCAAAGCGGCTTACAAGCATCCCAACTTGATGGTTGGCGTCAGAGAACGTAATTGGCCAATGCATCCCTGGAGCAATAAGTGTAAAGGGTCAAGCTCAAGGACCCACATTGGTAATTTCAGTGGGATTTTAAGCCCACAACCTTCAGATTGATAGACCATTACCCTAACCACTGAGCTAGCCTGATTAACTACATTAATTTTGTAATGTATTTTTTTTTTTACACTTATTGAGTGCTTTTGAGAAATTCAGTACAAATATAATAAAACATGCCAGCACTAAATCAATTATATTGCCTGATATGTCAAGATATTGTATCTTTATATTTAACACATTGCTGAAATTACCTGTCCTTCTTAATGTCGCTTTATTATGTACGTTCTTTATATGATAACATTTTTAGAGCTCATTTTGAAGTGCAGATTTTGGGAGTATTTTGTGACATTGAAAGATATACAATATCATCAGGCACAGTGGCTTAGTGGTTAGCATGTTCGCCTCTCAACATTTGGGTCAAATTTCAAATCCCGATCTGTGTGAAGTTTCCATGTTCTTTCCATGGGTGGGGTCCTCCGGGTTCTCCGGTTTCCTCACACAGTCCAAAAACATGGATTCAAGGTAAATTGGCTGCACTAATTTGCCCTTAAGGAGTGTGTGTGAGAGTGTGTGCCCAGTGATAGATTGGCACCTTGTCCTAGGTGTATTTGCACAGTGCCTGGAGTGTTTTCCCTTGAGTTTGCATGGCCTCTGCAGAACCCTGTTATGAGATCAATCGAAAAATGATGGATGGATGGATCTTCACTTATCACACCTAATGTAGTTGATTTTTTTTTCATTGTTGATGGATATGTTGTATTAGTTTTTTGAATAGCTTCAGTACAAAGGTTTTGTAGTAATTATTCAGTAAAATTATTTTTTTAAAAAAGTTTAAATGAAGAAACAATCACAAAGCTTTCCTTCCAGTTCCACTCATTGCACTCAGATCAAGTGTTAAACATTTGCATTTACAAAATCTGAGTCCTAATATGAGATTGAAAGAAAAAATTGCTTATCAAATTTGGCTCATGAACACAAACCTTCAGGGGATAGAATGGAAAGGAAGTATATCTGCATGCCTGTTTCTCTCTGGGTTAATTCGCTTCACCTTTTTGTAATGCAGTCATCTTCAGCCGCCGTATTAACATCACATTACCTCTGAGTGAAATTCCAGAGCGCTGCTCTCGTACATGGTTGTAATTGAGAAAAAATAGGTTTGGAATATGAATAGGGCGGACTGCTACTCTCCCATGAATTTACCTTTCACAAATAACTTAAAAATGTCTGCTCCATGGGGAGCCTTCAAACATTTTTGAATTTAACAAACTCCAACCTGGGTACTTCATAAAAAAATCAATCTGGATAGTGTAATTTGATTTATTTTGGATCACTAAATGCATCTGCGTCCAAATCCACTGTATGTCATATCCCTGAATATTGTAATCGACCAGTAACATTTACTTTCAATGAATTGCATTAGAGGCATGCAAACTGGGACGTGGTGGTGCAATGAATAGGACAGTCATCTCTCAAAAAGAATCTTGGTTTGATTAGTTAGATGATCAGATGTGGATTTATTTTTTCTCTATGCGGATTTTGCATGTTTTTCAGTGTCTTGAGTATTTAGGCACTGATTAAAAACATATACACCCAGTACACACACACACACACACACACACACACTATTTAGGGGCAACTTTAGAGCAGCCAATTCACCTTGAATCCATGTTTTTGAACTTTGGGAGGTAACCAGAGAATCTGAAGTAATGGAAATTTCACTCAGATTGGGACTTGAACCTGGATCCCCAGTGCTGAGAGGCGAATGTGCTAACCACTGAGTCACCATGCTGCCCTGCATTTAGATTGCCACATGAATTTGATTCAGAATTAATTTTGTATAAGTGTTTTTAAATTTTAGGTGTATGAGTTTTAAATTATTTATACTAATGTATAATTTATTGGGATGTTTTTATTTAAGGGCATGAGTATGTTACATATCTATGTGCTTAAACATGAGCAATACTTGAAAAAAAATACTGATTTGCACACATTACAAATGCATGGGAATTATTTTCTTATTCATGTGTGGTTTTCAGAAAGGGAGACAGTTCTGATATTTTGATTGTATTGTGTAGCTTTACTATAGTATGGATGGGCATTCTGAAGCCCAATGGGTTTTGTCTGAGTGTATTGCAGGCTAATGTGGCTATTTGCTTGTTTATCAGTTCTCTTTTGAAAACCTATAAACCTGAGTGGAAGTAAACTCTATTTTTTAGCACACAGTGAAAAATGACACACTCTTTATGATTATTGCAGTCTTTTCTATTAAGCACTACACTTGCATAAGCCAGATGAACATATTCAGGGCAACAATATGTATGTGACACATCTCATTTCATTTTCTTCTACTCTGTCTATGCTGGGATGAATAGATAATAGAGACTAATTTGCAAGCAGTCCATTGAGCAAGAATAGATGGTTTCCTGTCACTCATAGTGATCTTTATCATCACCTCTGGCCATGCATTGTCATTTCATTAACAGTCAGCAAAAGAACATCCAGAGTTCACTTTCCCAACTATACTGAAAAACTCTTTTCTAAACAGGAGCCATTTCTATTACTTCAGCTGACACATATTTAGTATGGGAGTTCTCTGATACTTCCATCTTTATCTCAACAAGCATAAATCACAGGGTTTTTGTAGGTATTAGACCACCGGCCTTGGCTGTTTAAAACAAAGCCCTGATGTTCTGGGTAAAGCGAGCTCTGATTTCCAAGATACAAGCTATCCATAAATCATTCTACAATCTTATTCAGAGACACTCACTCCTCAGGAAGCACCAACTGTGCAGCTGAAATGTTCTCAGGACGACATTGTAAGTCTGGTGTATGCCTTGAACTAGATTTCTGGGTGCACTGGCCTCAAATCTGCATAAGAGATTTAATTCTTTTTGTCTGCATGTTAAGCCAACAGCATAAAAGTAACTAGCTTTTTTTATTACTGGTTTCTATTAAATTATAAGGATTAGGTCATATTGCCAGACGTGAGCAAAATTATTTCTAGCTAGGCACCAGATGATATATGTGAAAGGCTGGTGAGTACAATTAACAGGTTCCAGGTGTTCATCTATTTAATGAACATTAATATTAATAAAGTTGATAAAGGACAAAAGTTGTTAATTTTTATGACTTCTCTCTCATTCGCTTGCTCTTTTTGCTCTGTCTTTCTTTTTTAAATAATTTTATATTTTGCATGGACTATATATTGAATAATAGATCTCATCTTATCTCATTATCTCCCATTTAATCTTTTACAAGGGCCGTGAGATGGGTTTTTTCATACCCATCCTATGTAATATCCAGGTAGGAAAAATATATGAATACATTATTTATTTATTTAGCAAATTTGGTGAAATGTTTTCAACTTATTTTTTGTCTATTTGGTTTAATGCTTGTGACAAAGCACATAGTTTACCATGGGAAGTCAGATCTCAGACATCTCTGACTAAAAGATTGCGCTCATCTATCAAGTGCTATATTGATTTTTTTTTTTTTTTTTTTTAAAAGCAAAACCTGAAGTAAGGTGCTGTATATAGATAAATGGGTCTTTTGATTTAGGAAATGCAGTGAACGTGTCCCTTTAATGAGCAAACCTTAGTGTTACTTCCTCAAAGACCCAGCAGAGATGAAGACTGCTGAGATATAAGACCTCTTTGTTCATGGTTTAAGAAGCTATTTGATCTATTTGTTAATACTTCTGTTTGTTTTTTTGCCATAATGTAGAGCAGAGAATAGGAAGGGTTTGTCATGGTAGTTTAATCATCTTCTGCACGTTTTTTTTTTTAAATCAGGGGCATAATTTTATTCATTTCTGTAGATTAATAATTTTCATGCTGAAGTTGAAGCAGGGGAAATAGAAAAGCACATTTTGTAGGTATAACCTTAAAGGATTTCTTTAGAATTCATTAGTTAGGTATGACATGGACGGCATGATTTAATGTATAGATACATTTTATTAGATCACATACTAAGTAGTGGGTAGTGGTGCAGTGGTTGGTGATTCCACCTTACAGCAAAAACCCCTGGGTTGATATCCTATCCATGTTTTTTAAATTTTGAATATTGACCTCTGATTACTGTACAAAATGGGTCCTCCACTGTTGATGTCTCACCCCCTGCCTTCAAGGAGGATGAATCCCCCACTGAGCCTTGGGTCTCAAATTTTCTTCCTTAAACAACTATAACAGTGAGTATTTTCCTGCCAATGTTGCTTCAGGCCAACTCTTTGTGAGTTCAGGCTCAGAATACTGTTTATCTGCTTTGTGAAAATGTACGATTATAAAAAGTGCTCTATAAAAAATAACTTGAACCTGGTATCCCAGTGCCGAGCGGCGGACGTTAAAACCGCTACACCACCGTGTTGCCACGATGGGTGAACTGGCGGCACTAAATTGTCTGACCACATAGGAACCTTTAGCTTGTAACAATTCCTGCTGTGATGTTTACTTTTATTCTGTAAGTTTCACTAAGAGTGCCTCTTTGATTAAACTAACTTGCTCTTCATGCCAGAACCATGCTAGCTACATAAACTGTAGTGTTAACAACCCTGGTTTTAATTCACAAGGCTTAAGAAACACACACGCACTATTGGTTTGAATCATAGTGCTTCAGCCCTAGTTAGAACCAGCATGGTCCATTTAAAGCCTACAATTCAGGCACCACTACCATCCCACACATCTTTACTCATTAAAATCCTACAGTATATTGCTGCCCACTTAATGCCACTAAGCTCTGCACATGAGCTCACACCTCACCAACATTGAGGAGATATGGGTAAAGACATACGGCCTTAACAATTATTTTTTTAATATGTAGTAGTGCTGTTTTTCTACATGTGCATCTGTGTTTGCGACTGTGCGTCTGTCTCTGATACACACAGAGACAGACGCACACACAAAGACCAAACTCAGTGTCTTGAGACGTGAACATTTTTATATTGTTTTTAGTGCATTAACATTTAGGATAATCCTGACATGCCAAATGTCATTCTTTCTGTAGCTTTATGTATGTGTGCAGGCACTCAGGGTTGGGTGCATGTGTGTATATGTGTACTGGTCCCCACAATGTGAAATCAAGTTGTATGCTATAGTTATGGTGGGGTTATGGTTACAGAACTTAATAGTTCTGGTTATGGACCCATGAACTAACCGTGTTAGGGTAGTAGAACTTATGGTTAAGGTTTGAGTAAGTTTCTGTGAAAGTTTCAGTGTACACTCGGCAAACTGTAAGCAAACCTGAGGATGTGGAGGAAATTCACAGAGATGTATAGAGACAAGAAGCATACAAACTTTGTGCTAAAAATAACTTTGGAATTAAATATAGAATAAGCTTTTAATTAGTGCCAACTACTGTCCCACAATGCTACCAAATTTAGGTCACACTTACCTGAACATTAATTGTATGCCTAGTAATGTAAGCAACATTTTACTGTGGTCCTCAATTTCAAGGTGAATGCAATGCTTATTTAAAGGTTAGGATTTATGTTTGTGTCTGATTGTATATGTATATTTATGTGTGTAGGTCTCCGTTTGCCCTTTATTTGGCAGCTACACCACCATCTATATACACTTGTCTGTGACCATATCATGCAGACTATCGGGGATTCATTTGATCACCTGACTAACAACAAAAAAAACATCTAAGACCTTATTACAGCCTTGAATTGCTATGCGGTTTCTTTTCAGTTGATTACTTTCCCATTTGCATATAGACAATATCTCTGTGAGTGTGAAGTATTCTGCGACTATTTGTTTATTTAGTAGAGGGTCAAGTTAACATGCTTAACAGATACTGAATGTCATTGCAGCAGCTGACCGTCTGTTTAACAGAACTTTTTTCACTCCAGACATTTTTGAAAATTATGCATGGCATGGCGCATATGTTCAGCCTACAGTGACATTATGGTTTCTTTTATGGCAAAGACCTTATAAGCCAATAAATCCTTATGATACATCTTACAGTTTTCTGGTAATTCATTGCCCTTCGTAACATACTCTGTTGATTTTATAACAGTGTGTTGCATTCATTTCTAAGCGTGGTTTAGCAATTTATCTAAATCTTCAGTTACATATTCACACCCTTACTGGCATTTATGGCACTCAATTTATGAAGCAATGTTCTTGCGGAGAATTAAGACATCTTGCCGTCATGACTATGATGAAAGTGTAAGATGTTTGCACATCTGTGTAGTGATATACTGTCATAGTGGCTTACAAAGTGTTTATATGTGAACAGCACCTAGTTACGTTTTGTCCATCTGATGAATTAACACCACAACACTACCGGAGATGAGACTGCAGGAATCAAATGAGGCTGCTCCCTAATATCATTTTAATGTCTTCATAAAGAGCAGACTGTGTGAGGTCAGTGTAGTATGGTTGCAATTTACTAATTCTAATGGTTAGCTTATCCGCCTCTCAGCCTTAGAGAACCAGATTCAGAACTCAATTGGGGTGGAGTTTCCACGATCTCCCCGTGTGTCTGTGCAAGTTACCTCCCACAGTCCGAAAACATTCATTTAAGGTAAATTGGCTACTCTGATTTTCCACTTCATAGTGTGTGTGAGCGAGTGTGTACCCAGTGAGGGAATAAAGCCCCGTCTTGTGTAAATCTTACAAGTGTCCCAAAACGCCTCTAGTCTCTTGGGGGCATTTTGGGCACTGGGCAGATACATCCAGGACAAGGTGCCAATCCATCGCTGGGCATACACTCACAAACGTTCACTAGCGTTTTTGATGGGGCAATTTAGACAAGTCAATTTACCTTGAATCCATTTTTTGAACTGTGGAAGGATACTGAAGAACCTAGAGAAGACCCACATGGAGAAGGTGAGACCATGGCAACTCCACCCAGATTGGGATTTGCACAGATAGGTGAACGTGCTAACCACAAGCCACTGTGCCACCCATGAACTCTATTAGAATTATCTACTTACTATTCATTTAGTTATTATTATTTTCATTTACATGTTTAAACTGAGGATTCCTACCTCTATTGCAATAAGAGATGTCAACATATGTAAAATATATCAATAGATGCACAATGCATATGACGTCATATTGCATATCTAACGCTGTAGTGTTACTGATTTTCAGAAAAGGCACAAACAGAATGAGCTGATTAAAAAGCTGCAGCCACATCATGCACACATTGTCATCTGCAAATGTAATCCTAGCTTAAGACTGTCCGATGCATCCCTGTCTTGTTAGAGGGATGATTTAATCGGATAATCTTCTCACATACACCCCATTCACTATTTTCTCTTGCTTCCATACTGCACGATAAACATGTAAGGTCAAGCAACGAGTTTAATTCTAAGCACTGAAATCTCATTCTGCCACTGCTGCTGGCACAGAACAACCAGATATGAATTATAAATAGAGGCAGGGATAGCAAGTGCACTGTTGTCTACATGCAAATCAATCCCACATGGCCTAAACACAACTGCTTGTCACTTTGCATAACATATAAGTTTCCAGGGAAGACGGCCGTGTGAGTAACATTCCAATAATGTAATAAGGGGGGAAGCCACAGGAGACACTCTGCAAGTAGCATGAAATCAAACAACAGAGCATTAGAGGAATAATTGCGTTTTGTTTTCTTTGCAGGTCCTGGGTTTTTGAAAGCAAATTTGCAAAGTTCACCCCAAATAGATGTATTACTTGTTTCCTCCATGATTTCCTTTTATCTCGGGTTTACTTGGGTTATTTCATTATAATATAATGCCGCTTATACATCCAGAAATCACCTTCCTAAAATACAAATGGCTTCTTAGTCTGATGTGTGATTTTATCACCGCCGTGCCCAGTCTCTGGGGACCTGCTCTGTTTTTATTTTCTGCCAGTTTTTGAGACTGGAATAGGTATTTCAATGTGATTTAGGAGCCGACCTTGTTGCTCAGATCCAGACAGATGGTTAAGTGAAGTAAACACATGGAAGGTCAAAACACACCAAGACCTCCACCACATGGTGCAGCTGACACAGCAATAACACAGTACTGTTTAAAATAGAAACATAATTGTGTGGGATGATCAAAACATAGGACATTCTATTCCTCTTAACAATTTCTCTATAATTTTTTGAATGCAATAGTTGTAATTGTTTTGTTGTCAAAGTATCGATATATATTGGGCAACACATCCACCCACCGGTGAATTGATTAGGTACAGCTCCTTATTTCCACTCTTGTTGTCCATTTTATTGTTGCTTACAATTCAGATGAACTTAGTTTTTTTTTTTATTAGTGTTGCCTGAAAATTGACTTGGGTTTTGGTCACCTCTACTCTAGACTTTAGTGATCAGGATCTGACGAAGCTAATATTTAGGTGGTGATCACTGAAGTCACTACAACATAGTAATGGGCTGTTTGTATGTTTTATGCTGGTATGAATGGATTACACAAAAAATTAATTTTATTAAATGTTTTTAGCTTCAGCACACTTGATTTTAAGCTTTTTTTCATTTTGTGGAGGGGGTAGAGTTTTAATCTGTTATTTATAATGCATCAGATACACGAATCACAAACAGCAACATACTGTATGTTGTATAGCATAATGCATTATAAAGTCTAGATTTAAACTATATTGAAAATATTTTAAATTTATGTAGAGCACAGCTGTTTATGAAAACTTGAGTTGTTTTCACAGGCAAGAGGTAAAGTGTTTATTCATTTAGTACCTTTTATAAAGTAGACTGCATTAATATTAGTACTTAATAAATACTACATATTGTATGACTTATAAAAGTTTAAAAATGCTTTTTAGTATTCATTTATTCATTCATTTATTCATTATCTTCTGCTTCCTAATATTTATCTTATATTAGGGTCGTGTGGGGTGGTTCCCCATGCCCATCCAGGGGAGAACTTTTCGGCCGTTGGGCAGATACACCCAGGACAGGGCGTCAATCCAACGCTGGGCACACACGCACTCAAACACACACAGACACACTCTATATTGGGCAATTCGGAAAACTCAATTGACTTGATCCATGTTTTTGGACTGTGGGAGGAAACCGGAGAACCCGGAGAAAACCCACGCGGACACGGGGAGAACATGGAAACTCCACCCAGATGGGGATTCGAACTGGGAATCCCTAGTGCTGAGAGGAGAACATGCTAACCACTAAGCCACCCCATGCCCTTGCTTTTTAGTATGTAAAGTTTTTAGTACATACGTTTTAGTATGTAGTTTAGTATGTAAAGAATATGTAAAAATCCAAAAAATCTGAAGTTTATTAACAACGCATTGTCAATGTGTTTTACAGCCTTATGTTAGTGTTACTTTATACTATATATATATATATATATATATATATATATATATATATATATATATATATATATATATATATATATATATATATATATATTAACATTAACAAAGGCTTTAAACAAATGTCATTATGCATTATGACTACTTTATAAAGCTTTCTGAAGGCATTATGAATACCGGATTCATAGAAAGTGTTGCAAAATTTGAATATGGTTATGTAAGAAACATGTGTTGCTGACACATGAAAGTTACATAATTCTTTAATGTGTAAAAATACTAAGCGTAATAATCACACCCCTGCTGCAAAAAGATTTTAATATGGAGTTGCTAAGAGGTCTCTACATGCTCTTCAGTTAGTAAGTTCAGAGCAAAGGTCTGATGGCAGAATTATTTACTAAGTATAAATACTTAGCCTAAGCAGGGAGTGTAAGACAGAGGTCTAGATTATAATTCATAGTGCTGCTTGGTAAACAGCCAATAACTATTTGTCATCATCTATTCAGTCCAGCTTTACCATGGATGTTGGATTCTGTCAGAGTATCTGGACTGACTTCAGACATATTTAAATGTGCTCGGCACCGGATACAGCAACACTTTGCCATCCTCTCCTCTGCTTATCTTAACATGGACAGATAAATCCACAAATGTATTTACTGATCGAAAACCCATTACTTCTCTGGCCGTGTTTCTGTGCATTTTACAGCATGATTTGTTTACAAGCAAGCTTGCATGTTTAAGAAATTCATTTTTAACACAATGTGAAAACTGGAATCACCTATACTCACATGTTCATCAGACATTTACAATTAAATACTAATTGCTTTTTCATATTAAAATGGCCTAAAAAATTCAAATGATCGCTAAGAATTTCAAATTTTGTCAAAGGTTTGTCATAGCTAATTCATTATTTCACAATATGAGAGAGTGCTTGTCCTTTGCATACAATAAAGTTACAAGTTAAATTATCCACATAATTGAATACTAGGGACCAGGGTCCTGGGGGGTTCCCATGCCAATCCTAGGGGAGACAGTTTAGGGTGCTGGGCAGACATACACAGAACAGGGCACCAATCCACCAGGGGGCACACATTCACACAAATACTATATATATATATATATATATATATATATTATATATTGATTTATCAATTTACCATGAATCTGCAATGTTTCATACTTTGTTAGTCTACTTTACTTTACTTTGGTTATTTTTAAAGTCAAGGCCTTTAAGTGACTACAGCAGCCTATTTGGGTGGTGGATTATTCTCAGCATGGGGATGACACTGACATGGTGGTGGTGTGTAGGTATCTGTGTGTTGTGTTCATGTGAGTGGTTTAAACTATAAATTGACAGTGCTGAACTGAGATTAATGCACCAACCGGAACTGTCCAGCCACCAGCATCCTGTAGGCAATGTCCTGATTTTTCATTTACAAGGGCGGGCAGGGAGATAGAAGTGTCTAACAGTGAGTGGACACAATTTCAGAAAGTTTAGTAGCACTGCTGTATCTAATCTGATCATTCCAGTACAAAATACACTAACACACCATCACCACCACACTGCAGTCATTGCATTGTTGAGAATCATTGTTTGGATATTTGTTTCCTTGTTCAGGACATGCTCATTTACTTTTACTTAAATCAATAAAACATGAAATTTGACCAGCTTTGTTCACACCTTCGTGCAAGGCTGTATTTTGACCCGAGAGACAACGAGCATCATGGTCATATGCTTATGCTGCTGTACATGTTTGGCTGTTTAAATAGCATTGCTATGATTGAACATTTAGCTTTATAGCTTTAACCTAGACAGCAGCACACTGGTTATGTGAATACAAAAGGTGAAGCTATTATAGGGAAGTGCATACAAGTTGATGCAGGAAAAGTAGGTGACATCTATTCAATATATCTTTGACTTTCTGATTTTCTACTTGGACAACAAACAGCCCGACATTCTCAACCTGTCACGGAAATGAGGAATATCATATTTGTAAAACTAAACTTTGTACCAAACCCTTGCTGTCTCTAAGCGATGAGAACCAGGAATCATACCGATATCTCCAATAATTATTAAATCAACAGAAAAGCCACAGAACACAGAAATATAGCTGACTGGTGGAACAGAATTAAATAGCTGACTGGCTTAAAAACTGATCATAAATCAAAATAAGTAACTGGTAAATAGAAAAAAGCTCACAGGCTGGAATGCACTATATTAATACACCCGCACTCACACACACACTGCACTGGGTCAATTTAAAATGGACAATTCACTTCGAATCCATGTTTTTGGACTGTGGGAGGAAACCAGAGAACCCAGAGGATACCCACGCGAACATGGAAACGCCACCCAGATCAGGAATTGAAACTGGAACTCCCCAGCGCTGGGGAATGTGCAAACCCTGACGCCACCGTGCTGGCCAATAAAGACCAGAAACACACAATAGGCTATTGGCAAGCACATCAACTATAAATACACAATATACCACTGGTTAGAACACAATTGCTACTGTATTTGGTTGAAAATAGAATATATTAATTATATACAGCACACTGTAGCCAGGCAAGTGAAGAGAAGCAGTTTCACTAGCGCACAAGACAAATCCTGTAAAATGGTATTTGGCATGTCAATGTGTCTTTGCTACCATGACGACAGGAAAATTAAGCCTTGCTCGGCATGAAAAGTGCAAAAGGCATATACTAATTCTCTTAATTATGCATAGGTATGTTTTGAGCGTAACATGCAATAAGCCAATCAGATTGTCGCTTGCTATTCTCGTTATTAGCCCAATTTTTTGTTTCAGCCATTATTTGTTATATTCCTCCAGTAGGATGTATGAAGTGTATCAGGTGTCATGTGATGCTGCCCTACCAGATGTACTAATAAGAAGCCAACACCAAAATGTCACCATCGTGTTGATTAGGCTCCGGTGGTGAGGTGAAGGCTCTAGAGCATCTGAACTGTCGGAAGCCAGTGCCTATATTAGAAGTGCCAATTACCTCCTACCTGATTGTACAGTCTGGTCAAGCAGAAGAAAAAAAAATCAATGTTCAAATATCATTTCACTGTCATCGCACATATAAGTATTGGAAATACCAGTGTTGTAGAGGATTGTTCTACGACAGTTGTAGGCTTGTGTGTTAAGGAACCTGGTCTCCATTTTGATTCCTTTAGTATTTGTTTCACCAAGTAGTAGGGCCCCATACCCCATTTGCTCCCCGAGTGCCGTATAAAGGAGTGGAATTATTTAATACTGTCAAGTTTAAATGTTAAAAAAATCAAATACATGATTTAACATTAAAATAAGTTAAACTAAAAAAAAAACTTTTCGTTCCATCAAGTTCTATGTAGACTTTTATACCTGTATCTGATTTCAACAAAGTTTTTCCTGCTTTTTAATCAGAAAATCAGAACATAGACGGTGAAGACCCAGTTAAACTTATCGAAGTGATTTATAGCCTGGCAGGAGCTGGCCACAAATTGACTTCTGAAGTCCTGATCATGGAGCATGGCTGTTTATCTATTACACTTTGGCCAGAGAGTCTCTCTCTCTCTCTCTCTCTCTCCCTCTTACTCAACTCCTGTCCTCCTATCGAGCTGCTTCTTGCCTTAGCTCTGTCTGATTATTTATGTCTGTCATTTTGTACTTCAGCTGCTGCAAAAAGGTCGAAACTTACAGCTCAAATGAGCTGGCTGCTGCACCTGCGGCTTGGAGACCAGCCGTGCAGTTTTAACAACCTCACATAAGTTCAGACACGAAGATGAAGGAAAATAGAAAAACGAGTGTATTTTATAACCTTTAATGTCATATCTGTCAAAGTTTTCGAAACTGGGTGGTTGTGGTTGTGATCTGCATTGAGTATCGCACTTATTGTGTTGCCAACCTTTTACTCAGTTTATGAAATAAAACAATGAAAGCAATAATTATCAGTGCTAGTAATCAATTTATAATTTTTATTATCTCATCGCATTGTCTTACATTTAATTCTCTACGGTCTCGGGTTGGGGCTTGACAGACCTGCGCTGGGCACACACTCACACAGACACACACACTTTATAGGGGCAAATTATTGAAATTTCATCTCATTACCTACCACTTAATCCTATTCTAAGGTTGCAGGGATGTTCCATGCCCATCCAGGGAGAACAATTTGGGGGTGGGGCAGATGCACAAAGCACAGGGTGCCAATCCATCACTGGGCTCACATATAATTGCACAGACACACAAATTATACTGGACAATTTAGAGCATCCAGTTCACTTTAAATACATGGTTTTGAATTATGGGAGGAAACCAGGGAAATTCCGCCCTACATTTCTTCTCCTCCCGGTCCCTGAATGGATTTTTGCCAGGTTTCCTCCCACATTTCAAAGACATGCTGATAGTAAAATATGAATTTCCCTCTAAACTATGAGGAAAGACTTGTGACTTGGTGACCTACATCGTAAAAAACCTTCACCATGAAACTATGGATGAGTCATTGTAAACTGGCCTATAAAGTATCCAAGGGTCGGAGACAATTGTGTGGATAGCACACACACACATCCTGTTTTATTTTGCACATGAAAGTACATGTCATTGTATAAGACTCCAATAAAATCAAACACCCACCATTTTAAATGACTAATAACATTGTGTAAAAATAATGATTGTAAGCCATTTTACTTTTTTTTATTTCACTTTAAGACAGTTTTAAAGTTCCCAGAGGTCTCGGTAGACTTGGCTGAAGTTCTCAGCTCCAAATTCACACTAATATTACAAAGTCTGACACTAATTACTGACTGACTTGTAATTTATCTAACTGCCGCCACCCACAATAAACACATCGGCTTCTTCTTTCTCATTGTCAAGCTAGGCACAAGGATTAGCATTGTTAATGTGAAAGCATTAACAGAAGGGGTAATTAGTTACTGAGCTTTTGCCATGCAAGTTCAAAGCCATGTTCATGCCCCTGGATTTGTATCAAAATTCTTTGTAAATATACCCAGCTGCAGGTCTAACTGCTTAATTAGAAAAAATATACAGTACCTAATGCCTCATTAAGAGTTAGACAGATTGAGTACTTAAGTATTGGAACCTTAATAAATAAGTAAGAATTGATTTAGGCATAAAGGGAAGCACACAGAAAAGGGATATAAAGTCAATGTGAATCTGTGCTCATGGGGAAAAAAAAAATTATACCAAGTTAGTTGCGTCATAAGATGCAAGTTTTATACAGTTAACTTCATTGTGAGGAATACATAGAAAAAATGCTTTTAATATGGTTCAAATTCATATGCACTTCACATTTGTAGCAGAAACAAATATTGGATATTGGACATCATGGCAAGAAAATGTGATGTGTTCAATATTATATTTGTTAATTCAAAAAGAAAAAAATCAGTAGTTCCTGCTTAGCTGGAACACATACCTGCAGCCCATTCTGAGCACCCATAGCAACTCCAAACTGCTACAATGTTTCATTGAACTGCACATTATTATTATTACCAGCACACCCAGGTCTAATTGCTCAATGAACTGTATTTTATTTAAAAGCCATAACCCACAAAGAACAAATCTACTCGTTCTTTCTCAGTGTTGTCTGCGGCACAGTGAGCAAGGGGATTAGCAAACTAGTCATCAAGGCGGGAGCAGCAGGTAGCATATTGCTCACAGTGCAGTGTGACATTTTTTCCCAAGCAGAAATCTCAAGCTAATGTTTTTATTTTTTATTTCATTCGTTTTATGCCTATGAAAGTTTAATCTGGTTTCTGACATAAAGCCATGATAGTTTTAACAGCTATATTTTGCAATATAGTTTTTTTGTAGTCTAATTCATGAATAAAATATGACCTAAGGCAAGTCATCATATTTATGTTCTTAAGCTTCATTAAAAGTGATTTTAGAAAACGCAGAGAGAATATTATAGTATACACACACACACACACACACACACATGCACACATACACACATATATAGTACACTTTCACACTTACTGGCCATTTTATTAATTACAGCTGATGGTTTCTCCACTTAAATAGACTTTGTAATTCTACAATTATTGACTGTACTCCATCTGTTTCTTTACATATTTTTTAAGTATAATATTTTCCAATGACCCTGACAGAGTCTATGATCAGTGGAATTTTTTTTGTTCCTCTTTTTTGATGCAGGCTAATTATCTGACTTTTGAAACACTACAATATTTTTCACACCCTGGTTGTGTACAAACTGGGAAGACACTCATCATATTTGTTAAAAGCTTTGTTGTGTGTTACACATAAATAACTAAAGTGATTATTAAATCAACATTTGTAAAGTATTAGCTTATTTAAATGCAAATTATGACTTTGTTAGCCTCACTAGTGCAGAAAGTCATACAATATATAATTACCTTTAAACCAAGCACTAAGCTTTAACAAGGTTGAATAAACAAACTGTTTTTTACGTAATATTGAAATTATATTTCTATGTCACAATGCTTTATTTATTTATTTTTCTTTTTTAACGTTCTTACTCAATTTTAAACATACAATGAACTGTGGCCTATAAATGAGTTTTTCTTCGCTTTCTTTCTTCGACTCTGTTGCGCTGCACTGTTCAGTTCAGTCACTGTATGATCACTTCTGGTTTGTGCAAAGCCGATAAGATATGACGGAGCTCATTACAGTCTCTCGCCTGCGGAAGACACCATTCGCTCCATTCTCTCCTCTAATGCTTTGCATACCAATCTCACGTTCAGAAGGTCTCCAAGCAACAGACACACACCAACAGGTTTTTTTTTCTCCACTAATACACTAATAGAGCATCCTTAAAACTGAAAGTCTTTAAGTCTCTTATATTTCATAGAGGGTTATATACAGGTCATGCAATGTCAGAAAAATGTTGTAAAAGTATAATTAGCAAAGATTATTCCCTGCTGACCGGTTACAGGTATAAAACATGAACTGAGTCCTAACAGATCTTTTAATATGTGATAAAGTGGCCCAAATTATAATGGCAACTGCCGTCAGAAGAACAATAAAGACATGAGTTCCAAGTATATTAAACTTAAAATTTGCATCCACAGAGAGAATGATTAAGCACCAAGTGTTGAACCATGAGGAATACTCATGGTTATGCTTATTCAGATACTGGTGAAGGAAAACTTACAGATTTATTATACACACTGCAACCAAAGTAGTGCTCAACTATGCTGTGCTGCTGCTTTAACAACACTAAAACCAATAGAATGCTTTTAATGAAGCAGCATTAAAATACCAAAAAAAAATAAGACAAATTGAACCATTGTAATCACTTCAGAAGCAGAGGCATGGTTCAGTTGAGCTTCAAAGATGCCCTTATTATTATCAAATAATATTATCAAAGATGCCCTTATATTATTATTTATGAGAAGGTCAAACATTTTGTATTTAAGTGTTAGTTAAGAACAAGGATGGGGTTGTATGAAAAGCAGTGGCGTATGTAAAAATGTTTTTTAAGTATACTGTACATATATACATTTTTTGATTTGCCAAACCTTCAAAAGACGAAGTTTAAACGCTTGAGAATTGACCAACCCTGCCAAGGTGCGGCGTTAGATGGTTCGAATCTGTGATAAATTAAAAATATGCCACAGAGTGAGTTTTTGCATGAAAGGGTAAACCTACATGAGAGACCTTTCACTATTCAATCCACACCAAAGCCATCTGATTTAAATGCGCATATATTTAAAGAGTTACAGTACGTGATCTTGCAGAAACACACTACATGCTAAAATACGGGGGAGCCAATAAAATTGGGGTTTTTGAATCCGCACTAATTTTGTGCTTCTGTGTGCAGGAACTGGCAAAAAGACTAAAAAGTCATTTTAGTAAAATTACCCTCAAATTGCTTTCCATCATTTTAACAGCACATGAATTTTATTTACATATAAATTTGAAGAAACCAATATAACTGTTTCTTATAAGTACCACATTTAAACATGCTGTACACATCTATTAACATTTTAAAAAATATTAAAAAATAATAGATGAGTTTATTAAAACTGTATAATTGGTTTTCCTGATAATTAAACACATAATCCACCTATTGGTAATTTAGTACTGCTCTGTAAAGTTACATATGTAAAGTTAGTATTAGTTAAATAGTTATTGCAAAGTTAATGAATCAATCTATCGCTGGGCCCATATTTACTGGCATAGACAAACATGTAGGGGCAATTTAAATGGGGCAATTTAGAGCAGCCACTTTACCTTCAATCCATGTTTTTTGACTGTAATGTATTACGCAGTTTGTATTACACAGATTATATTTATGTTTGTTATTATGGGCGGCACAGTGGCTTAGTGGTTAGCACATTCGCCTCTCAGCGCTAGGGATTCCAGGTTTGAAGCCCAATCTTGGTGGAGTTTCCATGTTTTCCCCGTTTCTTAGGTTTCCCCCCACAGTCCAAAAACATGGATCAAGGTCAGTTGAATTCTCCAAATTGCCACATATAGAGTGCGTTTGTGCCCCCCCCCGCCCCCCCCCCTTGCCGGGTGAAAATAGTTTTCAAAACTAAATGCACTCAGATTCTGTTTTACTACTTTTTTTTTTTTTATCAAGACAACTTCTTAACTTTACTTTGTCACACTGCTTAGTTTTATAGTGTAATGTGCATATAAAATGAACTCTGGGCATTATTTTTTTTTATCTGTTTGTCAAAACAAAGGAGAAGACACTTAAACATCAAGCATAATTGCACAGTCACAGCGTGTTACTTGTCACACCTTAATTCTAGCAAGATGGGCCACACAAGTCCAATTTTGTCTTGTCTTGTCAACATTTCTGTTAAATGATGTCAGAAAAAAATGCACTTGTTTTTTATATATTTTTTTTTGGGGGGGGAAATCTTTTGTTTACCTGTAGTTTGTGATAATACACAGCCAATTATGAGTCTCTGCATCTGTTTGGTCACTTAATAAAATATGCTGTATGACACTGAAATCGTGCAGTGGAAGGACTCATTATAATAAAGGGCTACATTTCCTGTCAGTCACTGTCTTGAGAACTTAGGCTATTCAAATAAATAGAAATGGTACATACAATACAGTAAAAAATATTTTTTCACAATATCCCAGTGTGCACATACCTCATTATTTATTGGTGAATGTACTCTATATACGCTTATACATTTACGGATGACTCATTATAATAAGTGTAACTAATTTAATGTTAATGAACTATAGATTAACAATTTTAAAATTTGATTAGATGTTTATTTACTTTACATGAGCAATTTAGAGCTTTATAAACTTCTTGTTTTCATCATTTGGATTAACTAGAGGTGTACCAGACAAGAGGTGTTGCAGTTTTTACTTACTGTGTCTACTGAGCTTACATACAAACACACTTTTGTCCTCCACATTTAATCATTCCGTTCAGTGAAACAAACACATATATATACACTCTAGTTAAGTGAGCACATGGTAGGCCTCATATACTACACCCATGGAGCAACTGGGGTTAGGTGCCTTGCCGAAGGGCATTTCAGCCATAGTGTTGGTGAGTACGGGAATCAAACCATAGACCTTCATGTTGCTGGGCTGGTTCCTTAATCCAAAGTCCTTGATAAGCCTATGACTGCCCTTGACATGCCTTGATTTTAGAAAAATATAAAAAGCCAAGACTTCAGAAAATAAATAATAGATGTTTTCAAGTCTAATACATCATTGGGAGCAATCCTGACTATGTTGCCTAAAGTATTCATCTGTTCAAACAAAATGTGTTTTTGTATGCAAGTGAACATCATAGGGCCAAACAGACATCATACTGCTTAAAAAGGAGATGTGTCTTCCAGAGATAAACAAAATCTGGTGTGAAAAATACAGCTCAATTCAAATACACAAAGATTCAAGAACAACATATTGTAAAGATGCTGAAGTAAATGGGTACAGGATGTAAATGTCAATATTAATTTATACCCTGTATCAACATGATATATTCAGGCAAGAAAGCCTGAAAGCTGGAAAAAAAAACTTTAGGTTGCAGAAACAACAAACTGCAATTGATTCGGTGCAAGCCCTGGCCTTAACCCTCCTCAAACAGAATTTTAAATAATAAGCAAGAAGGCCTACAAACCCGACTTAGTTACGTCAGTTACATTAGAAGGAATTGACTAGCCTTCCACACGCTATACATAATACGTTGCCGGAATTTCAGTTTGTTTGAATGTTAAATGTAAATCATGTTTAACATTTAAATAGCACCAATTATTAAGCATAGTAACGAAAGTAGTTTATGTAGGAAGATGAGGTGGCTGTAATTATCATGGTAATGACATCATATCAATACTGTGTGCACTGCCTGATGAATCCACAACATCCAGTAAAAACCTAACTACATATTTGTAGCTTCTATACTAATGATGTGTATGTATTTTATATACTGTATGAAGTGTGTGCATGAAGTGTCAGTGAGTGGGTGTATATTTAAAGATATTTTAAGATATAGTTAAAAAGTCAAGCTGGAAACCATGCAAAAAATACTGTAGATTAATTTGTTTCCTTGATTTCACCGTTTAGGCTGCCTGTGATGAAGCATGTAAAAATAAATATGAAGCTATGTTGCCAAACTGACCCTGGATCTGCTGTGTTCTCCAAGTGCTTGCTGACTGTTTTATTAGTGAAAAACAAACTCATAAATAGCAAGCTCATTTACATTTTGCTCAGTAATTGGCCATGCAGAGCAGATTGCGTACCATGGAAAACACTATTCAACAGTCCCAAAAACATTACGCAATGCAACATGTTGTTTTATCATATTAAAATGTTGCTGATTTGAACAAAAAGTTAAGAACTGTATTACTAAAGTTGCTCTGTGATCTGTGATATAGGGAAAATTTAAAAACTACATTTTAAAAGTCACTCTGTCATATGGAATTACAGCAGTAAGAGAAACGTAGGTCTTGATTGTTATTTTGTACACATGGAAAGGAGTCTTGTCGGGTCATTTTGAAAGTCAAGAACAAAGCCAGAGATTTGATAAGCTTGTTCTTCCAAACCCTTTTCAAGATTTCTAATTGTACCAGACCTATCCGAGAAGTACTGGCACAAAAGCCTATTGACTTGAAAGTGAAGTGGTGCTAGACTGACCTTTCAGTTTGCCGATAATTTCGGCCAGACATTCAACATTTGAAGCATTTTGCATATTACTACTGTGGTGTTTGAAAAAGAAACGGTTGACAAGGCGAAACACGTTAATTGAACAGAAAAATGCTGTCGCATTCAGAATCCATACCAAATTCTAATAGGCAATATCATTTGAAAACCAACTGTGCAGTTTAATGATTACATTAATCTATTTATTTGGTATATAAGCCCCATGAATAATTTAAGGACAGGCAACTGTCTTAATATGCAACAAGCTTTATTTTTGGACCCCATTTCAACATGTCAGGTGAGTAAAATTGATACATATACAGCTGAAAAACCTGTTATATAGACATACATAGACGTCCATGTCAGTGACTGGTGATTTCAGTGTACTAAACCAATCCTACTCAAACACCTCCTCCAGTCTGATGGCATCTTACATTGTCTTGTTAAATAAAATTAAATAGCAATAATCAGTTTACATCAGGAATTAAGCACATTCATAAAAGGAGGCATATTATTCCAAAAAAATTGGACTTCTCTCTGTAATGCATGACATTACATATGTTTTCATGTAAATCGCTCAAATTGCTCAAAGGTTTAAAGTTTTTCAAAGCCTTTTTTTGACCCAACTTCTTTTTAAAAATGAATGGAATACATGTTACTGCCGTTTGTAGAATGTGTAGAGTGTTGAGCTATCCATCTAAGGCTTGCGGGTTTCAAATCCCAGATCTGCTGAAGATTCCAATGTGGGTTCTTGAGCAAGATCCTTAACCCTCATTGCTCCAGGGTACTGCATCAATGCTTACCCTGTGTTCTGACCCCTACAAGCTGGGATGCTTGTGAGTTGTGTTGGAAAAAAGTTTCTGTTAAATGACCTCACGTCAAAGTTATTTTCATATATTATATTGTTGATCATAATAATTTTGGTTTAAGCATTTGAATTTAAGCCTTATTCATTTATTGATGAACATCTTGAATTTACCTTATGGCATGAACCTGTTAAAATGTTTTTCTTTTGCAGTTGTGTTCTCTTGTAACAGTTTATTTATAGATAAAAGAATGAATGTTCAGGGCATCTAAAGTTGTTTTTCCATTCCAAAGAGAAAGAACACCGAATCCATATGAAAGCGAACATGGCCGTTTTTGAACATGGGAGGTGGGCCGTCATTAACAGTGGCAGTTTTTATGAGCCATCTGTTTTAGGGGACCCATTCCATAGTTACACTGCAGGATGCCAATAACAGCCTGATTAATCTGCAGGTGTACTAATGTTCCCTTTCATTGCTGAAATGTCATGCACAGTGGAATCAATATTCCACAATCTACTGTTTATAAGACCCAAAGCTAAGTCCTGACATTTTTTCTTGTCACTTTTCATAGCACATACAATAATCTTTTGCTGACATTTTTTGTGTTCCTCTCTCTAATGTTTTTGGCCCACCCCTTAATTTGTCATAGTCCTCCCTCCTGCTGACTTGGAGAGTGACTAATCTTCTTGACATTGACCCTTTCACTTTTGTAGGGTGTTGGCGCTTTGTCAAAAGTGGCTGTCAAGAGTTGGTTTGGAAAGAGACATTGGGGGGGGGTCAAATTTCATGCCTAACCTTTAGTGGAATTACTCTGTCTGTGACCAGGGTCAGATGATGGACTTTCTCTATGAAATACCAGCGCCATCTCTGGCATTATTAAAGTGAGTGACATCCCTTGTTCTCCCGTGGGATGAATGATCCAGCTATGTTGACAGAATTTGCAGAAGCTCTGATGATATTACACAGCACTGTGATGGCTAAGTTACAGCTTCAGCACTTTATGATTTGTTCTTCCTAGGCCCACACACACACAGACCCACACGTACATCTACAGACACATCATCTCAGTATTTGATATTTGACCCATGGCAATTTATTATTTGCAGCATATTTTGCTGTTACCTTAGATTACTCTGAAAGGAGAAGTAAATACTGCAAAACACTTAAGGATCAAATACCAAAGAGCATTTACTGTTTACTTTCATTCTGCTTCTTTATTAGTTGATGGTGTTTCCTATTTTGCTACAGTATCTGTACATTCTTCACACACTGCTAAAGTCATGCCAGAGGTGAATGTATCACTAGGAATGAGACTCTGATTTATTGAAGAAGAAGGAGCCAGATACAACATGGTTTTGAACATTTTCGGGTGCTGTAATTTCAGTGGCTGAATTATTTATGGGAAGCTCAGTAATGAGTGTAAAAAGAGGTTCCCTATCATTCATAATCTGGAAGGTAGAGGAAATATGAGCACAGGCTTGATGCACTTAGCAGCACTTTTCATCAGTGCTGATCGTTGCTCGAGGAGCAGCGGAGATAGAGACCTTACTCTGTTTGCTCAGAGCAGGCAAACACAACACCTCGCACAATGGTAATGGAGTCGCTGCATGGATGAGCAATGGCACAACAGCTCAAATGAACAGACTTGCGGATGGAACTGATATTGACTCTATTGTTTGGCTGGATGGTACAAGAGTAATTCATTTTCTGTTAACTTACCCATAGTGTGAAGTTCTGGGTCTTTTGCTTTGTGCAAGTGGGCTACGTCAATTATTTAAACTTGTGGATTCAAGGTGAATTGGCTGCTCTAATAGTATGTATCTCTGGCTGCAGTCTTATAGTATGTATGTGTGTGAACCCCCCCCCCCCCCACATAGTTTGGAAAACTTTGTGACATCACAATATTTATTTCCCTCAAGTGTTGCACTGATTCCATGTAATTTATGTATAAACCTGCAGTACAGGTCTTGCACTGATGTTAACAGAGTTTCCATATGAGGTAAAATTGATTTCTTGTGCTCTCTAAACACACTCTCTCTATTTGAGCCTAATTCATAATTAATCTGTTATTTTGAAATATTTTGATGGGGTAAGCAGGTCATTTAGTATGTGCAGGTTCTTACATGATATTTTATTTCAACATAACATTGCTGAACCTCATTTCATTCAGAATTCTGAATGGAATTCTAAATTGTGTGTTTTGTCTGATGGTGTATTTTAAAACTTTTATCTACGGTATGATTTTGTTATTTAGTGTTTCACCAATAACTTGCATGAGCTCATTTCAGCATTTCTTACTATTCCAACGTAAACCAAGGTAAATAGACTTGAGGTCTCATGATGCGGGTAGCCAATTAAGTTTGTCAAAATTTGTCAAAAAGCTTTTCACCAAGTGAGAACCTAATCTGAATCCATTTCTGTTTGCAGCTACCAGATTACATTCACTGTAGTCACAAGCATTTCTAAAGACATGGGCAGAAAATCAAAATCATGCATTTTATGCAAATCGCTCCATAACATGATCAACACACTTCATTCTACTGACTACTTTGTATTAAAATATATTGCACATTTATTACCCACATTTTTATGGTAGGTTTGCCTTTCTCACAGGTTCCAACATGAGAATTCATAGACCCTGTGGATTAGAAGTGGGCTGAGCAGCTTTTGGTTGTCAGATGTGAGACGGATGCATTTACACATCTACATTTGCCTAAAATGTTTCTTATATAACCCTTTAAAAAGGTCTGTTGTAAATGTGTCTCTGGTGGATTTGTTCATGAATTTTAATGTCTGAACCCCAGTTAGATGTAATCCATGTACTCATCATGCAGAAAAAGATGCATATGTGTGAAGAGGGTCTGTGACATGCTATTCCCACTCTATTTTACACAACACTAAATTTGTCATTACTGCTACTTACATGTTCCACATACACATTAGAGTATAACCTACAACTGATTCAAATGATTTTATGCTACATTTGACCAACCTGTGGATTCAACATACAGGCAATAAACAGTATTGCAAGTTTGGTTTCCACTCAACTTTATTCTGGGTTTTCAGTTTAGAATGCCATTGCACTACAATGACAGAAATGGACATGACAAATATACTAATTCATCTGTGCAATTTGTGCTTTTTGTTTTTGTATTCTGCAAGTCTTCCAGGTGACCTTTACAGCTACTAAAGCTTAGAAATGCTGCTACCATTAGTATCCAATATCATACTCTCTCCTGACACCATCTTTCAACACCCTCGTCAGAGAGGGAAAAATGATATAGATATAGGTGGTAATATGTTATTGATGGTGTTTATAGCATCATTGGGGGAGGATGATGTACAATCCCTATCTTCTGGTGGATGTAGATATTGATTGAAAAAGGATTAAATGTTAACCAATCAGCAGTCGGATTATGCACCATTTGCCGGATGTTTTTGCAGATGGCATTAATCATTGTTACTTAATAAAGCTTTTCTTAGGCTTGTCTCTTCATCTTGACTATAGAAAGTTATTTTTTTTATATATATATATATACCTTTAGAATATTGTCAATTGGTTGCACTGAAGCCTAATGTTAAGTTCTTCAGTTACTTCTTGACCCCATCAGTGACATGAAACCAAGCCTTTAAAATGGCTTTTTAAATTTCTCGGCAAGGTCAGGCAGTAGAAACTAGGATACGTACCTGGATCCCCAGCATTGAGAGACAGACATGCAAACCACAACACCACCATGCCACAAGCCAATAACAGTTGGCATGTTATGAAAGAAATACATTTCGACTGCGTTAAGCCACTTTTTTTTTCTTATTTACATACACTCATGGGTGATGCGCTCATAAATAGATATACCATAGGACCATCGTTCCTTTAAGAAAGATCAAATACATTGTTTACAAGCAGCATCATTGCATCTTTTGGAGAACTATAATAGCATCTGTTCACACATGATCCCCCACAGCAATTACATGAGAGCTGTACTGGGTCTTGTACCAGTAAATTGCCGTGTCAATCTTTTCAGGATTTTAACTCTGTCTTGCATTTACACTTGATCACGTCATGGTTAATTACCATTTAATTTCTGGTTAAAAGTGCATGTTAGTGAAGGGCATTTGCTTCTGTCTGGACCACTGGTGCACAACACTGAAATTCATTGTTGGGTAAGATGAATCCTTACAGATTATTGCACCACATTGCTCTGCTGTTCCTTAAGCTGAATGTGCATTTTAACTTTCTGCACAAGTGTGCATAATTTCTTTTGTTTTAGCCCGCTCTTGGAAATTTAGAGGTATTTGTAATGTATGACATTTTTGTATCTTAATAAGCAGCAAACAAAATCAATCAACCAAAGTTCTTGGTAGTACAGAACAGCACTGCAAAAGCAAAAATCTGCCAGACTGTATATAAATACATTATATTTACAGTATATTGCGTATTGGGACACTATAATTCAGAATTTTATATCATGTTATTTGAGGTCCCACAAATTTTTTTATGTTTTTGGTGTTTAGTTGAGACCCCAGTATTGCCACATCCACCAAATTACAGAGCAAGCCATGCACTTTGAACAACTGTTTATGTTCCTCTTTGTAAAATCAGTTTGAAGATTGTTTGTGTGCACAAAGCAAAGTCCATTAAAGGCATGGTTAATTGAGTTTGCTGTGAAGGAAATTGACTGGACCAAACAGAACCTTAAACTTAATTCTTTCAAACAACTTGGGGATTAATTATGGTCATTGATGGATATGATGTCTTTTGGTGTTTTTTTCTTGACTTTTCACTTTTATCTTTGTAATATTCTTAAAACTGCGTATCCATTTAAGGAAAAATACACCTTTCTAACTGCATTACTATTTTTTTTTGCACTTGTCTGTTACCTCTATCTATGGTTATCATACTATAATACTGTGATCAAACACTTTCTGTCCCAGCCAGGAAGGATAGACTTTATCTTGTGGTAGACCTTAATGGACTGGCAAGTTTAGTGGTTGTTTACATTTGCGATTGTGCTAACACAGGATCTGCAAGACATCAGTCACCAATGCAATGTTCTCTGGACTGGAGTCGGAGTGCATAACAGCATGGTTTTATAAATCAATTTATTTATGAGTGAAAAATAACATCTAAACAGATGCTATGTGTGTTGAGTAGGTTTGCATTTTGGCATGCTTTTTGGAATGAGGTCAGCAGTTATAAGAATTTCAAAGTCCAATTGACTACATTATTGGACATTGCGACAATAGTTTATGCACAGTATTTGTTATTATCTACTATGTAATTGTTGTAGAGAATGCTGTTAACTGTATAGTAACTAGCTGAGCAGATGTATAGGTTGGATAGATGGGCAGAGTGTTTGTTTAAAAATTTTCCTTTAACCACAATACAATAACCATCACTTGTGGTTATTGTAGTTCTTGTCCAATACCTGCTGTACTACTTAATACTTAAAAAGGCGAATGTGTAGGTAATGTATTCAAAAAATTGCAAACGATTTAATGTAGTTACTTTAAAATTACAGTACCAGTAAAGTTTGGACACACCCCTTTCTTGCTCCACTTACAATATAGCTGGACTTTGATGGTAGTTTTATATTTTCAGACTGTAGTACATCAGTTTCCTATGTTGGTTCTCTGTTCTCTATTGGTCAGAACCATCACAGAACAGGTATAGTTTGGGTGGTAGTTTACTGTCAGTAGTGCGGTGACAATGATGGGGTGAGAGGGTTTAAGTGTGGTGCATGGAAACAGTTAGTATATTTTTATATATATATATATATATATATATATAATATATATATATATATATATATAAAGATCCTTTCAAAGATCTGTTGTGTTTATGAATTAATGGTTAATGCAGTGCCTCAGAACAGTGCTAAAATACAGAGCAGGATGCAGAAGATCATCATGTTGCTGGCTCCCTTTGCTTTTTTGTTTTATTCCTCCACCTGCTGATGCGATCTGTCTTTCTGTAATAGGGCCTGCTAGAGCCTGTGTGCACCAGGAAACCCAATTACTGTCCGTAAATGGCTTCAGTAGTGTTAGCAGATGAATCCAGGTCATGTGTTGCATGTAAACAATGGTTTTAGATTCAGACTGTCAGCTATTTAAATATAAATATATGTATTTTTATAATTGAGTAAAGCTGTTTATTATACTTACTGAATGGTCTTTTTTGCATTTCACACTTCAGTAGACAATAGATTACATATTGTAAAAATGTAATAGACTAAATATTGCAAAAGCTTACAGGCAACACACACAATACCTGTGTAGTTTACAACTAAGAGATGCTCACTGAAATGCCTTGTTTTGTTAGATGGCTGTATTTTTATGTTCAAAAATGATTTGCCCATTGTGTTACTATAAAAATGGGAAATGTGGCTTTGTGATCTTGTCTGCTTCTGCTATTTTGCAGACTAAATCAAGAAGTGTTAAAGTAAACAATCCAATCGTGTATAAACATTCAAAATCTAAAAAATCTGTGTTTCGAAATAAAAAGGATAAAATCTTTTTTTTCTTAAAAACCATCTGATCAATTACATGTTAAATTTATATTTACTCTGTAGAAAACATCACAAGCCCAGAATAAGAAATGGCTAGTTTATAAAATATAATATACTATATTATAAGAAGCTATTTACAAAACAATTATAAATACATTTTTAGCCAGTTTACTGGGAAAATTGATGGAAACAGCAGCAGAGAGAGGGTATAAACAGACATCACTGCTGATAGATTGTCTATTTAAATATGTCATAAATTATTGCCAAGAAGTTTTAAATCTCTTTGATGGTCTTTAAATCTCATGGCATATTTGTTGTATTTGTTAACAATTCTTAACTAACTCTTAACTCTTATCCCCTAATTTTATACAAATGTAATGAATTCATGTGTCACTTTAAGAGGGTCACATTTTGGGACATGATGAGGACTGAGACAGGATTTATCTAAACAGGACTAGGATTTATTAGCATAAATACATTTAATCTGCTCATTATTTTTTTTTTATATAGCACTTTTTATATACATTGTCTCATAGCAACTTTAGTGTTCTGAGCTTGAAACGTCAAAAAGTAAGCCAAAGCAACAGTCGCAACAACATCACATATCTCTACATTTTGCGTTAACCGTCGGTGGAAACTCTGGTACCTTGATTATTCTTGATTTTTGTTGTGTATGTGTGTTAGTATCTTAAGAATCTAGTGTTGTATCCTGGTCAACAGACTAACCAACATCCTGCTAGAACAAGTAAGCTAGAAAAAAGTCTAAACGGTATGGATCTTTTTATTACATAGTCCATCTGGTTGCATAAATGGGCAGCAATTTTGTTCAAAAAGGTCATAGAGCAATCGATAAGGAGTCAAATACTCAATTTAATGTGGACAAATGAATCACAAAGAGTTAAAATGAATAGAGTACACTGCATAATAATTTCCAAGATTTTTATTTCATGAAATAAAGAATGAATTCATAGCTTGTGCAGCTTATTGGAAATTTACAATTAGGTGCCCTTGCAGGGTTTGTAGTAAAGTGGCAGATATTAATTGCATAATGTGCTCGAACCCTGTCGCGCTAGTAAGACTGTCATAACCATTTATTATGATTTGTACAGACCAGATTTACTTATATATTCCCGATCACAGGCTCAAGTACTGGCTGAGTAATACATACTGTATTTCAAGTACTTATGACAAGCAATCTCCCCTTTTGAGATGGACAAGGATTTGGCAGCCACTGTGAAACTGTGATATACATTAATACCCTACTCCAAATCATGACATGATTTACTTCCTAGTTCTAGGCAGATCGTTTTGTGTATTCACCTGTGCCAAAGCCGGTATCTTCAGCACCTTTCATAAAGATAGCAGTACAATCTGTTCATCTTTAAAAGCAAAAAGAACGTGAAAGGGGGTGCACATTATCTGTGTCCTGGTATTATTGGAGATTATCCCTGACAGATCACTTCCCTTGCAGGCACCATTAGCCAGGCTTTATCCAGCTCTGTATTTCCACCACCTGCGACCCCTATCTGCTGAGCTCAAGACTTCTTTTTTTTTTTTTTTTTTTTTTTTTTTCCCTTGTTATAAGAATTAATCACAGAGGAAATGTGATCAGCTTTTTATTTTTGAACACATTTCTTACCAGTGAATGGAAATAGATAATTTTAAAGTCAGAGATAATTAAGCAGCTGATGCAGATCTTGACATTTATTGGGAAATATTGTTGTCTTGAGGTTAACATATCCACCTCACAGCAAGAAAATCCTGGATGGAGGAGACATAGGTGCTTTCTGTGAGGAGTCTGGATGTCCATTGCATGCCTTCACTGATTTTCTACGAATTGATGCTAATGCTCATCTCAAGCCTGGATAAATAGAAGGATGCATCGAGTTGAGCATCGAATTAGACATTGTACACTCTTCCTTTTTGCTCCACCTATATTCCATTTTATAAGATCCACTTACCAAAAAGATGGACTTTGTAGTTTTACAACTCTATACTGTAGTCTGTTTGCAGACTGCAATATATATATATATATATATGGTGAATATCCCCTTTACTCTGTTCTTTAATGGTTAGTACCACCACAGAACATGTATTAGGTTGGTGCATTATTCCTATCCCAGCAGTGTCACTAAGGTGGAGAAATATAACAGCAGCACTGCTGCACTAAAACCCCCTCATCTCAACAATGTCACTGCAAAACTGCCGATAAATAATAAACCACCCAAATTATACCTGTTATGTGATGGTCCTGACCAATAGAGAACAGAGAATCAGCAGGGAACTAACAAACAAATCAAGCAGATGGACTTTAGTCTGTAAAAAATCCATTTATACAGAAAGTGGAAAAACGGACAATAGCACAAGACTGTAGATGTAATCGGCTGAATAAAGCTGTAAACAGTCATGGTCAACACAACGATCCATCCAGCAGATAAACCTCTGCTTTATTTTGAAAATCACATATTTTGCAGTTAAACATTATTTTACATTATATATTGTTATTAGATGTGATCGGTCTTTACAACCATAAATGCAATGACTGCTACAGTGTGAACACACTGTAGCACTATGTGTCAGGCTAATGGATTTGTCAACAAAGCCAGATGGCATCTGCAGACAGACATCTGTGTATAAAGATGCTTTTAAGGAAATTAAGAATCCAATGTTGGGTAGCTTATTTGTAGCCTTAAAGTAAAGGAATTTGAGAAAAGTATTCACCCCATCACACGCAGTAAAGTAGCTAAATGTATAAGCAATTCTTCAACATTCTTTAAAAATGAGGATAAGGGCAGATTTTGAATTTTTAAAGTCATGCTTCTCGGGTATAAAAATGACCATTATGATTAATGTGCCGCTTGCTGATTTGATTGTAAAATGCATGTCAAAGCAGACCTTTAACCATGCTGTGTACAGGTTCAGAAATTTTCTCAAAACATATAGATGCTAGAATTTTGATGAAAATATAATGTAATATTAAAACAATTATGGGCGGCACGGTGGCTTAGTGGTTAGCACCTTCGCCTCTCAGCGCTAGGGATTCCCGGTTCGAATCCCCATCTGGGTGGAGTTTCCATGTTCTCCCCGTGTCCGCGTGGGTTTCCTCCGGGTTCTCCGGTTTCCTCCCACAGTCAAAAAACATGGATCAAGTCAATTAAATTCTCCAAATTGCCCCATATAGAGTGTGTGTGTGTAAGTGAGTATGTGTCCAGCGATGGATTTGCACCCTGTCCTGGGTCTATCTGCCAAGCGCCCGAAATGTTCTCCCCTGGATGGGCATGGGGAACCCCACCGCGACCCTACTAGAGGATAAAGTGGGAGATAATGAATGAATGAATAAAACAATTATGTGCTGATTCCATTTTAAAATTGATAACAGGAAAAATGAATCTCGAAGATAGCAATCATATCACAGATAATCCGAGAATATTGGAAAGATTTTGTCAACCTTTGAAAGTTTGTGCAGGCAAATAGCGTGACAATTTAATACTTAATCATTACACAGTTGGAATGTTCTTGGGCATTTCATCATCAGCCGCATCCACAGAAATATGATGACGCTGTCTATTAGAAGAAGAAATGATCCTTTAATATAAATCACTGCATAGACTCAAAAACACTACTGAATACTATTATACTCTCTGTTAACACAGTTTGTTGCTTATAAAAGTTTCCATGCTCTCCTCTTAAGTGAAGGTCTGTCCACTGATGGATTGGTACCCTGTCCTAAGTCCAAAATGTTCTCCCCTGGATGGGTTATGAGGGAACTACCCCACACCCATGACCCTAGTCATTAGCATAGGATTAATACGAGATGATGAAAAAAACATTTAAAAGGATTTTATAGGGTGGGTCAAAAGTCCTTCCTTAACCATAGTCCGTCAAAGGGTGATTAGTATCAATAATTTACCCATCAGAATGTCTTAGGAATTGAGATGAGATATGGAATGGGATGATATGTATTTTTTCCATGTTATGTCTCCGGACTATTTACTGTACATGTCATGCATTTTAATGCTTTTATTGTAAGTGCTATGTGGATGTAAAATACACAGTGTAGTTTATATTCTGCATTTAAACAGCTAGTGTCTCTGCTCGGCTTCTGACAGAGGTGTGTACCAGCTTCAGCAGGAAACAAGACACTAATGTGGGCTTTCAATCATGACTTAGTTTATATGGCATAAAGTAACATCTGCAGTTCAATGAATCATTACAGTAATGGATAAATTATCTACATCCCATCCCTCTAATGTTCCATTTCACATGTTACTTTATACAATGGCCACAGCAAAGGGTTCACCACAATGCCTGATCAAAATGACACTTTAACAACCACAGGCTAAGTAGACAAGTCATTACAAAAAAAGAAAAAGATAAAAAAGAACAAGCAATAAAAAAAAATAAACCAGTAGAAGTGTAGATGCTGACATGTAAAATCAAGAAGGAAATATAACCTTGTACATTATCAAATAACAATAAATTAAACACAGCATGTTTGGCACCAATAATGTAAATTGTTGCATTCAGGTTGAAATGTATTTTTTTCGATGTCAGACTTTTGGTTGTGAGGTTTACTACTCAGTTTTGTTTTAGGTGCAGTTTGAGGCAGCAGGCTGTGCACAGCCAGTATTTCCTAACATTTTGAAACATTGGTTGAATTTTTTACAAAACCATGAGTCAACATTCTTCCCATGGGCTCCAGTTTGCAGACTTAAAAAGGCTTAGTTCTACCCCTTGGTCAGGGCTCTGCGCTTTCATTTGTAAGTTAGTAAAGTGAAAATTTATGGATGAAGGTTCATGAGATTTCTTTGTGTGGGGGTTTTGTGGTTTCTGATATGTATCTGGTGGCACAGTGGTGTAGTGGTTAGTGCTACTGACTCACAGCAAGAATGTCCCAGGTTCAATTCCAGGTCAGGGAAGCATTCAAGCAAGCATTCTTTCTCTGTGGAGTCTGCATGTACTTCCTGTATCCGAGTGGGTTTTCTTCAGGTACTGCTGTTTATCCCCATTGCCAAGACATGCTGATGGGTAAATTAAATATACTAATTACCTTCTGATGGACTATGGTTTAGGATGGATTTGGTTACCAATCTCAAAAAACCTCTTAAATGCTCTCTCATCTTTTGCTTAATCCTATACGTTTCAGGCACTGGGCAGAATGCCAATCCATTGCTGGACACACTCACACTGACACACTATACAAGGGCAGTTAAGAGCAGCCACTTTACCTTAAATCCATCTTTTACTCTACTGTATATAATTATCTGACATTCCTAGCCATTTTACGAAACAACTAGTTGTTAAACCTCCGTACTTTTGACTTATGTCATCTTCCCACTTCTTTTCATCCACTATTCAATTGTGTTTTCTAAGGACATAAACCAAATTCCCAGGTATTGACTTGTCTTTGCAGACTTGATTTGGGCTCACAGTTGCCCAGTGGGGCAGAATGACAAACAAAAAAGAATAAGCATGAGGTTTAAAAAAATGAACTCCAGATCGATCCAAATGCCTGAAATGACAGAGTTTGAAGGTCAGCACTTGTGGTTCCTCTGAGTAGATAATACAGGAATGTAATCTATCTCATCTAACTTAATCTGTACCTCCATCTTAGCTCATTTTTCTCCCCTGGTCAGTCCTTTTCATTTGTTGGCCAATGATCACTTACTCTCCATAAAACTTGGTAAGAAGGATAAGGATCAATGCACAAAGAATTGATAAATTGAAAGGACAGTCATTAGAGGATAATGTTTTTTAACACTTTTTACTTTCTTATGCCTCTAAATCCAAGTAAATTTGTCATTAGTTTAAGATAATCTTCAGTTACATTTTAGATAGATCATAGATCCTTATCTAAATTGTATTGACCAGATCTTTTAAACCAGTACATTTAAAAAAAATATTATACAGTCTAAGGTACAGCATAATTGTGTAAATTAACAATTTGTATATATTTTAATTTTTTTAGCACTTTTTTGTGCCTTTTATAAAAAATGCCATGCCTTTAATCGGATGCTGTTAAAACTTCACATGAAAATTTGTCAAATGTTTGATACCAGTGCTATGTCTCCACCAGCTGTGAATGTCATGACAGCTGTCACAGTGTTCTATGTCTTAACCACATACGCATGTCACAGGCTCAATTTTGGTAGCATGTGTTTTAAAACTGTTGACATGACAACAGACTATCATCTATTAATAAATACAAAAATGTGTATTGCATACAACAATGTACTGTACCTTGTCCTATCACTGTATATAAGTCTACTGTAGCCCTTCTAACCCACAGTCTTTCATTTTATTAACTTATTGCAGCTTTCTGTTTAAAAAGCCTTAGCACCTGCCAGGCCTACATTAAGTGTCAAAAGACTGAAAGTTCATTTAAGCATAATAAATGCAAACCAATACTGCATGTTGAACAATAACATAAAGCGAGAACTTTATTGCAATTGCACATGCTAACTCCCTATGTTAGTGTCGTGAAACCAAAAAGTGCTACTTATATTTGTTAACAGCAGTGTTTTTTATTTTTTTTTTGTTTTGTTTTGTTTTTTGTTTTTTTGTTTTATAAAAGCTTTCTCAAACTTGATGATCAAAACATGGTACCACTATTAAAAATGGCAAAACTATTGAACTTCACCTTTAATTACAAGTCAGGCTTCCAATTATCAGTAAAATCTTCAGTACATTTGTAAACAGTTTTGGCTGTTGATATTTTGGGAACAATGACATTTGATTGAGTTGCATTAAACATTCAGTTTTGCATTAAAGTGCTGAACCTTATGGAACTACACATGCTAAACGTTAGATTAGAGCCAGATCATTATTCAAATGAAAATTTAATCACACCTGCTAATCTGAATGCATTTTGGGTAGCAGGTGAATGTTTTAACATTCACATACTCTGAGCTGATTTGTTTCTCTATATTGAGCAAAAAGCTGGTAAGTCAGGATTTCTTACAGATTAAGTTAATTTTACAGCAAGGAAAATATTTGTAATCAAAAATATTAAACATGACATGCTTTGTGTCTAAATTGTACATACTATGTAGTGTTTGCATGAAAATGATTCTCCTAGGAAAATTATAATTACAAAAATCATAAAAATAAAACAAATCATATTATCCATATTATATGTGATTTTATATCATGTAAATGATGCTTTGGATTTAAATAATTTATTATGACACTATTTCTCCTAGTACTGTCCACATGTAATATAAGGATTTTTTCCCAATGGCGGTGTTATGGGTTCTAAAAATTGCTTTATCATATCTTACTAAAATTCCACATAAATATAGTAGTAGTTGTCCACTGTTTTTTATGAGGGATTATTGTTGCTGTGTCCACTGTTTGTTACTAATAGATGGAAAAAAATTAAAACACTATAAGAATTAAACATATTTTAAAATGTTTAGGATTCAGATGTTTCACACATTGCTCTTTTTCTGAAGAAATGTGGACACGTTAGATGTCTCCTGTTTCCTTAAAGTTTATATTCAGTCATAATCCATGTATGTAACCAATACTTTTGACATTTCCTGACAATTTAAATACAGCCTCTGGCAATGGTTTATATATGTATTAAGACTCTTCTGCTGCTTTTTCTGCAAAATTTTTTTCTCTCTGCTCAAAAATTTTTGTCTCTCTGGAGACTATCGTAGCAGTGTGTAAATGCTAAGTATCGGCTGCTAAGGATCATCTGTGAGTAGCAGGACTGAGCTTATTTGAATGACTGACTGAATACATTATTAATGTGATACCGATTTTCTACTAGTTCCAACTCTGCTGGATTCTTCAACACACTTTCTGTGGTTGTAGCACTGCGTGTTTCTCTTACTCAAACCTATCAATATTTTCTGTCTTTGTCCTCCTTCGACAGCTAACATCAGCTGACGTCTCCACCGAAATATCACATAGCCGTTCTAAAAGGGGATTTCTGTGGCCTTTAACAATGAAGATTACAATGTTGAAGCCATGTCACGTTCTGATCCTGCTGTCCCTCAAATGCTATCTCACAGGTAGGACATATTCCATGCTACCTGCATATATTCATCCTATATGTATATATGCATAAATTCATCCTATTAATTCCATAGTGTTAAAATCTTTAACAGTACATGCCATCTGGTTTATTTCATTTTCACAAAGATGGGCTTGCAAGTACAATAAGAGACTGGGAAAGATGGATAGCTTAGAATTTTGGCATTATCTTCTGTAAGACCCATATTAGTTCTTTTTTCAAAAGCTGATTTATTAATTAATGCAATTTATTTCCTTATTATTTTCCATTTAACAGCATCAGCACAAGAACATAATAGTTGCTTTCCTTGATACACTATATTTTTGAAAAATTCTCTAAATTGGGAACTGACTCACAACACCTACAAGTAGAACAGTATGGTATAATATGGTCCCTGCTATAATAATAATAATAATAATAATAATAATAATAATAATAATAATAATAATAATAAATAAATAATAATCCATAATTAATAATTACTACTAATAATAATTAATATTATTAATTAATAATTTTATATATTTATATATATATATTTATATATATATATATATATATATATATATTTTATATATTTATATAAAATTATAAATAATTTATTTATTATTCTTACTATTAATAATAACTATTATTATTATTTGTTTGATATTTATTATTTGTTTTTTATTGTTGTTTTTAATTCATATTTTTAATAAATTAACATAGATCACAGGGTCAGCCCTGAGATGTCGCTCCTCGAGCCCACCCTGGTAACTTCAGCAGATTAAGGATTTAAACCCATGTTTAGATTGATAGCCAAACACCCTTATTATTATTATTATTATTATTATTATTATTATTATTATTATTATTCATTTTTTCATTATCTCCCGCTTTATCCTCTATTAGGGTCACGGTGGGGTTCCCCATGACCATCCAGGGGAGAACGTCTCGGGCGCTGAGCAAATAGACCCATGACGGGGCGCCAATCCATCGCTGATCATTATTGTTATTATTATTATTATTATTATTATTATTATTATTATTATTATTATTATTATTATATAATTGTAACTATGCATTAAATGTCAATTCTCTACAGATAATGTGCAAAAAAAAATTGTTATTGATAAGTTTGGAATTATCTAAATCTGAAACAATCTTGGTGACATTTGTCCATCTTGCCCACCCCTACTACAAACTTATGCTACACTTTTATAATGGTGTATTTTTCAGATTTCGTAGTGGAGGCACAATTGGGCTTGTTGTAAACGAGCAATAATAAAGTGTGAGCATCTATTTTTGCTTAATGCCCTCGGTGCTAGCACGGCGGTGTTTCAAATCCAATTTGCTGGAGTACAGAGGCTAAGCGGCTAAACACAAGAACCTCTTCTTTTAAAGACTCAAGGCATCAGTCATTTTTTTTATTTAAACTTGTTAACTTTCAGGTCAATCCAGCTGCACCTGTGCCATTACTCATTCGAGAAGTGCAAACCTCCAGACAATGTCAAGTGCATCATTATGTAATAGGTGAGAGTCACCTAAATAGGTTTGGATCCTATGAAATTTTAACTTATTTAGCTGAACTGATAAGGGCTCTTGGTTAAGCAGTCTCTCCATCTTAAAAAACTGCTAGTGAATGCCTTGATATACTGCCACTGGACATGTACAGTGATCTGAATTACAAAGTCTCATAATCCACTCCTGCAGCATCAAACTCTGTCCCTTTTAATATTTTGTAATAAGAGGTGGCTCAAGAACTACACTTCTCTCCCTCCTGGCAGTGAAGACAACCACGTTTCCCATGATGAGCAGCCCTGCTTTAAATGGATCATTAATTCCCTTCATTTAAAGGACATATAAAAAGGGAAGAGGGGAAAAATGAATGAGCCGACATGAGGCCCTCACCCCAGGCAAACAAGCCTGACCATTTCTATTAGCCTGACTATGCAGGAGGGAGCATTTCGTTTTGTCCTTGTCAAGGTTAGGAACCTGTAGGAAAAAAAAAGGTTCATCTTCCTGTAAAGAACAAGCAGGTAATTCAAAATGAACTAAAACCTTAAAGGTGAAATTGTTACTTAAGTGGCCCAGTGTTCTTAATGCTCTCTATGTTCCCTAAACTCAGTATAAACCTGGTAAAAAAAAAATCTGTATATAAATTATTAAAGTTTTTAATGAACCACGAAATCATTGGTCGGAAAATTAACAAGAACTAATAAAATGCACTCATGAGGCTCGTGCCATATGTTCATCACCTCTTGTCGCTGCATGAGCAGTGACATGGAAATGGTAGAAGTTGTGTCAGCAGTGCATTGTCTTATTTGTTGCAAATTAGAACTTTACGTTAGAGTTTTAAACAAAAATGCCATCACTGTTAATATAAACACACCGGTGCCACAAAGGCTGTTAAACAGTGATTATTCATAAGATCAAATAATGTACAGTACTAGTCAAAAGTTTGGATACATCCTCTTCTTGCTCCAGTTGGTTATTTTTGCTCCATCATCTATTTCCTTCACTTACCATATAGATGTTTTACAATTACAGACTGTTGTCCATCTGTATTCTTGTTTTTGTTAGTACCCTGTTGGATCTCTGTTGGTCAGGACCAGCACAGAACAGATATAATGGGTGGTGTATTGTTTTATTGTTTATAATCGTCAGTTCTGCAGTGATTCTGATGTGGTGAGGGGGTTTTAATGCAGCAATGCTGCTGTAGTTTCATTTACTATTGGGACCTGATCATCAGAGAAATCTCTGTAGGGGACTAACAAAGTATGTACTATAGTTGTAGTCTGGAATTGTAGAACAACAAATCCATCTTCATGGTAAGTCGAACTGAGAGCATGGACAATAAAAGTGTTTTTGCTAGTTCAATTAGTGTAATTCAACAAGGTTAATTTAGCAAACTATATGTGTAGTTTGTAAAATGGAGACTGATATTAATATTTCTTGCAGAGAAAGTCATTCAGCATGGGCCTGTATTCACCCAAGAACCCAGTGACAGCATTTTCCCTCTTAATGCTGAAGACAACAAGATGTTCATCAACTGCAAAGCCAAAGGAAACCCACTGCCATTTTACAGGTAATGACTGGCTCCCCCTTGTTTTAACTAACAAAAAGCATGTTGATGCAATTAAACCATAGTTTAATATATACAAACCATAGTATATATGTAAAACCAGATTTACATTTGGTTTACCCGATTATTTATTTATATATATATATATATATATATATATATATATATATATATATATATATATATATATATATATGAAAAAGAAAGAGCAGAGCATTGCTGCTCAGATGCTTGTACATTAAGCATTTGTTTAAAATCATCAAATCCTTGAAATGATGGTGGGGTAAACACACGTTTGGCCATATTGTGTATACTAACACCTTCCGTCAGGCTGTGAACAGCATCAAATTCTGAGTGTTATTTTCATGAACACTTATAGAGCTAATTGCTACCTGTTGTCAGACATTTTTAGCATACCACTGTTTAAATAACTAACCTGTTGACATTTTCCTACATGTTGGTGTCTTATATTGGATGACTATTTTGTGGTAGTAAAATGTGTCATTTCTATTTAACTACTAATCACAGCACTGCTCAATTGCTTAGAAAAAATAACAGCAACTTTGTCTGCAGGTGGAAATTCAATGGAAAAGAACTTGACACTGACACAGATTTGAACTACAGCCTGGTTGAGGGCAGCCTCTTGATCAATAATCCTCAGGCGTTGAAAGATGGGGGATTCTACCAGTGTATCGCCACTAATGCCTTTGGAACCATCCTAAGCCGTGAGGCCAAAGTGGGGTTTGCCTGTGAGTAGAATTCACACCATACATGCTGCAAACGCAGCAGGTATTAAATGTTCGTATATATGTTGTAGGTTATGTTCAATACAGTCCTGGAACTATTCACGTAAAACTAAAATAGGGAGCTAAAATGTTTTAAAGCATATGCATGCTTTTTTAAAATTTGGCATATGAAATGTGGTAACCTGTTGAGATATATATATATATATATGACACGATATATACATATGAACAAATATATATATATATATATATATATATATATATATATATATATATATATATATTTGTTGCTATGTATGATTTGTTAGGCCACATTACTTTGTTTACTGTATGTAAGCACTATAGGTATAATGTGGGTGATCGGCTATAAGCGGTACTGTAGTGGCACTGATGTGGTGCTGGTTTATTAATGTGTATTTATGCTGGTATGAGTAGATCAGACACGACAGACCTGTTGGATGGTGCTGCTTCAATGTGGCACAGTAATTAGCACTTACACCTCACTTCATGTATGTTCAGGGTTTGATTTCCTTTTGGGGCAAACAATGGTCTTAGCTCTTCTAAGAACTAGATGTTGTATGTTATGCCATGATACATAAAACCATAGAGGCTGCAGTATTTTTTATATTTTCCTCTTCGTTCTTTGCTCCACTTCAGCTGTCAGTTGCAGGCTTGAGCTGGAAATGCTTCAAGCATGAGAGCATGCAGGTGGCCTTCATCATCCAGATCATGATGACATTCTGTATTTCAGTGTCATGTGGTAGTGTGATGTGGAGATAGACTGCATGTCTGAATGATTAGCGGTTACAAGTTTATTACAAAATTTACATAGAACGTGTCATAACGTATACAAGTTGTATAACAAAAAATGACATACAAAAGTCAGGTTAAAATCCCGATCTGGGTGGAGTTTCCATGTACTCCCTGTGTCTGTGCTGGTTTGCTCAGGGTTTTCCTTTTTCCTCCCACAGTCCAAAGACATAAATTCATGGTGAATTGGCCGCTCAAATTGCCCCTATATTGTGTTTGTGTGTGAGTGAGCGTGTGGCCAACAATGGATTGGCGGCCTGCCCTGGGTAAATCTGCCCAACAATCGAAAGATCTCCCCTGAATGGACATGGGGAACTTTTAATATTGAATTTAATGGTTAATATAATGGGATGAGAAATTTATTAAATACCATAAGTTATAAAGATTAATTGAAATGTTAAATTTAAACCACCCATATTAAAAATGTGTTAACTTATTTTCATTCATTCATTCATTATCTTCCACTTTATTCTCTATTAGGGTCACGGTGGGGTTCCCCATGCCCAACCAGGGGAGAACGTCTCGGGCGCTTGGCAGATACACCCAGGACAGGGCACCAATCTATCGCTGGGCACACACTCACTCACACAAACACACTCTATATGGGGCAATTTGGAGAACTCAATTGACTTGATCCATGTTTTTGGACTGTGGGAGGAAACCAGAGAACCCGGAGGAAACCCACGCGGACACGGGGAGAACATGGAAACTCCACTCAGATAGGGATTCGAACCGGGAATCCCTAGTGCTGAGAGACGAACGTGCTAACCACTATGCCGCCCCTTAACTTATTTTGAATTTTCAAAAAATAATAATAAAAATATTTAATTTGTTGACAGTAATCTAAATGTTTGCATATGTGTATGTTTTTGCATTTATTAATTAACCACATCTATGATTTATTTGCTAAATATATCTGTCTTGAGTAAAAGTCTACAGAGCAAAAGGGTTTAGATACTTAATAAAATGCTCTATAAAATTTGCTTGACAAGCAAGCAATATTAATCGCGATGTTCTGTGGCAGACTACAAATGCTACATAAATAACTTCTAAAGCAGTAAAACAATACAAAGCTGCATTAGCAGGCTGTCACCAGAAAGAAGTCTCCCTATATATTCCCCCTCATTTAATGTATGCAAATATTTTTGCACATCTTACATTTTGGTGACATCACAGGCCATATCACGTCATCCCTCATGGATTTTTAAGCAAGCAAACTTGAGTCGACGTGCTCTAGACTTTCTAATTGGTGGGAATTCAATACAGGGTTGAGATAATTGATTACTCCTCTATGAAAACTGTTTTCTTTGTCACAATGTTTGAAAACTAATTTGCATCACGTAGCGAATCTGACATTCTGAAAATATGTTTTCTGGCTTTTCAGTACAGAGAGGATTAATTGCTCTTCTCAAAGCTTTGTTTTTAATTGGCTGAGTGATGCCTGTGCTAGCATTGGTATTTCAATGCCCTCGGTGGATTGCTGTGTTATTTTCTAAAGGTTCCCATCCTCTTCGTGCTCTGTAACATGCCACTGAGACGGTGCTTGCGTAATGAAAACTAATGGCATACCTGTTGTTTGCAGATCTACAGAATTTCAGCAGTAAGGCCAAAAATCCTGTTTTAGTGAGAGAAGGCCAAGCTGTGGTGCTGTTGTGTGGCCCACCACCCCATTCTGGAGGTATTGTTGCTCTCAGCATTACTCTCATTTCACTGTGCTTTTGTATCTTTTCTAGCATACACTTGAAGGCTGTAGAAAGTGACCTGCTGTGCTGCCCAACAGTTTTAATCCAGAAGGTGGCACCAGTTAGCAGCTAGAACTGTAACTTTAAATACAAATATATGCATTGAACATTCATGCTGCATGGCATAATTGCTTCATAATTTAAGAAAAAAGACAGTATTATGTTCAGCTCTATTTATAATTTAAATGCTGTGCAAAATCACAGCAGGAGACAAATTCTTTAAAATAAAATTAAAATCATTAAGCTTCTTGAATTATGCAAAGCTTTAATCTAAATCATTGAACTGTTTATTTGAAAACAGACCCCAGTAATGTTCTCCTAAATGAGTTTATGTGGTACCTGATGACTTAATTATTCCTTTAACTATTTCCACTATGATATATTTCACAGGCTGGGATTTAAGTAAATAAGAGTTTAGGTCTAGCTTGATATTTGAGCTAGAAATTAGTGCCTTGATATGTTCCAGTGAACTCTTTGTAAGTTCATCAACGAAACAGCATAGATTAGCTAGAGTCTGTCTATATACAATATGCAGCTATGTCTAATTTAAGACTCACATTACAATGCTTATGAATACTCATCGTGTCATTTTCAAGTGATGCAGAAAGCTGAACTTTAGGGGAGATTATGAAGTAGGATGCCTTATAAAAAATGTTTTATTGTGTTTCTTTTGCCGTTTACAGGAAAATAATAAGTAAAGATTGTGATCAAAAAAGGTTTATGGTCTGAGGCTGTTGTGTTTAAAAAATGAATCAAACTTTTAATCAGTCACTTTGATTGTGACACAAGTGTAATGTACAGCTTGGTGGTAGCAAGACAATGTTGAGTATGTTTTTCTCCAATTATTTTAGATGCTGCCATAATCACCCTCCCAAATGTTAGACAGCTGAGGACAAGCAGCCACTTAATCTCCCAGCATCATAGGATTCACTGCTTTAATAATAATAATAATAATAATAATAATACTAATAATAATAATAATACTACTAATAATAATAATATTAAAAAATAAGAGGAAAAAGATTGAGGAACCTTTGGATTTCTGACTTGAGCTTTTAATATAAACATTGAGGGTTCAAATACAGATTTCCCCAACTATGTGGGGCCTTGATCAAATTTAAATGCTGTAGTGGTGAAGTCAACCCTTTGCTCTTTCCCCAAGACCATTTTGGAGAGAAGTGTCTGCAAAAGTATGTTTCATTTTATTATCTTCTGTAATTCTTTACTAGGGTTAAGTTGCTTCCCCATGTCCATTAAAGGAGATCATTTCAGGCGGTGGGCAGATACACACAGGACAGGGCACCAATCTATTGTTGGGCACACACACTCACACAGACACCCACACTATATATATGGGGCAAATTAGATAGGGGCAGAGCAGCCAATTCACCTTAAATCCATGTTTTTGTGCTGTGGAAGGATGCCAGAAAACCTGGAAAAAAAACCCACACGGACAAGGGAAGAACATTGAAATTCAACCCAGATAAGGATTCAAACCTAGAACCCCAGTGTTGAAAGGCGGCCGTTCGCTATGCCAACGTGTTGTCAATGAACACACTTACAATTTTTATGATTTTCATTATAACATGAAGTACTTACATCCTTATGACCAACTTTCTAATGTAAAAGCTTTTAGAAATAATTTATTGTTATGCTTTTAACACCTTTTTAAAACCTGCTCTCCAGCGGCTATTCCTAAATTTACACACATACAAGTATACACCTCATGGCATTTAGCACTTCTTTTTCCTGCCTCCTTCATCTCAAAGCCACTTGTGCCCTCGCGGTCACTTGGAAAGGTTATTTTCTTAAGGCCTGGCCTTATATCGCTGGCTAATAAAGTGACTCAGTGGTCCTTGTGGAGCGACAAGCTCCTTTATCCCTCTTTGCAGCTGCCGGTGTCTGCTGTGCCAATGTGCAGCTGATTAGTGGCCCGTCAGAGCACTTTGCGCTCTCGCACTTGCCACCGACGCAATTTCACGCCATCACCACAGAATTCTGCCTCAGTTGCATTTTACAGAGGATGCCCTTAAAAACCCCATCCCTCACTCTCCTTTGACCTGTGGCTCTCTGGCTCATTTTTGCATGTCCCCTCTCCTGCTTTTAGATGAATTTTTTATTTATTTTTTTATTTATTTATTTATTTTTTTGATAATTTATATTTTTATTGAAAACACTATGCAGACTGACTCTGGTGCCTTGCAGAGTTATTTGCATTATAAAAGGACTTTTTTAAAACCCCACTACATTAAGTGTATATGTTATAAAAGTGTATATGCCGAATGGTGGCTTCATGAGTGATAACCTGTTAATAGTCATGAAATTTTTCTTTCTTTGAAATCTGTTTAATAAAAAACATGTTGGTTCTGCACAATTGCCTCTATTCAATAATGAAGGACCGATCACTCTTTTGTCACTGCCCCAACGTGGTAAAGTCTTTTGTCTTCAAAGTAAACAGACCATCCTTCTTGTCCTTGCTAAACAAAAAAGGCCTGTCTTTAGCCACAATGTTATCTTATCTTTAACAGGTTCTAGCTGCATTTGATTTGCACCCACTGCTCTCAGGGCTTTAATAAGGACTCTCTAATTTGACATTGATGCTGCCAGATCCAGCTGCTCCATGCTATGCTCTCTGTCTCATTAAGAAATGAAGTATGGAGAAGCTCCAGGACTGAAGAGGCCAGAATCTCTAAAATGTCACAGCAAACCCTTTCAGAGTCTAAAACCATTAGGAAAGACCATCGTGGTGGTATTCTATTTTCTACAAACTCAACGACAAAAAAAGTTTATTTAACTGATATACGCTTGAATCATGAATTGAACGTAACCGATTTTAAGACTTCATTACCTCAAATAGATAATCGATCAGTATTAAACAGATTTATAAAGCAACTATGTACGAGATACTCTCTTTCACTTTAGTTCATATGTTTAACTAATACTCATATGTTTAAGTATTATGTCTAAATATTCAGGCATAATCCCAGCAGGATATTTATTAAGTTCTGACTTATTTTCTTTTTGTTTTTTCTTTCATATATACAGTACCAGTCAAAAGTTTGGACACACCTCTTATTGTGCCTCTAATGTTCTCAGTTACACTTACTCTAAAGATGAATTGTAGTTCCATCTGGTTATGGACTATAGTATATATTATGTACATTCCCTTCACTTTGTTCTCCAATGGTCAGGACCTCAATAGTTCCACCACAGAGCAAGTATTATTTGGTTGGTGTGTTATTCCTATCCCAGCAGTATCAATGAGGTGCCTACATGAAACTAAAGCAGCACAGCTGCACTAAAACCCCCTCACCACATCAGTATTACTGCAGAACTGACAATAACCTATCCACCACCCAAATGATACCTGTTCTGTGATGCTCCAGACCAATAGAAAACAAAGAACCAACAGGGGAGTAACAAAAACAAAGAAACTGATGGACTATACTATGTAATTGTAAAACTATGAAGTCCACCTATATGATAAGTGGAGGAAATAGACAATGGAGCAAGAAGGAGGTGTGTCTTTTGACTGATACTGTATAAAAGTCCTTTTTTCAGTTTTAGTGGGATATACTCAGCTGCTGCAGTTATCTTGTTAACTTTCTAAAGAAGCTTATATAAGTAAACATCCTTGCTTGCAGTTAAACAAGGATGTTTACTTATATAAGCTTCTTTAGAAAGGAAAACCATATATATATATATATATATATATATATATATATATATATATATATATATATATATATTATTTTATTTATTTATTTATCTATTTATTCTTTACTTTCTTGATCAATATACATAGAACTTCTGCACATCTCTGATTGGTCATGCCCTCCCTCTTCTGCTTCTGTTGCCCATCTATCACAAGGTTTGATGTGCCGTGAGCATTGAGATTTTCAATTACTGTAGCATCCCTGTCAGTATGACCCAGTCCTGACCCCTTTGGATCTCATCATTTTAGCATTTCTTTTCTCAACACTGCTTCTCACTAAATATGTTTTTCTTAATTATACTTTTTCTGAGTCACAATTATGGCTAGTGTGTGTAAAAATGACTTGTTATGGAAATGCCCAGCTGGCATTAACAGTCTATCCACGATCAAAATCACTGAAATCTCATTCTCCCTCACTCTGATGATTGATGTGAAAACAATCTGAAGCTTCTGGCTGAGATAGGCTTGATTTTATGCATTTTACTCCTGTCATATTAAAGTATGTATTGGATTGTTGTCTTGATGGATAGCTATTTAGGTATTTAGCTAAATAAAGAATCTGGCTATTAACAGCAACAGAGTGGTAAGTCAATGCAAATAGGATTTAATTTATTTTTAATGGCTTTTTTTTTTTTCTTTCTTTCTTTTGGCTGTACACATATCAGTTTAGCCATCTATGTTCGTATGCATTCATGCGTGTATGTTTATAATTACAAGCCTTTTGCGTGTGTTTATACATGAGGTAACTATAGGCTTTTAATACTTAGTTCACCCAAACACATTATTTCAATTACTGCTGTCAGAAATAAGGCATTAATATACATTTTAGTATACCTCTGTGCTCAATATTATTGCTGGGTTTGGTGTTCCACAGTGATTGCTGTATTAGATAAATGTACTCCCATCATTACAGTGTGATCAAAGAGGATATTAGATCTGTACTCAAGCATTAATCTAGGTAATGCCACTATGTTTCTGAATAGGGCTTTTTCATACTATTCCACTTCAGGTTACAACACATAGTATAGTAACAGCATGCGGGAAAAGTAAACATACAAAACTTCTGGCTTTATTTACTTTAGGTTATGCATATTTTCTATTGTTCTTTAAACTTTAATATAAAAATGTATGTCATTAAAGGAATTTTGATACAGATCATTTTTATTTTATTATTATTATTTTTTTTTAAATAATTTATAGTCATGTATATAAAAACATGATCATATACTGTGATTAAACATAGTTCATATTAAAAACTGAAAATCTAGTTAACAAATACTGTTTCTTTTTATTTATATTGTTTTCTCTAGAGATCAGATATTCATGGATCTACAATGGGCGACCCAGCGTTCTGATTCAGGATAATCGGCGCTTTGTGTCTCAGAGGACAGGGAACCTGTACATTGCTAAGGTTGAGGCATCTGATGTGGGAAACTACACTTGCGTGGTAAAGAATATGATGACAAACGGCACTGTATACAGCTCGCCCACCCCTGTGCTGCTTCGACGTGATGGTGAGAGACCTTAGCGTGTTAATACAGCAGCTATACAGTATAGCAAAATAATGTTTTACAGAACTGAATTGAGTGTAACAATTTAACAATTTCAACAGCTGTAGAGGTGTGTGTGTGTGTGTGTGTGTGTGTGTGTGTGGATAGTTTACTAACAAAACCAATAAAATCTACTGCTGTTAGAATTTCTTTTATATCCTATTTATTTATTTATTCATGAATTCACTCATTTTTAGTCACTTAGCCCATTTAACTAAGAATGTTAAAATCTATCTAAGGTGTGAAATACCCTGGGAATATGAAATAATAATTATATTGTATAGTATAAAGATGTAACATTGTGTAGTATTAGTATAATTCAGTATCATATACTGTGGATTAAGATTCCGTGTTTGACTCCATGGTGGGCGGAATAATCCTTTCTGTATAGAATTTACATTTTCTCTATGTGGCTGTGTGGGTTTCTTTTAGTAACTCCGGTTTCTACCATAGTGACATGCTGCTAAATAATCTGACTATAAGAACTTGCTTTGGCTGGGAGGTCTGTGCATCTGCCCTGTGATGGACTGGTGACTAATCAATTGTGTTTTTTGGTTTTGAGCCTAATAAATACATTTCCAGGTTCTCCCATCAACTCTGACACTAATTAGAATAAACGCCTTACCAAATACATTCATGTGAATAGTGAATTTAGAGTGTTTTTTTTTTTAAATCAGTGTCATTAAGTAAGTAGCTTCTTGTGTTTTGACATGTCACTGTCTTATGCCTTAAAGGGTAGGGAGCACTAACATGTGATGAGTTTTATATAATGGCAGCTTAAATCTTTTCACAGTGCTATTTGTTAAACACCACAGACATTTCTGTCTGCTTGTGTTATTGCTGACATTAAGATTCATAGGACGTCTGAAGAATCAGGAAGTTCATGATATCTTTCAGACACAAAGTAAATGATCAGCATTGACTCAATCTGCGTATTTACCAGTTTTTACACCCATTTTCTTTTAAATCTTTGTAATTTAACATTAACATTATTATTTTAACTTCAACAAATGCGTTGTAAAATATACTTGTCCGATCTATTTTATTTCTTTTACCCCCACCCTATCCATACCTTCCCACAGCGGTGATGGGTGAATATGAGCCAAAGATCGAGGTCCAGTTTGAAGAAACGCTGCATGTCATCAAAGGATCATCGGTTAGACTGGAGTGCTTCGCTTTAGGAAAGTAGGTCTTTGTTTGGCAAGCATATGGGCCCCTTAATGCCACCAGAAAGTTTTAGAGCCAGCAAGCCCTCTGTAGATTTGACATGTAGTACATCTTTGAGGTTTATTTAAGGGTAACATCTCAAGAAAGTGCTGGCTCCTTTAATCCTGGGTTAATATAGCCTGGGGAGGGAACAAGACATTAATCATTACAAAAAACAGCTGTTAACATATGGTAGAGAACTTTGGTGGGAGTTTAGGGACCTTTGATTGTTTAAAGCTAATGTACCATGGAATGTAGGACTACAAGAGGCTTAACAGGCAGTGAAAAACAGCAGCTCTGTATTAATGTAATGTTGTGGTCACTGTGATCATTGGTGAATACAAGTCCCTGTATCACACACATTTTAAGGCTATTATTAATATTGTAAATATGTATTTAAGCTTTTAAGTGTTGATGAATTGGTTAATTTTTTTTTGTGCCATTTGACTTCTCCTTGTGACACTTTTTTGAATCAGGTATGTGTATATGTAATGTGTTATAAACACATTCATAAAGCTTTAAAGCGTAATTCTAATGCTTTATAATGAAAACATTTGTCAAGTTTTTAAATATGTAAAAAAGCCATTGTTAATGCACTTATAAAGTGCTTATAAAGTGTTATAAGAACATGCCATTAGGCTTTATAACATAATGCATTATAAAAATGTATATATTATTGTCAGTTAACTTATTGTAGCGACCAGTGTGATAGTTTCATAACAATTAAATGATTACCCTTTTTAAAAAGTACTTTATTTTGTACTAAAAGTACTTTGAAGTGTTCATAATGTCTAATGATGGCTTATAATCCAGGCATAAGGTTAATTAAATTATTTGTTTATAAATTAAATTGATCCAAAATAGACATCTTTGATAGAAAATATATTTAATTATTTATACCAACTGAATTGCCCAGTAAGCACTAGGATATGCCCCCAGGAACCGCCAAACAGCATATGCTTCAAAAATTGATTGAATGAATATTTTTAACACCTTTATTAAATACTGTCCTCATCAGTTTAACAAGTGACAGGTACTGAGTGTTTGTCATAATCCCAACATGTCCTCTGTGCTTGATCTGTCAGCCCAGTGCCTTCCATCTCTTGGAGAAGAGCAGATGGCAGTCCTTTTCCTGGAAAGATGAAAATCAATCACTCTAACGGTGTCCTGGAGATCCCTTATTTCCGTCCTGAGGATGCCGGCTTTTATGAATGTGTTGCTGAAAACTCCAGGGGACGTAGTGTTGCAAAAGGACACCTTATATTTAATGGTAATACATTAAGTTGTTACTAGGAAAATAATTATGTATTTTATGTAATAAAATAAAAAGGCCTGGAAATTAGAAGGAATACCATAACCATAAGTTCTCTAAATTAATTAAGAAATGGCAAGATGAGTCGCATTTTCCAATCTCATCTCTTTAGGATGGCATGTTGTCTTTTTATCCTAATTACAGAGGAGAAATCTATTTGTTTTTTTTAATTGTATGTCTGAATCTGGACAGTGCGCTAACCACTTTTGAATTATGAACAACATGTGGACAAATATGCTTTAATGCTGGGTGAGTGAGTCAGGCTAATTAAAATAGCTGTGGCATTGGTCATCAGGCACTTTTGCTCACACCAAGAATGGACCCAATAAAGACAAGCTAATGAGCAACTAATGTGAACCAATTTAACAACTGTTGGGTGGTGTTTAAAGGTCCAAACCTTTATGTTTATCATGCACTATGGGCAAAGGAAATGTGCTTCAAGCAAATGTGAGAGGGCAATTTTACATTTTGTGTTGTTCGATTACTTTAACATTCTTCATTAGATGTGGAACATTTGCAGTGGACCCAGACACTGCGTGATGCATATAAGGCCATTGAAGCTGACCTTCAGTGGGAGTGCAGGGCTACTGGGAAACCTCAGCCTGTATACAGATGGCTTAAGAATGGAAAAGCTCTACATGCAGAGGTGATACATTTTTTGTTTTTATTGCACATATACCAGTCTGTCATAAATGTCAATTTTAGATATTATGTTATAATTACTTTCTGATTTAATGCATTTTGTGTGTATATATGTATGTATGTATATATATATATATATATATATATATATATATATATATATATATATATATATATATATATATAATTTTTTTTATATAAGTCTTGTTATACTTGTACACACACACATAAAAAACAAACATGCACATTCACAAAGAACCTTGGACCTTTTTGGTGGCTCTGAGGTTTAAAAAATGCAATGCATAAAGCAATGTTATCAAGGTAGACCTGCAAAAGTAGAAAAAAAAAAAAAAAAATATATATATATATATATATATATGTATATATATATATATATATATATATATATAGAGAGAGAGAGAGAGAGACAGTCAAATAGTTTTAAATAAATATTGCAAATTTTTGCGCTGCTTAATTGATGTAAAAGTATGCCAAAATTCTGATACTATGCTGTGTTTATTTTTTCTTTTCACCTCTAGAGGTTATAAATATTAAATGATATTAAATGATGCAACAGAAGCCAACAACTACAAGGTTTAGGCAAAATGAAAGCTTATATTTTGTGACCATGCATTTACACCATGCATTTACAATTAATATTGACATTTCAAATTTAAATCAAACATTATGTTTGAGACATTTAGACAAGTTCAGCTGATTGGCTTATCAATTGCTTGGATCGAACTTTTACAGATTGCAGCAAACTAACATCAACCAAAAATGTCATGCTTTATTCCCCAGGGCAGAATCCACCTTAATGGCGGCAAGTTAACTCTCTCTAAAGTTAACCTAGAGGATTCTGGGATGTATCAGTGTTTGGCTGAAAATGAGCATGGTGTCATTCATGCAAGTGCCGAACTCAAAGTTGTAGGTGAGTGGCTTTACATTCATTCAATTACTGTCAATCGGCTGAAGCTGTCTGAACTCATAAGACAAAAACAGGTTTGCATGCTGAAATGCTACATTAGCATGCAATCTGTATCTGCAAGGTGGAGACGGCCTAAAAGATTTTTTATTGCTTTTTACAGCCTCTCCACCAGACTTCACAAAGAGTCCAATAAAGAAGACCACAATAGTGCAAAGAGGAGGTGAAGTTATTGTTGAGTGTCGACCTCATGCCTCTCCCAGGGCCTACTTCTCTTGGAGGAAAGGCGGTGAGCTTCTGACGAACAGCGAGAGGTAAAGATCATAACCTACACTTAGCTATTGTGTTAAGATGTTAAATTAACTTTAACTGGTCCTGTTATGATTTATAAACATTGTGAGCTGAAAAAAGACCAAACCTGACCTGAATGAATTGTATAACCAATAGCTAGACTAAACTAAATAAAACATAATCCAGGGGAGAACCTCTCGAGAGCTGTGCAGATGCACCCAGGACAGGGCGCTAATCTATCGCTGGGCACACACTCACTCACACACACACACACACAAACACACTCTATTTATGGAGACCAAGACTTTTTGAAGAAACGTTTTGGCCATGATAATCACTGATATATTTGGAAGAAAAATTTGAAGGCTTGTATCATCCTAATTGTAAAGCATAGAGGTGGCAGCATTATGTTGTTGATGAAACAGAGGGCTATTGCATTTTATAATATAGAAAGTATTGTGTGAAAGAAAAATTATGTACAGATATCATAGCAGTATATCAGCACATCAGTTGTGAAATCGTAACTTGGATGTCTCCCAGCATACCTTTAAAGTTGTGACAAAACTTACTGTGAGAACCTTGTGGTAGGTTGTGAAACAAGTGTGTTTAACTGTATGTTGCTATGGTGACTGTAAACTTTTGACTTTGACTGTATCATCATAAATGAACTTTTTTAATGTCATTTAATTCATTTGTCTGCATTCCCTGATATGTTTAGAGCCATAAATTAGCAAGGACTAAAAAACTCAGTTGTAAAAGTAATTATTTCTATTTTGTTCCTGATTGCATTACCATGCTTAGTGGTGTAATAATTAATTCATATGGCAGTGCTTCCTTTGGCCCTTGGGGTTTGCACAGGGCAGATGCAGTCTACCATGTCCATGTCAGGACAGGTGGCAAGAGAAGAGGGCGCATGATCTCCAGTAATGGATGGGGATGAAGAGACGGCTGCGGCGAGTCTATCTAGACTAGCGGGAATGCTCATGCCATGACTCACTGCTGCTGTCTGCAAGCCCCAGAGGAGCTGAGTGATTACTGGATGTGAGGGTGAGAGAGAAAGAGATGGAGATATGGGAAAGGAGAGAGAGACGGGCAGACAGGCAGAGACAGTGTTTTTATTACAACAGAACATCTCCATCTTTATGAATATGTGAACTGATTTGGCACTACAGTACTACAGTCATGCCAGTAAAGCTTTAATTAATTGAAAGACAGAGAGATGATTTGGCAATACTGTGCTACAGACATGCCAGTAAAGCTATACTGAATTGAAGTAATAGAGTAACACACACACACACACATACACACAGATTCTTCTCTTATAGTCATGCCAGTAAAGCTATATTGCATCAGACAGTCGGAAGAGATGTACTAGTCGTGCCAGTAATGCTGTTTTATTGAAAAGAGAGGTATTAATAATAGCAGTATACCATTACGATACATATCATTAAAGCAAGACAGCCAAATGAAACGAACACAATAATTTATTATTAATCTGTTATTGGTTATTGTTGTTTATTATTTATTAGCATATTTTCATTATTTTCACACTGAAGGAGCAACAATCTAATAACATTACTTATTTTAAAAGACATTTTGGCAAGCCAAACCAAGAGCTCGGACCAAGGTCCATGTCTAAACTAAACAAATTTTTAAATTTTGATTACACAAGGTCATTTAGCAGGCACTTTTATCCCAACTTGATGGTTGAGGACCGAACACAGGGTTGATACAGCTGGAGCAATTAATGTTAGGGGTCTTGTTCAATGACCCATATTGGTAACATCACTGGACCTGGGATTTGAACCCACAATCTTCAGATCGATAGCCCAACATTCTGAAACTGAGCTACAACACCGTCATCACATCCATTCCGTTACACATTTAGATGTCGTCACACCATGTTCCTGCCGCCTCTGCAAATTCTCTCCACTTTGTATGTCAGCCCGGCTCACATAGACTTCACACTGATCGACTGATAGACAGAACCTTAGACGGGTGCGTGACCTTAAATGATGGTCTATCTTCTCCAGCGCCAGCCTTGCCCCTCATAGGTCATCCATTTCTCTAGGCCCCTGGCACAGATTTTGGATTTGGCGCAGGGTCAAATTCATTAAAAGAAAATGCAAGAGATGAGAAACAGTAAATCCTGAGTTATTGTCAAAGTTATCAGATAAGGTACTGTATAATATTTAATGTAATGCTTGTAGAGTTTTTCACTTTGCAGTAGTAGCTTTAATTCTTCCTGTTCAAGTCTCAATATTCATATTTAATAAACATTGGCATGTATTCATTTTCATGTTTATTGTTAGTGTTTCTTTGCGAGAAATCATTACCACCACTTCTAAGCTTACGTTAAAATACTTTAAACTTTCACTGTAAGAAATCAGTTAATTTAAATAATAAATTAATGTTAATAAATACTGACCAACTATGTGTATCTTTCTGTGAAAATTTATGCATCTATTAAAACAAATGCACAAAATAGTAGACACCAGCCACTATCTTGTAATGAAGAGAAATAATTTCCCCCTCTATAATTGGTGCAGAAATTCTGTTTAAATATTATATTTTACACACAAAGGTGGTTTCGAATATGAAACACAAAAAGGGTTTTAAAACATCATCCATTTTGTAGGCTGCTCTATTCAAATAACAGGATTAGAAAGTGTTGGGGGTTGGGGAGGTATTGAGGACTGGAAGCGATTACACCTTTCATTGTGCAACAGGTGCGAAACACTGACAGGTTGCCTGTTGTGGGCAGACACACAGACAAAAACTTAATTTCACATCAATGAGGCCATTAGGTATCTTCAATTCACCTCAGTTATTTGGATTTAAAAAAAATATGTGCTTATTAAGAAAAGATGCAAAGACAAGGGGTGAATATAGCAAGGTCCCTGTGCACACACCCTACATTACACAAAAGACATAAGGCTGTGTGGAAATAGTGCTATCCACCGTGCAGCATATTTTAAATCAGGGTTTTAAAAAGTTTACAAAGCATCATGGATATGAGAAAACATATTTCAAGGAGGTAAATGAGTAGTCATCAATATGAAGGAGTATGGCAGGGGCGTATTGGACTGGAGGACATTAAAAAAGGCACAACCGAAGTAATTGCTGTAATTAGAGGTATTTAATGCACCTGCCAGAGGTTCCGGAAATAATCGTGTGCAGCCTTGATAAGCCGGGGTAAGTCATACAGCATGGGGGAAGCGATATCGGCCAGCGGATAACATGTTCAATCATACTGTTATTAAAGCCTCCTGTGCTCAAACATATCCTGGCTCATAACCCCAGCCAGCATCATCCAGATCCTGTGGCTTCTTCTTAAAGTCCAAAAACATGCTAGTAGATTATTTGGAGAGTAGATGACATTTCCAATGGCATGTAAATGTATGTTTCATCTGATTTCTGTTCTCAGTTCGTGTCATAAGTAAAATTTCTTGTTTTTCAATTTATCTGTAGAACTTCAACTACTTGTCAATATAACAAACTATTTAAACTATAACTTGGCCAGGGGAGATTTGACTAAGCCCACATTGCGACAAAAGCTCAAAATAAAATAAGACTTCAGAAGAAATGTTTCTAATCACATGATCATCCTTTTGTTAATTGCTTGTTTTCCAGTTAAACAAGTAATGGTTAAGATTTACAAAGTGATTACTGAAGTGGTCATCCTTCCCAGCCTCACACAGTTGATTTGGCCCAGGAATCAATGCTCCGCGCTCCATTCCTGCATTTTTTTTTTCCGTAACTCTCTGCATTGTCCAAATCTTGCATTGATTAGCTCTCATATTTCACTGAGTGGCTCAGCTGTAGAAAAGATGGGGGGGGGGGGTTATTACTACACCACGTGGATGCCTTGCTGAGAGAATGAATACTGCCAGAAGTTCCTTTTCAGTAAGCATCTTCCCTCCCACCAAGCTTGTGGACCTATCTGCTCAGACAATTGGCATGCCTTAAACACTTAGTGTTTTGGTTTCATGGTCAATACATCAGAGCAGACGTTGCCCTAAAGCAATGCCTGCCCTTTTAGCAGTGGTCATTGTATATTTATTTCCCTAAGACACATACAATTTGTGACTACTCCTGTTGATGGAAGGTGTTTTTTTTATATTTTTAAATATTAGTCTAATTTGTAACTTATTGTAGACTTTACAGTGATTAAGGAATGAGCGAACTAGAGAGCAGAGTTTGCACAAAGTGTTGTCAGGGCATATATCAAACACAGAAATGGGCTTCATTTACAGATTAAAATATACACAAATAGTTAGCAGGTGTACCTACTGTCAAATCTCATTTCTGTCATCACTGTAAATACTTTTCACATTGTTTCACCCTGGATCATATAGGCTACACATCGATCAAAATGAAACTTCAGAGCAAAAAGTGGTGTGTCCATACCTTTGATTGGTACTATATATACTGTATATATATTACTTTTTAGTTTTTCTGCCTTTGTTATTTTTGTACAAGTTTAAGTGTATGGCGTTTTTAATACGCTTACATAGTCTTCATACCTATGCTAGATTTAACAGTTTGGTCAACAGTGAGATAAAGCTGGGTCCTAGATTATCTAAAAATAGCAGTGCAACATCAATAAGGCTTCTTCTGGGAAGTGCACACCCATACCAATAAACCAAGACTGGACAGACAGAGTTTCCCCATCAGAGATGTTAAGCTTAAGCTAGACACTTAAGTTAGACTTAATTTAGTAAATAAAGGGTGATCGTAAGAAGCAATGTGGTTTCAGCAACTTTGCTCTATTAAAATAAGACTTAAAATTTGTATGTGTGCAGGTATATGCAACATAGTGGGAGGCCAACATCTGTTTACACACTTTTAACTGTTTAAGGCTACCAGCTTGCTGTCCCAACAATTAATTTATATTGCTCAGTTTTAAAGTTTTAGTTAGATTATGGTTATATTTAATGTCAGTGCTTATGGTTAATGTTAGGGTACGTCTATTCAAAATGGATAGTAGTATATGTAAAGTCCCCATAATGCATAATGTGTATGTTTTTGTGTTTTGGTAATGTTTCTGCGATGGTTGTAGTCTTGATTCCAATTGAACCCACATCATGGGTAAACCTTTAACCTCTTATTAATAAAATCAGTTTATCAAGGAGAAATTATACAGGAAGCACAGAACTCTTTAGTGTTTCATCTCATAAAGTCTTGCGGTTTTGCTTAGAAATTGCTTTATGGTTAATCCAGTTAAAAAGTGTCCTTGAATTAAAGAGTCATCCGGCGCTTTGTATTGTAACCTTGTATTTTATGATTTAAAGTAAAGTACAGAGGACGTTGTACTTTTCTTTGCTTTCTTTTTAGATCATTTTTTTCCTTTTGTGCCAACATCCAGTATAGCTTTTTGACAGTCCATTTTTCATGGTTATTCTTATGTGGGTCTATTTGCCACTATTTTCAGAAGCAGAAATTAATAAAAATTCTGCATTTTATTTAAGCGCAAAAATATTTAATTAAATACATAGTGGCAATTTAAAGCAGCCAATTCACCATGAATGCAGGTTTTTTGACTTGCTAGCCACTATGCCACCATGCTGCATGTATAAATACTTTTTGTCTTGATGCTGTATAGAACATTGTTTTAAAAATTTACTCCAATAAAAAAAAAAACATTTAGAAAGTGTTTTATTCAAAGACTGATGTCACATGTTATAACACAATGTGGACAGATGATTTCCTCAGTGTCAACTGGTACCAAATATAAAAATACATCAGTCCCCATAGAATTTGAGGCAGAAACAACTCACTTGTCCATTCAAAATTCACCTTAACTGCTGCTAAATAAGAAGTAACAAAACCATCATTTAAATGTAACTTTTACTGAAACCCACTTTGGCAATGGTAATTTATATAAGTAACTTATTGTTAATACATATTGTTGTGCTTCTCTTGATTGTAGCTAAAAAGTAAAGTTATCAACTTCATATGGAACCTGTCAGTGCGGCTTTAAATTTCAAAAATATATATTTTTTAATATATTATTAATTGCATCATAATATTGTTTTATATTTTCCCCTCCCATTCAGATGGACCATCTCAGAGTATGGCACCTTGCGGATTATCAACGTGAGTGAGGCAGATGCAGGCAGATACACGTGTGTGGCGCATAACCCTTTCGGTACAGCCAGCAGCAGTGGAATGCTGGTGGTCAAAGGTACAGTTTCAAAACTAAACAAAATGATTTCTCTTTACTTTTGAAAGCAGTGTCTTACACCTGGACCAACAACAGCATATGAAAAATATGAGTAAGCCAAGCATGAAATTGATAATGAAATATATAGTTGCTTTATGTGCCCGCTGGCTTTGACAGAGGAATCATTTATCCACATGTTTGTCAGATGTGAGTCATTGGTCAAACTGGCGGTGTGAAGAAACCTTCAGTCATCTTTTGAATTAAGGGCATTTTTTCGTCTAACACTACCACACGATATAATTTCAAAAAAAAAAAACAGCTAGCATTTCAGTTTTTGTTCATGCATCTTTCTGTAGTGTATGTATTTCTATATTTGCATTAGACATGGCTTTGACTCAGCGTTCATTAATTGAAGTCAAAAGTTAGAGCTGTAAAACATTAGAGCTGTCAACCTTTACAGTTGTTCACATGCAGCTGTCAAACAGGTAATCAAAACAACATGGAATGCTGTGTTTAATCACTGTTGTTAAAGATTAAAGCTTAGGGGTTTTATTTTGTTACATTTTATTTTAATATACTGTAAATAAATGGATGACGGGTGGCTTTGTGGTTACATGTTCGCTTCTCAGTGTTGGGAATCCAGGTTTGAATGCCTTTCTGGGTGGAGTTTAAATATTCTTCCTGTTTTAGAGCAAATGAATTCTCTAAATTGCCCCATATGGTGTGTTGGTGTTTTTTTCTGTGTGAGTAATTTGGCCCAGCAATAGATTGGTTCCCTGTCCTGGGTGTATTTGACCAGCGTCTGAAAAGTTTTCCCATGGATGGGCATGCGGACCCCCCTGCAATGCTAAAATAGGATTAAATGGAAGATAATGAATAATAAAAGGGTGATGAAGACATAACAAAAAAAGTTATTTAATTAGCAATGACATACATTCCTATTTGTTTCATGCACCAACTCTGAAGTATCTGATGTTTTTTATGTTGCCTGGTTAAAAAAAGGGGGAAAAAACTCTCTCTTGTGCCTTTCAAGCTAATCCTTAATATAGCACATTGATTTTTATAAACTAGCTTAGATTTTAAACTGGGGTGGAATGTTTTTTTTGCTTTTGTGTTAAAGTTTTGTTGTATTTTTAATGTAAACTAAATGTAATTAAAATGTACATGTTTGATCATGTATATTAAGATCTATTGTTTAAGAAATATAAGTATATTTTAAAACTATTAATAATCTAATACTTTTACTTGTTCCTTTGCAGAACCAACCAGAATTACTGTTCCCCCTTTGAGTGTGGATGCCACAGTTGGTGAGAGCATTGTTTTGCCTTGTAAAGTCTCCAGGGACTCCAGCATGGCCCTAATTTTCAAGTGGTTCTTCAATGGTAAACTTGTGGATTTCAGTCATCACGATAACTTCGAAATGGTGGGAGAGGTGCGACTCTAAATATACCAGTGTTCTGCTGCTCTCTGAACGCCATAATTTCTTTACATTCCATAAAGTCATTTTTACTGAAAATGTGTCATTTAGAGTGAAGTGATGCTTATGTGCAGCTGTGGCGGTGAATGTGGCAACTCAATTATAAAGCTATTTTTACCTTAGCAATCAGAGACATGGGGAACAAGAGCACGGTCTGGCCACTTGAAAAGAAAAGGAAAATCGTTCTGATTACAGGATTGACATTACTTCTTTGAACATGTATAAGGCAGCTTAAAAGGATTCCCAATGCTTTTAGCTAGTTCATTTGCAGGGCAGTTATGTTTATGATCATTGAGGATGTGAAATATTTCAGGCTTGAGGAATAGTAGTTAAGCTAAAGGTCTTATGATTGTGGAGCTAAAAGCAAAATAGGGATCCCAGCATTTTATTACCTTTAAAGCATAACGGATTAAGAAAATATTCTGTGCTAGCTGCATATGCATAGCTAGCATATGTGCTAAGTGGGAGATTTACAGCTGATTACTCATTCAATTTGATGTATTTTTTTTCTCAGGCGTGTCGCAGCAGCCATTTTTGCAAGTCATTTTTCTACCTTTTAAAAGGGGGGGAGCAGCTTGCAAATAGCTGGGAGCATTTGCTAGCCATTTTTGCAGATCATTTTTCTGCCTCCTAAAACAAGGTATAAATAAACAGCAGCTTGTGGCTGGCTGGAAGCAGTCGCCAAGACCCATTTTTCAGTTTTTCTCTTTTTTTCTTGCTATTAAGGCATTTTTGCACTAGTTTCCATGCAAAATATACTTTTCACCGTCATTTTTATAGTAGCCGCAGTGTAAATTACACTATTTTAATGTCCACAGGATAATTTATATAGCATACATTTTTGGGGGGGGGGGGGGGGGGGGGGGGGGGGGGGGGGGGGGGGGGGGGGGGGGGGGGGGGGGGGGGGGGGGGGGGGGGGGGGGGGGGGGGGGGGGGGGGGGGGTTTTTTTTTTTTTTTTTTTTTTTTTAAATCTCAGTGTTACAGCTGTTCCTTAGAATTACAAGTTCTTAACCAAATATGCTTAGTCAATAGCATTGTACTGTGGTTGTTATTGGGCCAGATATCTTTAAGATCAAAGAACTTGTTTTTAAATATTAATCTATCAAGGCGGGGCATGGTGGCTTAGTGGTTAGCACGTTCGCCTCTCAGCGCTAGGGATTCCCGGTTCGAATCCGCATCTGGGTGGATTTTCCATGTTCTCCCCGTGTCCGCATGGGTTTCCTCCGGGTTCTCCGGTTTCCTCCCACAGTCCAAAAACATGGATCAAGTCAATTGAGTTCTCCAAATTGCCCCATATAGTGTGTGTATGTGTGCGTGTCTGTGTGAGTGTGTGCCCAGTGATAGATTGGCGCCCTGTCCTGGGTGTATCTGCCCAGCGCCCGAAACGTTCTCCCCTGGATGGGCATGGGGAACCCCCCCCCCCCCGACGCCCCTAATATAGGTCAAAGCGGAAGATAATGAATGAATTAATTAATCTATCAAATCTTTATGATAAAATGCATTATCTATACATGGATGCATATACACATGGGTGTGTAGGGAAAACAAACAACGCATGGTGGGGATAGAGGTAGAACAAAGGACACTAGGAAGCAATTAAAGGTAATTAACTCACCTGACGAAAGTTCCGCTAATGGTCAGTGTGCAATACTGTATGAGGCAAGACATTAAACATGAAGCGTGTTCACAGGGAGACAGAAATGTGGATTGACAGCAACTACAAAATCCAGTTGTTTGTGTTTATCTCTTAATAAACCCATTTCTGTGCCTGAAAATCCTGTCTCATCCTTATCATGTCCCGGCATGTGATGAGGTGAAATGTATACCTTATATCTCTGATACAGATCCACATCCAAGTGTGTTGTAATATTCATTAACCCTCACAGACACCCTCTGGCAACATTTTAGAAGCAATATTGTTGAACATATCATCCAATTCACACAAGACATGTTTTTCTGCAGAATGTTTCCTTGCTTTCTCTCAAAACTTCAATGTTGTTTAATCAATGTCGATATTCAAAGGCGTTTTCATTATATTAATATTTATCTTGTGTTTTATTTTTGTTTACTAGGGATCATCTGGTGACCTAATGATTCGTAACGTTCAGCTAAAGCACTCTGGGAAATATGTTTGCATGGTACATACAGCAATGGACAGTGTCTCAGCTGGTGCAGACCTGATCGTCAGAGGTACAAATGACTTTTCAAGGAGCTTTTTAGTATTCCACAGCCTACTTAAGCATTTATTAACTGATAAATTAAAAGCCTTCCCTTGCATCACCACGAACTTTCTGTTTTATCTGACAATTTAGCCATCGCATAATGACTCATGGACTGTCTAGAACTGATGCATTAATTCCCAGCTTTGCACTCCTCTGTCTTTTTGTGTTTCTAACATCACATGAAGGGTGAATAATAATATATCTTTGCCTTTTGTAACTTTCCTTCACTTACTTTTAGGTTTGAAGTGTCACTTTTGTCTTTCTTGCTGTAACCTTGCCATTCATATCCCTGTGTTATATGATGATATTTTAAAAGATGCGTATAAATCCCTTCTGAATTCTCTCACTTTATAATTTTTTTATTGTTATTTCAAGAAATAAACCCGTCACTTTATAGTACATTAAAATTTGGACTATGAAATAACAATTGCTTTTAATGTCAACAGGTCCACCTGGTGCACCAGAGAATGTATTGGTTGGAGAGATCTCAGACAGAACAGCTCAAGTTTCATGGAACCCTGGTTCTGACAACCACAGCCCCATAAGGAACTACATAGTGCAGGCCCGAAGTGCTTTCTCTATCGGCTGGCAGACTACGGGAACCAGTAAGTCATTGTTAGTATAGGCTGAAAATATTAAGCATTAATGTACCACTAAATATTAAGCATTAATGTACCATTAAAGACAATACCACTGCTTGGTCTTATTCTACTGATTTAATATTTCAACCCATCTGGTACCAACAATCATGACTTGGTTAAAAAAAATATATATATATATATATATATATATATATATATATATATATATATATATATATATATATATATTACAATTTAACTGAATCTGCATTATTTACTGAACTGCACATGTGCCACATATTTATCTTATTACAGAACTGTTAGAATAATAGCAAACATTTTGTAAACAGTGTACTCAGTGGATGTATTGTGTGATTATGTGAATATTATAAAATGTGACTGTAGTTTTTTTTACCCTGTTTCCATTTTTCAAATTCTAGTTCCTGACATTGTACCCGGCCAAACAGCACATGCTGTTGTGGTTGGCCTCAGCCCTTGGGTTCAGTATGAGTTTAGAGTGGCAGCCATAAATGGTGTCGGGGTGGGTGAGCCTAGTGCCTCATCTAAGCCCATTTACACTAAAGCAGCAGGTAAACATTTGAACTGTTAATCCCTTCTATAGCAATCAAAGTCTTAAACAACTTTTCTTTTTTTCTGAACATCATCCTGTCTATTGTCTTCCTATTATCATAGTCATCCTCTTCTTCTTGTCATCTTCCTCTTCTTTCACAACACTGTTTCAAATGTTCCAGCCCCACAGCAAGAAAGCAATTGAACTCTGTAATTAAATTTAATGTAATTCACTTGAAGAGGCTCATCTTGATAGCAGATTAGCCATGGGACATTCATGCACATTGTTTCCTGTCAGTCATTGCATTGAGCCCCAAATCACCAAATAATCTCCTCACAATTAAGACACAAATCGTGCGTGCAATGGCCTGAGAAACACTTGAGGAGATTTAGCAAAATCAGCAGGGAAAAAGCACTGATGGTGTTTGTTTTGCACGTGGCTGCCAAATAGCTATGATTTTCTGCATTCTGGTACTTTGGTACCTTTTCCTCATCAATCTAAATATTTGTTTCTTTCTTTTTTTATGTGAAGCCAGTTAGGATATCATGTTTTTTTTTTTAAACATTTTATTGCTATCATTAACTTCCATTTGTTAGATCTCACCAATGATCATTTCATTTCAAGTTCTTCACTTTCCTCCCACAGTCTAAAAACATGATGAATTAGCTGCTCTACATTGCCCCTATCTAAATTGCCTCTAGGGTTTGTATAAGTAAGTGTGTGCCTAGAGATGGATTGGCTCCCTGTCCTTGATGTATCCTACCAGCAAATAGACATGGGGGGAACCCCCCCGCGACCCTGGTAGAGGATTAAGTAGAAGATAATTAGATAGATTGTCTATTACTTGCAGATCTCCCTGATTTATAATAAGACATTCATGCTTACATCTGCACTAAATTATTTTCATGATGTTATATTTTGTTGATCTTGCACGATTGAATAAATCAGGAATTAAGCTCATTGTTAATTGGTTTGATTTTCATTCTTTTTATTCTAAGTTCCTGAAGTTGCGCCAGTGAATGTCAGTGGAGGTGGAGGAAGCCGTGGTGAACTGGTCATTGTTTGGGAGGTAAGAATTTGGGCATTGGTAGTACTATGGACTAGTGGATCCTAATTTTGATTTGATACAATTTTCTGTTTATTAATATATATATATATATATATATATATATATATATATATATATATATATATATATATAAAGGCACTGGGCACTACAATCTTCATCTGTATCAATTCTAATATCTATACGCTGATATACATGTTCTGTAAGTGATCCCATATGGCTATTTGTTAGATTTTCACATGGCATGTGTCAGTCAGGCACAAGTAAGGCTGCTTCTTATAGTGACAGTGATGAATTTTTTTTTTTATCCTCCTTTAATCAATTTTCCAACATGAATTGGATTCACAACAAATTCTCAGTGGTGATGCCGTTTAATTTAGACAAGTAGTAATTAAAACGCAGAGCTGTCGGCCTCGCTTTTTGCTCTGGTGCAATTGCTCCCCATGCTCTGGAAATCATAATGAAGATACAGATCGAGAGGGGATGTGTGTAGGAACAAATGTAAAAAGTTTGTTTAAAGCCTTAACTTTTTTCATACTCACACCAGCATGTGCGCTTGCTCTGTATTTTGTTTGTCGCAAATTTATACTTATAGTTTGAGGCCTTCCAGATCAGACTGACAGAGCGATATTCATTGCTTGTCAGCTCATATAGTGAGACATAACAATACCATGAAAAGCAGAAAAAGGGGCTTCTTTTCTTGTCATTCTTTTCCTGTCATCATGTGAGATAATTCCAGTTAATTACAGGAATTAAGCATTTTTGTTTCAGATGGCTTTTGTGACAGGTTGGTATCTCAACTCTTTTTTCTTCCTCCTTGTGTTTTGACTTCAGCCTGTTCCAGAAGAGCTGCAGAATGGTGAAGGATTTGGATATATTGTTGCCTTCAGGCCACACGGGTCTTCAGTGTGGATTAAGAGTGTTGTGTCCTCGGTGGACACATCCAGATATGTATTTAAAAATGACAGCATTATTCCACTCTCAGCGTTTGAGGTGAAGGTGGGGGTGTTCAACAGTATCGGAGAAGGTCCCTTTAGTCCTGTAGCTGTTGTCTATGCAGCAGAAGAAGGTTGAGTAATTCATTGTATACAATATTTATTAAAAATATCGTTTTTCTATTTGAGATTAACAGCTTATTCAGATCATGTTAGATGATTACCAATCAGACTGTTTTCAGATGCACAGATCTATTTCTAAAAAGATTTTGTTTTTAATTTTGTAATTCAGATTTTCTCTTTTCTTAAGGGGAAAACAATACAAAACAATAAGGTATTCAATTTCTGCGTATTAAATAGTTTGATAATGATTGTAATGTTTGTAAATTAATCATATGAAATAAAAACTTGCAGAACATCTGCGAAAACCACTGGAAAACCAATGTTATTTTTACGGTCTGATGACAGAAATTTTATTTTTACAAAAAAGGGCACTAATAAAACCAATAAATGTAGGTGAAAAAGACAAAATGTATATATATTTTTTGCAGTGCCCAGCTCACTTTTCTGTAGCCCCTGTCTGGGATGCAGGAAGTCATTAGACCATGGTAGTGAGAAAATGATGGAGGGTTGTTTTCTGATATATATGAAATGAGAAGTCATGTGGAATTCATGAGGAAATCTTTTTCACTTAATATTAATGCATCACTCTTTCCAAAGTGATGCCATCATATTAAGTAATACATTTGGGTAAGAAAACAGTATCCCATCAGTAACCACCTAACGTATTCTGCTGAGCTGTTGTATCTCAAATAGGAAAAAAAAGAAAGCTAAGAACGAGACTGCAATTTTTTTTTCATTTTTATAAACTTATTTTTGCAAATTTACATGTTTCCATACTTCTACATTATCTATACGATCCTTTCTGTGCTATGAATAAGCAGTACTCTGAATTTGTGTACATGCAGTATGAAATTTCTGTTTTTTTAAATTGAAACTCAATGTGAATTAAAATGTTCTCAATTTACAATACAATCAAAATAAGAACAAGTTAATCATATTTGACTAAGTCTTGGCATTCTCACTCAAATTGATGAAATCCTAGGGGGAAATGTGCAGCAACAGTTATAGTGGCTTATTTAATCAAAATATGAGTGAATCATAAACAAGAGTCACTTACATTTTAGGTAAATGGGGCGAAATGCAGGGTTAGGCGAAATGCATGTAAACTGACCGATTCAGAGCCGAGGTCTGTTTGTACTGAGAACAGATTTCTAAATGGGCTTTTATTTGAAAATATCTCAATTATTCAGGAACTGTTGCATAAAATCAAGGAAAGATTTAACCCGAAAATAAGAAAAAAAATGTTAGAATAATTCCATGTAGTGTGCTCTGTTATTATTCACAACTAAGTGGAATATTGGATGACACATTAATAGATGCACCATGTAAACTGTGTAAAACCAATTTGCAGGGTCTTGTATTCAGTGTTATGATGATCAACAGCTTTTAGAAATCTAGTTAATAAAACTGTATCTGTTTAATCCAGTATAAAGAAGCAGCATCATATAAATGAGGTGATCTGCTATGATGCACTTAATTTAACAGTGTAGCTTTTTTAGTTGCATTTCAGACGTTTTAATGAAAAATTGTATGTATTTATTCTATTTTTTGTTATTCTCAGAACCTTCGGTAGCTCCTTCTAAAGTATGGGCACGTAGCCTTTCTTCCTCTGAGCTGCAGGTGTTCTGGAATCCCATTCTGCCAAGCCATAGCAAATCGCGAATTACAGGATATGAGGTAAAGGGAACACAATTTTATGTGTGTAAATGGGTTTTACAAACAGCTTAACAGAGCACAGCAATTATCCTTACAGAATGACTTTGGGTGTTACTATTCTTATTTTATTTACATTTACATTAAATTCAGGCATTCTGCAGACGCTTTTATCCAAAGCGAATTACAAGTCAGAGAACAACGCAGGTCAGTACAGAAGGAAGCAAACTCTAAACTGTGGTTTTATCAGGGATGGGGTGACCTGTTTATAATGTGCAGCAAGTATGACAGGAATGTTATTAATACAGCTTGGATACTTTAGGATTTTTTTTTTTTTTACTTTTTCTATGCTGGTTATTTAATAAATGTGTGTGATGGTAGTAGTCCAAGTGTAATCAGTATTCAAAGACAAAAGGTTCAAGGGAAAATTATCCATTTGTTTCTTCAGTTTGTAACCACTTAGCTAAATAAAGGTTGTTGGGGTAACTGCTATTCCAGCACTCACTGGGTAAAATACCCCACCTGGACACCATTTTGCCTGTAACTTTGCCAAAAACATTCATATAAACACATCAACATCTGGGTCTTTAATTCACCTGAATAACATGTCAAAGGACTGTGGGAAAATAGGCTTCCTAGATAAAACACAAGCACACATTGAGAGTACAACCAAACTCCATAAAACCTGTCTGCACTAAAATCAATCTCGAGACCTTTTCTGGAACATGCATTATAGAAAAGAGGTGTTTCATATGTTTAAAGGTGGTTCAACTCTGAGAATGTGATCAACAACTGATCTGCCTAAAATATTACAAATTCAGTTAGTTCTTTTCTTTGTCAGACCCAAGGTTTAAATATGTCCTTCAAACAGATATTGAGTTTATATAGTGAAACTGACTTTTATGTTGCTATTTGAATTTCTGGTTGTAAAACACGTGTGACCGCCTCCTACCTTCCATTAATTAAAGGTGTTGGGGCCGAAAGCTGGTACAATGCAACACTAACCTCTATATAACAGTCTTACCTACATTTATTTTATTTTATATATTTTTTTCTTTCCATATTTTTGTATTGTGTTCACCATAGTACAACATTTTAGCATCCATGCAATGTTGATACATTTAAAGTTAACATTCGAATCTTATCACCACATCAAATGAGTAGAACAGATATTTTCCTGTTGGCTCTTATACAGCACAGTGCTGAAATGATGTCAAACAAAAAGCACTCGAAAACAATTGGCACTTTAGGTATAAGGTGCAAACTTTTTCATCATTTCATCATTTTCATCATATTAAATTATTACATGTATATCAAGTGTATGATGTATCCAGCTCAGCGTTTAACAAATATAATTTTATCTTTAGCTACTGGCCTTTAATTATTATTGCAAATTAATTAATAATGTAAGTCTTCATACAAATTAACAATGTCAGTTAAGACACGAAAATGTTGGCTGATGTTTTGTTGCAGCTGCGATCTTTCTCCATATTGTATGTCTCACTTCATCAAGTGTGTTAATCACCTGTAATTACCGGCTTTGCCGCACACCCGCCCCCCCCCAACACACACACACCACACACACATACCCATTGTTTTGACATGAAGGTCACATATAGACACAAAACAGTTTGGAAAATAAAGGACAGTTATCTCATTGGCATCAATGTGCTATGATACTTGGTCCTCATTAACTCTTTAACTCGCAAGAGAACTGTCTTTTCATCTATACCAAATCTTTCAGGCTCCTTCAAATGAGTGCTCCTCCTTATCTCAACCCACACCATTCCTAATGGTTGTAGCTGAGGGGATTGAGATGGCCATGACAACATTGATTCTGTGGTCAGTGAACTACTTGTGTTTTGGCTTTGAAGTGGGCTTTAAATTACAGCAGGTACAGCCATCTGCATCCCATTTTAGACCTTCTGGCTGATGCAGTCTTTTTTTTACTCATGACACTATGTATCTCTAGAGGTCAGGACAGGATGTTACTACATGACATTGACACTGGAAAGAAAAAAAAATGTATAGCAGTATATTTTTGGTGATTATATAATTGCAATGTAAAGAAATACCCAGATGCAGTGGGTATCACTGTTACCTCATAGTAAAAAATTCTGGGTTCTACATATGGTAATGAATTTTGCTTACATTAAAATAAAAGAAATTTGTCTGTAAATGGAGGAGCGTGTTGTGTGTGTGTATATATGGATACATGAGTTTACTACTGGTTATATCACAACACTGTGAAAACAGAGCATAGCTGACATCAAAATGCTGAAAATATACTGTGTTGCCCAAATCCTTTTAATTTCATATTAAAAAATACATCTCCCTTGTACCGTGTCTCCTACAAAAGCATTGAGTCATTACTGTATGGAGTTCTATTCAAACCTATTTTCTCTGCAAGCCGCCTCTTGTCATTATGTGCTGTGCCAGATTGTATTAGTGAGCTTGGCCTGACTTTCTGTTCTGAATAGCAAACCATTTCTTACAAATGCATTTTCAATGTGTTTTTGTGTTTTTAACGGATTTACTGAATTTTCATAGAGTAAAGTACTTCCAAAATGAAAGCCATTGCAATTTCTTAATCAGCTTGGGTTATTGTTATTATTTCATTAAGAGAATAAAATGTGATATAAAACAAAATGTTTCCTTGCCTGTAATCACCCCACCCTAATAATCTAATCCTGATGAGCATCTTAAAAATATCTACAAATTTGTTTAAGTGGCATCCATGTAGTCCTATGTTTTCACCACAAACATTTGTACAGTATGTTGTTTAGTGACATGTTAATATAAAATTGGACAAAAGATTAACCCTATAATACAGTTAGCTCTCTCATGTGATGGCTCATATCATTGGATGCAATCAAATCTATGATGTGGTGCAAAGTGTGACTCCAGAATAAAATTTGACACATTTATTTTTTAATTATATATTAAGAATTAAAAAGAACAACATGTATTTCACTGATGTGAAATTTCTGGGTATGTTCATTTTTTTTTCAATCATAGGGTTTTCTATTATTTTGGTCCTGTAGGTGTTGTGCTGGGAGGAGGGCTCATCAAAAAGTGAAGCAAGAATGGAAAAAGTCACAAGAGGCCCAGCACATATCACAGGTCTGAAGGGCAGCACAGTGTATCTGATCTCTGTCAGAGCTCTAAACAGTGGTGGAGCTGGACCTGCCAGTGCAACTATCAAAATCACCACTAGAAAACCACGTGAGTTTTTCTCAGCACAAATCGCCTGTAGCTCTAATTCACTTTTTTAAGTCACTAAAGCTTTATCTCACAGCTTTTTTCTTTTTCCAAACTATTTATATACTGTAATGTGCACACACACACGCATATGCATATTCATGTTAAGGCATAATTACACGGCACCCCTTGCAGGCAACTTCCTGGGTTGCCTACGATTAGAAATGCCCCCAGCAAAAATATTGGCAATGTCAAACAGCATATAGTGAAAAATATCCACAGAATCAAAATCTATATAGCCTTAAGCATATAGATGGCCAACTGCATATCTGATAACTGTTTCCCTGCAGTTACACTTGCTGATAAGTCTGTGCCTGTGTTTACATTCTTAAAATTTCCCTGCTGGCTGTACCATGTACAACCACGTATGTGATCAATAAACCTGATTCTGAAATAACTGTAAGGATTTCTAAAATATGTTGTATTTCTGCATTAATATTCAAAAATTCCACAGTTCTTTTCAGAAAACCTTTCTTCTCATTGGTGCCTGCATTGTGGTTATACATTCTAATAAATCTGAATTATTTTATAAACTCGTAACCCACTGTTTAAGTTGCTGTACGGATGCCGAAATGATTAAAAGATGCCACTATTTATTTGCATATTGTTACTGTGCTTGATAAATATACTGCAGTGGTAGGCCAGTGCAGTGGTGCTTGTTCATCTAAACTGCCTCCGTGGCTTTTTATGTCTTATTTGATGAATCTAGCTGTGGAAGCATTGTATTTGTGTTAATATTTTTTTTGTTTAAAGAGGGGGAAAAAACTCCTTGGTAACAGCAGCAGCTGACATTTGCTATTAGCTTTATTTAAGATTTACAAGTATTGCTGGACATTGTTTTACTACTGGTAATACATTATTCAGAGATCCTCTGTATCTTTGTAAACAACAAATAAGTCACTGTTCATGGCATCATTTTCTAATGGGGTTAAAATTAAAAACTAATTAAGTAATATAGGAAAATATTATGACTGTTTTTTGTCTCACCATATGATTAATCATTGCTAAGACAAGAATCCCATCTATAAAATTTTAATGTAAAGTAATTAAAACCCTTGTGCGAATTTGTGAGTGAAGTGATTTGAAGGAATTACCTTAAATTTTAATTATTGTTTTTGTTTAGAAAAGCTTAACATTTATTGTCATTTTCTTATCAGACAAAAAAGCAAGAATAGCTCTTATGGTACTTATACAGTCCCACCAAGTTAAATATATATAACACAGCTATTATTTATTATGCACAAGATTGATTAATCCAGGTCCAAACACTACAATCAGTTGAATAAGTCAATTCATGGCATATGTTCAAACTGGGGGGGGGGGGGGGGGGGGGGGGGGGGGGGGGGGGGGGGGGGGGGGGGGGGGGGGGGGGGGGGGGGGGGGGGGGGGGGGGGGGGGGGGGGGGGGGGGGGAATAATATTATTATTTTTTTCTAGCAGCATCCTGAGTAGTAATTTATCATTTGTAGTTGTATCAATTGTGTGTGTGTGTTTGTGTGTGTGTGTGTGTGTATATATATATATATATATATATATATATATATATATATATATATATATATATATATATATATATATATATATATGTGTGTGTGTGTGTTTTTCTTTTAGCGGGGGGGGGGGGATTTTTTATTTCTCACCACAGGTTATTATAGACAATGGTAATGTCTGTCACATTGTATACTTAATGGTTAGCACTATCATTTTACAAGTTAAGACAAATAAGAGTCCTTTCTATGGAGATTGCATGTCCTATTCCTGCCTTTGTGTGTTTTCCCTGTTACTCTGATTTCCTTCCAAAGTTTGTGGGATTTCTTATCAATCTATTTATTATATTTATATTTGTGGTCCACTGTGGATTGCATCAGTAATGACTGCATTAAATGGATTCATGAAGCAAAGTTTTGCTCTTGAGCGATGACTCATTTTATATTCCTATCAATATACTGCTGTTACTTAAATCAATTGGTCTGGTCAGGAGTCTAATCCACCTACATACTGTAAAAGTAATGTATTAGTATAGAACTCTTGTACTTGCCATTGTCTGCAAAGTCTATATATATATAAACTACTGCATATATGTATATAAACTCGCTAACTGTAATACTATTACCTCTTTAATGTAAATTCTTAAATTTGATTTGGGTAATAAATGTAGTAGATCAAATGCAAAAATAAATCTATTAGTTGTTCTTTAATGATACAGTGTAATCTAACAGTTGATTAACAGTATTGTTGCTAGGATACACCACATGAGAACAAAGATTGAGTATTAATAATAACATTATAAATAGTTTAATGATTTGAATTACTGTTTGTTATTCAAATTGCAATATGGATTTAGCCATTTATTATCTAATTATTTTTGATTGCTAATTACAGAATGGTATTTTAGTAGTGTAAGGGCAGCTGTAAGGCTGCAAGCTTCTGACTTTTCTAAAAGCCAAACATTGCTTTCCAGAATTCATTTGCAATCCAGACTGCTCTCAACACAGGTCTTGTATAATGCAATCAATAGCTATAAATTAAATAGCTCATGCAGGCAAGAAAGAATATCAGAAGCAAAGCTCTTTGTTTTTTTTCAGACTGTCAATCCAAAGAATAATAATAAATGATTTATGGATTTCTTTCCCTAAGAGCACAGTGAAATGCTCAGCATACTAACCACCCATATAGTGTGTAGAGAATTTTTTTCATGGGTAATGTTTTTGGTCTTTTTATTTGCCTCTGTGTAGGGTTTTGTGTCTCTAATCGTCATAAAGCAGCTGAACAAAAATCAGCGTCCTAATGAGGAAGACAGGAGAAAATAGAGGAAGGAATGGTGTGGCTGGAGAAAGCCACCCTGAGATGAGTCCAATTTACAAGGCGACTCGTTAGGCTCAGGGCGGCATTCCTTCATTCATTAATTTTCTCAGCTGCTAATCCTAATTAGTGTAGGTGGGGGTGCCACAACCAATCATAGATCTCATTGGGCAAAAGAGAAAAAAACACCCTTAAGAGATTGCAGGTCCATCAGAGTAAACAAGGCATGTGATATGTAATATGCAGTCAACTAAAAAGTTAATGAATGAATAAATAAAATGAAAGTTTTACCTTTAAAATGTTATCAACTAAAAGTGTCAAAGTGAATATTTGGTTCTGTTTTACATTTACCTTATTTAGGAAGACTTAACCTTGTTTTTTCTGCAGTTATTCTACAATCCATTTTATCAGCTTCAGTTATCATATAGTAAGATTTGGAGTTCTACAATTATAGACTGTAGCCAGGAATTTCTCAAACTGTTTGGCATGCCCCATGGGGGCACAAAGGCATGGGGAGTGGGAGTGGGGGATATATGCATGTAATATGTATATACCATCTTTTGTTTTCTTGGCTTTTTGATTAAGTACATGAGTACTGTAGTACTCTTGCCTCGGTAGCCAATTAGGGATGTTGCAATTCATATGTACAGGATGGTGAAGTGCACTCCTCCAGGTGTGTTCATCTGCCTTGTACAGATGCATCTGTACTAGTTCACAAAGAGTCGGTGGGTGGTTACACTATTTTTGGATACAGAACATGTAAAGTCTTATGCCCTGTATACACCCCCTCCATTTTCACCTGTCATGTGAAATGAAAACATAGCTAGCAGGAGGCCATTGTGTGTATATAACTTCAAAAAGCATCCTAATTGAAGTCCCACAAGCTTGCTGTGGCTGGCTACAATCCCATGACAATTCTTACACTAACAAACCAGTCAATTTGCCAATGTGGGCAAAATGCTGTAGCAAAAAGGATTGTATTCACATTTTATAATTCTGCCCATTATTATACTGTAGTGCATGGCTGTAATTCACAAACAATAAGGAACCCTTATTGCTAATTTGTGACATTAATAACCATATTTTAATGGTTAGTACTTGAAACTGACGCATCATATGCAGAAAAATGCGTTTTGAACAATTAATTTTAATTAAATAATGACATATCAACCAATTTGTCGTAATTTGAAAATATATATAATAAAACGTGTCATTTGATGCAGTATAATACTATGGTATTAGTATTCAGTTAGTGTTCACTTGTTACTGTTGCAAATAGTCCCTAGTGGCAGCCCCAAAATTTCAGGTGCTCCCTCCCTAGCAGTCTTTAAAAGGATGTATGTCTAAATTATTGCATTTTGATAAAATGTGATTTATACCTTTAGGACCAAAACCTTAATTGGTTTAACAACTACACTGCGCATAAATGTTTATTTATGCAGTCTTTTAAATATGAAGCTGTCCATGTGCTTAATGTATCTTTAACTTAATCTCTATTTACATGGGAGGAGGACCTGCACATTTATTCCTTTATATCTTCAAGCAGTTTAGAGTTATATTGGGAAAATAAAGAAGAGTGATTACCTCTCAAAGACAGAACAGAGGTATCCATCTTGTAGATGGAGGAGCGATTGAACGATTGAGATTAAGAGAAGTAGTTTTGTCTCCATCATCAATTCCACGCAATGGCTGTGAAACCTTAATTTATTTATTTTTATTTTTTTTACTTGAGTTATAAATTAAAGTTATATCATGGTTTTGTCAGTTACATCATGTAAATAATGAACAGTCTTCAAGTTAACAAGGTTCTTCTAACCTGACATGCAATTAAAGATAAAATTACAAATACAATTTTTTTAGTTGTCATGCTACTTGACAGAATCCAGCTACATTGTTGTATCCATACGATATATTTAACAATAGCTGAGATGTTTGTTACTCCAATTTAGAGGTTATTAAAGTAACGTTGTTGTTTTTTTTATTCTGTGTCTTACAATTACTATTTGACAGTGACATATATATGCCAAGTAGAATGTGTGTTAATCAGCAACGTGGACTGATTTAAAAAAAAAAAAAAGTGTATGGTTACAGCTGAAATTACCTAATGCCTACAATAAAATTTAATATACTGAAGTGGAACTGTTTTCATAGGTGTTATATCGTCAAAACTGGCACAGAGGAAGTATGGTGGAAACAAATCGAACATCAGTTGAGCTGCAAGTTCCTTCAGGAGAAGATCTGCTCATCCAGATCAAAGCCTTGAGTGATGGAGGAGATGGAAGCTACAGCAGCCCCATCCACATACCAAAAATGTCTAGTAAGTAAAAATGTTCTGAAACAAGCCTCACCTATTCAAAAATTATAATATTATTGTATTATTAATATTAATAAAAAATTAAAATATTAAATATTAAATATAAAATATTAAAAATATTAATTAAAAATTTTGCTCAGTCCACCAAACAAAGGTAATCTATAGACAACTTGTGACAATATATTGTACCTCAGACCAAAATAATTAACCAAACCCAAAACAGCATATTATGAGTTTAACAATCTTAGCATTATATTAAAAAACAGCAACTATTTAATCCACTAACTAATTAATGGGGATCCAGGTTTGATTTTTTTTATGTCCTCAGTGATTGATTGGCACCCTGTCCTGGATGTATCTGCCACCTCCCAAAAAATTCTCCCCTGGATGGCCATGGGAACCCCCAGTGACCCTTGCAAAGGAATAAGGTGTCAAAAAATGAGACCTGTGCAATCATTATTTGCCAGCCCCAACTTAACACTGACTTAAAATTACTTAAAAGCTGGTTTCATAAATGTTCTCCAGTTAAAAAGGTAATACAATTATTTGTTATTGTATTTTTGCAGGACACATTGTCGCCACCAAGACACTACCAAGGGCAGCAAGCTCAAAGGACAAATTATATAATCCACACTAAAGAATCATGGGTTGGCAAAATATTATTATTAACTACAATCAATTATTACAGATCAGCCTCTTTAAATATACATATCCACATATTTAATAAACTATAACTTAATTATAACATATTTGGGATAAATAGAACCACACATTTTAAAACAAATAAAGTAATAACATAAGTAGACATACATTAGGAATAATAATATTCATAAAATAGTGAATGCATTTTTATTTAATCTTTTTGCACTGAAGTAGCACTTGTTGGGGGGGGGGGGAGTATCAAAATTCACTTCTCAAGTGAAAACAGCTGTCACATTTTGAATACTGACAAGACTGATGTACACATCAGTAAGAAATTGCACTGATGGTACTGAGTAAATAAATTAAAGCAAGCTAAGATTTAAATAAGGAAGCACAGATGTCAAAATAAATAAATAAATACAAATAAAAATGACATTTTATGAGAAAAATCCTTTCTATCACTTATTTTATTTCAATAAGTTAACTCTGTTTATATAAGTATAATTACTTTTTGCCTTTTTGCCTTTTTCTCATGTTTTATTGTCTATATTTCAAGACAACTATTGCAGTTGCTTTATTTATTATGCATCTAAATAGATTTAGTAAAAAGTATTCTCTGTTCCAGGTCTGAACTCAAGGGGATACTTTGGTTCATGCAAGATGCTTCACATCAGCAAAGTAGTGTTTCTTGTTTTATTTAAGTTTTGTTTTTAGATTTAGTCAGCTCAGAATAAAAGGTTTTTGGATACTAACTATCACAACCTCTAGAATGTTGATAAGAAATGCATTGCCTTACAATCAAGGTTTATTTTTCCTCATCATTTTGCTAATATACAGTACTTGTTTTATGCAAAAGTAGTTTTTAGTTTTTTTTTACACATTAAGGAATAATTTTCAAGAAACAAATACTTGAAACTCACTGGTACTTTGGAATGTGGCTCGCTTTTGTTCTGAATTCATCATTAAGCAGAAGTGAATATCTGTAACTCTGTTAGACTCCTACTGTTGGACTTATCAGTATTAGTGAGTCTGTTGGAAAGAGTATAGTATTTTACATTTGCAGTCCATCAGCTCAAGCTGAGAAATAAGCTCAGTCTGTAAACATCCCATGTTTTGCCTGAATTATGCAAATGAAATGTTTGTGTGTCAGCCTAAAGTCAGTTACTGTTTTCCTCTATGTGAATTCAGCTTAAAAACCCTCATGTATTTGTTATGAATCCATTCCATTTTAAAATACTTTTTTCTATGGGATGTAACTACTTGAAAGTGCATAAGTGTTCACTATGATTATTATTTAAAATTACAAAGGGTGCCCTTTTTGAAGTTTGGTGAAATAAAAATGAAAGCCTATCATCTTAATATAGGTGGGGGGAAACGATATACCATCTGTGAGCTTGCAAGATAAATGCATCCTAAAAATATTTAAAACGTGTAGCCAACCATTACATAATTAAGGCTCGCAGCTACCATTACCAGTGACCCTGTACATTATGATTAATGATATTACACGTGACTATTATTGAATGACTTGTGATGCATGGTCATTACAGGATAACTTTCTGCCTTTTTCCACTTTGCAAACAAATACTTTAAGTTTGTGTTGAGAATCATTCAGTTGTCTTTGTCAGGTTCTTATCACTGTTATTCCAGTTTGTCCATCTGTTTAATACTTTTGTATTGCTATCCTAACAGTCTCTGTGAGACTCTGTAAAAGAAAGCAAATAAAATTTCATATTGAAATTCTAATTTGTGAGCTAATGTGCTGTATAATATTTTCTTAAAATTACATCAGCCTTGTTTACGGTCCCCAAAGAACATGTGACCAAAATTATCTGAGCAATTCTTTTTTATATAATCTATTGATCTACTGCTAGTTTGAACATCTCATTCCAAATGCATGAACAAAATAAAGACTAAGCTAAGCAGCATTCACAGTTTCCACATGATTGAATAATTTAGAGAATTTTTGCAAATTGATTCCACTGGTCTATCTCGATTTTACTTTAAATAATCCCAAAGGTGTTGAGTGGGGTTAAGGTCATGGCTCAGTACAGGCCACTGATTGTCATTCCCCAAATGTATCATACCATGACATTCTGACCCTGATGTCAAGCAATGGTGATGAAACAATAGCATCACCCAAGTCCTAGGCAAAAAGTAGGATGCATTGTTTAATTGTCTTTTTATAAAAAAGTTTGATCATTTAATCCTGATCTGGTAGGAGCTTTCCATGTTCTTCCCATAACTGCCTGGGTTTTGTCTGAGTTCTGCAGTTTCCCCCCCCAGTCCATAAACATGAATTCAAGGTGAATTAGCTGCTCCGAATTGCACCAGTATGCTAGGAGGGTGTTTGAGTGCGTGCTCAGTGATAGATTGGTGCCCTGTCCTGGATGTATCCACCCAATGTGGCCCTAGTAAAGGATTAAGTGGAAGATAATGAGATTAGATATGACGAGAGAGATAAAAAATGAGTCAAAAAAATTAAAAGAACAAAAATGAGTGTTAAACTTAAACGTGAGAAGACAAGGCATTTGGAAAGCCTGATAGAAACTGCGTACATAATTTTGAATAGTTATGAGAGTGTATGCCATGTTTTGTAAAGTTGCCTTATTTGGCAGTTTGTCAGTTTGGCAATTTATCAAAAATGTAACTAGGTTAGAGACAAGGTGTAAGATAAAGTTTTCATGAGGAGGGCTTTGTGGGGTAGTACAGAATGGCAAGAGAGGCCATTTCCTGGTGCTCAGAGGAATGAGCTTGTCAGGAACACTGACAACTAAGTGTCTCAACATGGAGCTAATCTCCTAAGAATAACTCTAACTTACTGGGCTGCTGGGGAAATTTAATCATAAGCTTTAGTCCAGCTGAAGTATAAAGCACGTGTTGAGAGTAAGAGAATTCTTATACGGTTTCCTTGTTGTATATGATGCTCTTACATTAGCTTTGATTACACATTAGCTTTGATTTAACACATTTTATTTATAATAAACTCTGGGTTTTTTGGGGGGGTTATTAAAATTAGTGGCTTTGATGAAGCTCTGCATATAATGCAACATAGTTTTTATTAGAAGAAATAACAGCATGATGGGCGGTGCAACTAAAACAAACTTGAAACAGCATAACTAGAGCAAACCGATATGGACCAAAAGACTAAAAAATGAAACATAGTTGAACATAAACTTAAACACCTAGGGGGTACAGATTTAACAGCAGTGAGAGGTGAGAAAAACACAGTTCAACAAAAACTAGTAGAAACAGTAGCAACCTGTCAAACACTGAGAACACAACAGACACAAAACTGAGCAATATGTGATGTTTTAAAACAACCTTCGAGGGAGATGTGATAAGGAAACATTTGTTGATTACCCTTCTCAGACAGATGATGTGTCAAAGGGATTGAATTAAACCTTAATGCATATTAAATAAATCCTTTTTAAGGTAATTATTGTAGTAGTGTGGTGTCTTAAACACCTGCAAGATGTAAAATGCAGCATGAAAGGTTAAAGTGAGGTCTTTGGAATGCCTGATAACGTAGCATGTGAACAGACTGGGCGTTAAAGCGAGCAACAAAACTAATGACAACATTTACTAAATTGATGAAACTTCATAAAGCATCATTACTGAACATTTAATACACCGACTAATCTCGGTACTTACACGCTTCTGGGTTTTGCATAGTGGTCATGTCAAGACTGTGACTCTGTCATCAATAATGCTATTGATAAATTAAACACATTTTTGTCTTAGACAATATTTTCATTATAGATAGGGTACCTGGTTGCTCAAATAGGGCACATTAAATATTCCGCCTGCCAGCACTGTAATGGATCTTAATGTAAAAATGAGTAAGGCCAAATTCTGTCCCAGAATTTCTCAAAGATAGCCACGGCAATATGAGGGAAGCACCTTAGCTCAGAGGGACCTCTAGCCATTAGAATTAATCATTTCAGTGATAGAATAGGGCTGTCATAGTTCATTTTGTTGGTGGTGGAATGCCACAAAGGAGGGACCCAGAAGATAATGAATGGTTTAGGAGTTATGCATATTAAGAGGCAGCGCCGAAAAGGAAATCTATGGCTTTCAGAAAGGACGTGAGAGACCGTTTGTCCCAGTTAGGAGGCCTGGGAGTAAAAGATGTAGAACTAGATTTCTCCAAAATACAAGACTGAATAACACTGGGTCAAGAAGATGCAGAGGGAATTGCTATACTATAGCCATGAAATAGTATGAAATGCTAAAAATGTAACCATTGCCATAATATGATAATCAATAGTATTAAATTTATTTTAGTGATTTTTTTTTTTTTTTTTACATTCTTCTTATTAAGTTTAAATTAAAATGCTTGTTGGTATATATATATATGGTTGGTTTACATATTTCTGCATAAGCACAGTAAGCAACATTTTATTTATAAAAAGGTTATTATATTATTAAAGGTTTAAGATTATGAGATATGATATGATTGGAGCTACATATGTGGAACTGTTGATTACAGTTTGCAACATAAAGAGAACAAGATTTTAATAAGAAAATTTAGCAGTTTTGTTGAAAACATTTTAAAATGGTGTGATAGAGGAAAAGCATCCTGCAAAAGGAAATTATGTAGTAACAAAGGTTAAAAAAGGATATTATAAATCATTCTGAACAGGCACCGAATGCACTTGTTTCAAAGCATGGATGGACTATGACACCGAATGACCAGCTGAAGTGCCATTGTTGGCCAAGCAAAAGAGAAAGACTTGACTCTAGTGGGCAAAGGAGTATAAATATAGGATTACTAAGCAATGAAAAAATATAGCCTGGTCAGAACAACTCTAGGTTTCTTTTGCACCATACTGATGCAAGAGGAACAATTTGATGCAAGCAGCAGGAATCAATCAACACTTCCTGTCAGGTGTCAACAGTTTAGGCCGGTGAGGATGAAATAATATTTTTGAGAGGTTTTATTTATTTTTTTTTTTGTGGGCACATGTGGTTACATACATGTGGTGCATGAGTTTTTCTATAGATAAATCTGTATATGTTTGTTATTTAATGTTTTTAACAAATTTTCTTTCATGAGATGCCATATTCTAAGTTCAGCAATAAAAATTATATTAACAGCTGCAATAAGTTAATTTTTATATCTTGCCATGTAAAATAGTAATTCTCTACCACTCAGTGCAATAGAGAGACATCTATTCCTATTGACTCTTTTAGACCTCTGGACCACACATCAAGCAAACAGTGGCATTTTATATGTTTGCATATCCAGATTGCTGTACCTGAAACCACATAGCAGAATGATACACGTGACCGATGAAAGGTGTGGAGGAAAAAAATGGTTTAAAGAAGATAAGACCAACGCAGAGCTCAAGAGGTGCCAAGAGCTAGGTTGTGCTGTCTGTAATCTGTGAAGCAGCACCTTGTGCTACTTGGCACATAAATAGGCATGAAAAGAGAGAGGGTGTGTTTGACAAAGCTGGGCTTCAAACCAAAATGTTAGATACCCTTTGGGTTTTAAAAAATAATGGTAAACATGATTATGGTTTGGAGAGAAAAAAGGACCATCACAAGGCAAAGTTTCAGACTACTGTCCATCAGTAGTTGGACTACTGTACATACTCTGTTTGTTCCCTTTACTCTGTTCTCTGGTCAGCACTCCAATAGTACCAACACAGAGCAGGAATTATTTAGTTGATGCATTATTCCTACCCCAGCAGTGTCATGGAGGTGTGTAAATGAAACTTGAGCAAAAGTACAGAAACAACAGAAAGTACAGCACTGCTGCACTAAAACCCCCTCAACCACATTACTATCACTGCGGAACTGACCATAAACAATTCACCACCCAAAATATACCCATTTTATACAGAATATATAGACCAATATATTGACCAATAGAGAACAGAAAACCAACAGGGAACTACCAATAACATAGAAAACAGATGGACTACAGTTTGTAATTATAAAACTATTTGATAAGTGAAAAAAAGACAAATTTTTCTATCCATGTAAATACCCTTCATATCTTACACTATACACCTCTGATCTTTCAATGATTTAAGTGCTGAGCTGATTTCTTTAAAGAAATTTTGTGGTCGAGACCATTTAATTATCTAGTAGGAGGTCACGAGTCAAAGCAACAGGTCTTAAGATAAAAGAATAAAGATAATTCATAAAATAAAAAAAAAATGCTTCAAGTTATCTACAACAAAGGCTAACAGGTTGCTTATCCTCATTTTCCATGTCATCTTTGAACAGTTACGATGAAATTTTTAGCCCTGCTTGACATTTACGATAATTAAAGTGACTAATCCATGTAAAGCAGTGGCATGGCTTTTCTGGGCAGTCATGTATTATTTCAGGTTAAATGAAACCTTTTTGCAAGTAAAACTTAATTTTTGTATTTGGACAGGCGTAATAATTGATATGGTGGCGTTTTTTTTTTTTTTTTTTAAGTCTAAATGTGACAGGTTTCCACTCTGCAGACATTTATTTAAAATTGTAATTATTTATAATACATTAAAAATACTAATGTCATTAATGATTGTGTAATTATTATAACAGTTTCTAATTTGATTAATATTTTTAAAAATGCTCCTAAATACGGCTTTCTCTCATTTAGACTCCAAGGAGTAAATACGTTTTAGGTCACAGTATAGAAAACTTCATTCTGTGTGGGAAACTTAATTTAAATGATTGACTGCTATCCTTGCTGTCTTCCTGAATAAAAACTTGGTTTTATAATCCATGGTTGATATTAACATAATATCATTTGACTTTCTGCCACGTGCATTTGGACAGAGGGGCACCTTTATTACAGATTGTTTTTTTTTTTTTTTCCAATTCCTGACACATAATGATTGGAGTCTATGCCAAGGTGTAGTTTGTGGGAAATGTCAGAAAGTGACAGTGCGCGAACTTGAGCTGAGCTCCTGAGCAGGGATAAAGTGCCATGATGGACAGAAGATTGGCTGAGAATTAAAAAGACCGGGAACATAACCCCCCTGGAGTGTAGAGAGCAGCTGACTGGCAGTGCTTCTACTTCCCCTCTCTCTTTCTCTGTCTCTCTCTCTCTCTCTCTCTCTTTTACTTTTTCTCTCTCTTACTCACTAGCTCACTCACAAAACAACATTCTCTCCTTATCCACTTTGAAGCTACAGAAATGGCTAGATGAAATATCTGAGGGCCTTGACTGTGTCACATAACATATAGACGATTTTCAGATTTGTAAAACAACAAACCGTTTGTGTCAGATCTGAGTGACTTAAATTTTTGCTTTGCAGTCTGATGATGACTTTGATTCATTTGTTGTACTGAATATAAATTACAGAGTCTGCCTTAAATTTTCCTCAAAAGTAATTATCATTAAGGATGGAAACATTCAGGCATTTAAAACCAACTATGGATTAAATAATAACTTAAAGGCTTATGTAGTTTATCTTAAATGTATCGATGGGTCCCACTAAGGTAATTCTACCATAGACAATTACAACATGAAAAAGAAATTTTTTTTTATTAAATAAAAACATATATAAAGTATAAAAAATATAGGTTAATATACTTGGGCAGCGCAGTGGCTTAGTGGTTAGTAAGTTTGCCTTGCAGCGCTGGGAATATGGGTTCAAATGCCAGTCTGGGTGAAGTTTTACCATTCTGTTCATTTGGGTTTCATCTGGGTTCTCTGGTTTACTCTCAGAGTAAAAAAATGGATTCAAGGGAAATTGCCCTATCTATGTGAGTCTGTGGGTGAGTGACTGTGCCTGACGATAGATTGGCATCCTGTCCTGTATATATTTGTTCTCTCTTTGCTGGGCATGAGGCACCCCCCATGACCCTAGGCCCTCATATAGGATTAAACAAAAGGTAATGAAATTAAATGAGCTGCACTTCATGATACTTGAAAGTAACAATTAAAGGTACGTGGATAACAATGCAGTAACAATTAAAGGTACGTGGATAAAAATCTGTAGCAACCCAGTTATAGCTTTCCGAAGTAATATTTAAAAATGCTGAGTAAATTAATATCCAATTTTGTGTTTACTTGTCAAAATGTTTTTAGGATATTTTGTATGTGTGTTATATGTTACACCAGCACTATGATTTTCAGTATGTCTCATTTCACATTTCAGTGCGACTTTAGCTTGGCATTCTATTCAATCCTTGAATCACTGTTTACTCCCAAAGAACAAATGTGCCTTCCATATTATTACATCACTGTAGCAAAAGGGAACAAGCATAATAAATGTTTTGACATTCCAGAAGCCTGTAGGAAAAAAAACCCTTTAGTGTAATTGTATTGCGGCTGCTTTTATGAGAAAGCCAAGCAGAAGAATTAACACTTACTTTATACTCACTGTGGTCTAATCTAGGGAAAATGGATGGAAAATGTCTACTAATCTGCACATACTAAAAAAATTAATAAATAATAAATCTACCCACTGGATCAACCCAAGCTTTAAATGACAAAGAACTTCACTTAAATTCTCAGTGACTGAAACCATGAAAGCCTGACTACAGTAATCATGTTAGTATAACAAAAATGGAAGAGGTCTGCACATTCAGAGTAACAATAAAAGCTATCTGTGCATGACACCTGGCAGCTCTTCAACACAACTCAGTGTCACGTGCTGTTGGGTTTGGATCAAGCACTAGAGGATAAGTCACAGGGGAACAGGGGAACATGATTTATATACTCTAACTCACACTCTGTCAACTTTTTTGGTGAGAGTGCATCTTGCAAGTTGTTTTATTTTTTTTTTAGCAACCTGTGCAGTGTAAATCATATATGTATAAAGACAGTTCTAGTACTAGTGAAAAAATTATAATTGCGGGAACAACTTGTTTTTGATTGGTTTATTCATCCACTAATCCAATTACTGGACTTAACCAGGATTTCTGTGGGACAAGTGTCTTTGCTGTCCTGCCAGAATGGCCTTGTTGAACTAATAAGTTTTATTCTTATTTTGAAAAATGGACAAAAGATAATTAAACAAAAAAACGGACAAAAGATAATCTGTACATTGGTGTCTTGCACTGTTTATGCTGCCTGGCTGCTCAATGAGGATGAGTCTTGGTCCTCAAGGTTTCTTTTTTTAAAAAACCAAACATCTCCCCTAAGTTTTTTTCTTGCTAATGCCTCTTGGTTTGTTCTTTAGGGGTTAAGGCTTAAAACACTGTAAGGCTTCTTCAAGACATTTTTATTATTATTGTACAAAAGTCCTATATAAATAAATAACCTTGAACAATTTGAAGACATCTCATAGCTGTAATTAGTGTATAAAATAATGAATTGGAAAAACTTCTGTACAGGCCAGATGAAGAATAAAATTTATAAAAAAATATATTTACAAATAAATACACTGCCTTACTATTCTACAACTAGTACAACTACTGATACTAATACTACTAGTAGTAATAAATATACTATTCCACACGACAGAATGTCTTAATTGCCTTTTACTGATTAACTTTGGCATTTTTAAATACTTAATGCAGCATCACAGTTATTTAAAGGATATTTGTCACTTGCTGGCTACAGGGGGCAGAACAGAGAACACAGGGGCTCATCAGACGGTCTAAAGTAAACAAAGAAGGAAACGCACAACTTGGACATAGTCTACAAAAAAAAAAAAGAATTATGTATATAGCATATATTAATTTTATTTAAATGTAAATGTATCATCCGGGAAGCAACAAGAATAAGACGAACAGAGTCACGATAATGATGCGACCGTGACGTCAACGGAACGTAACGTTACGGAAGACTAAATGAAAACCAGGTGAGTAGGAAACTGTAGCTGACCAATGAAAGTAAGAAGGACAAACACGTGACCGAGCACACGCAGGTGAGCCATATAATAGAAAACTAATAGTCAAAACAAGCAAAAATAAACCGATCCACATACCTACTGACGGATTTCAATTTATATTCGCCAAGATCTCGTATTAATGCTGAGGGAATCGAAGAGCTTTGCAAAATATTCTCTAGCACATTGTACCGAAAGGTCAGTACCCTCTTATGGCCACAATTTATTTTAAAAAGTATTTAAATATTACAAATAATGTATTTTGTGTAAATTGTGATTGGAAAAGAAATACATAGTTCACTTGATGGTAGTAAGTTTAATGACATTTATTTATTTATTTTATTAGTATATTATAATTATTATTATATTCCCCAATAGTAATACAAACACACATCCCCCAGAATAGTAAGGACTACGTTTGTAGTTGCAATCATAAAATATCATACGATACTGTAAACTTTACCACAAATTTTAAGTTTTTATATTTTAATTACTTCCCAGCAATATTGCTCTTTTGGTAGCATTTGTGTTCTTATCTGTGGTCTGCAGTAAACATTTGTTTACTCAAGTACTGACAGTTTGTAGCAGTTCATGGGAAGAAACAGGATGGTTGCATTTTCTCAGGCAAGTACACTAATTGGGAGCTTTTTGACTCTGTACTTTTCTGCTTTTTTCTCTATACCAGTGTCATTGGCCTCTGTTAAATGAAGCTTCTCAACTCAAAAGGAAATAAAAAGCTGTTATCTTCAAAGCCCATCCTCCCACATAACTGGAACAGATAAATGTTGTTTGTCTAGCATAGCATATGCAAATGAACTGGATTATCTATCAGCACTGCACAGTCATACTTTAAGGATTATTGTTTTTTGTTGCTAAACTGAAGTTTAAACTTGTCCGTGCCGGAGTTTAAGTAAGGTAGAACATTTCTAAGCTCATAGCAGATGTAAATGGTATAATAAGAACAAGGACAATGCAAAACAAAAGGCTTAGAGGAAGTCTTAGGAACACTTAACAGACTGCATGGATTCCATGCCTTTGATAAAGCCCTAAATGACATGGTGAATACAAACAAGTGTTTAAACAGAACTAGCTCTGACTAGGCTGATTAGCTCGTGGTGATGCATAGCTGCATGAAGAGCTTTTGTTGTCTGACTGAAAGTTCTTAATTGCAATGTTAAGATAATAGACAGGTGCCTTATCTTTAGCACCCAAGCATGAATCAGGCTCCTCAAACACAGTCAAACAAGCTCGTCAGTTGCTGTTGACAGAGATGCCACAACAGCTACACTCATGCATATGACTAATAATGAGCATTACAATCATTACATCGATTCTTTGTGACATGTTTGTAGATGCTACACCACTTACAAGCTTGGACATGAAAGCCAACAAGCTTCAGATTATTATGCTGGGCTTAAAAAAAAAGATGAAGTGAACAATTGTTTTTAGTATTATAGTTTGCATTGCATATATACTATGGCATATACATGGATCAGTAGTCTGTATGCTACATTGTTATGATCTACTATTAATGATGCAGTACACTGGTATCATCTCCCAGTATTGATGTTTTTATTACAAAGCAGGATATATTTAAAGCAAGACTAATAAAAGAATGTTGACATGAAGCCTAAAAGTCTACACTGGCACAAAATTTAGCATTGTTGCCTTAAAGCAAGAAGGTACTAGGTGCAATTCCAGGCTTTGGTCTTTTCTGTGATAAATTCATCTTCTTTATATATCTGTGTGGTTTTGCTCGAGGAGCCCTGGATTCCTCCCACAGTAAAAACACACAACGGAATTTGAGATGCGCTAAACAACAAAAGCACAAATTATACCTACAGGACCTGTCCCACCTACATTGGTCCCACCATTGCAACAAAAGCCGGTTTTACTCTTCTAGACAGATTTAAAATTCCTTGCCCCAGCTTATGGATGTCGTTCAATACGAAACCCATAAATCTGAAACCTTAGCTACAGCAACAAAAAGGGGAGGAGGTACAACATCCTTAATGTGGATTACAAACATTAATAGCTACAACTTGTAAGAAAAATAGACTTAAGCCTGGGCATTGAGTGAGTGGAAAAAGTCTCTAAATAGACTCCGGTATAGATGGTACTGGTTGCCACTGATTGTAGCTGAGGATGTGCTCTCTGATTTCCTTTAGTGGTGACAGAACGCTAAAGCTGATGTCACCTTTTAGAAATAATTTCATAAATACTAATAGTGCAGTTTGATTACAGCTAGACAATCGAAATCGAAGGCTTTAATAAACGGTGATATCACATTTTAATGTAAAATAACTTAAGTGCTTGTTATAGTACATAATCATATGCTATAACGATTAAAGTGAAGTTAGTCTGTAAGCATGCTGTTAAGCTATGATTCCCAGATTAATTCATATTTAAACATGATGTATTAATTTTTTGCTTTAAATAAATCCATTACACTGCTTAGAATATACGGACTGACTTTTTGCTAAAGTTATTTGCATAATTACAATGTGAGTAGAAACAGTGACAAACAGTATCTTATAGTGCGGTTAATTACAACAAAAGGAATTAGTTTGCTTATGTTTATAGCAATAGCCGTGCGGAAAGATATTTATTTATATATCAGTGTTATACACATTTATTTATATAACTTCATAAATATCAAGTTCCAAACGTCAGGTGTATAGTACAATATCAAAGAAAATTGACTCTTTATGTCCAAATCTTTATACCATTTTTATTTCAGATGGAAAATAAAACCAGTGGTCACCAGGGTTTATTTCCTTTCATGAGACAGATACAGTAATGTTTCATATTTGTGTTTTGATTTAATTTAATGATGTGTTTTGGTTCTGTCTTTACCTTGTGGCTGAATACATCCTGTAATTGTTCTTTGTGCCCATTTCTGCTACATGATAGACACAAGCTACATATTGTGGCTACATTCATTATACTTTGATGAGTAACACAGTTAACACATCTAACACATTAAACAAATCAGATATTCTTGTATCACATTCAAAATGTCACTTCATTTACACTTCAAAGTCTTTGGTGTGTATATATATATATATATATATATATATATATATATATATATATATATATATATATATATATATATATATATATATATATATGGATGTTGAAAATTCCAGCAGCACTGCTGAAGTGCATCCTCCACCTGCTGGTACCTGCTCTGTTGTGGTTCTCCAGGTAGAGATACATAAAGGAAACAAAATGTGTGTAAACAGACGCATTTCAGTGTGTAATAAAAAAATACTATAAAGTGAAATGAGACAATTAGTGTAGAAACGAGGATGGGGACCTTTATAAACTGTCTGGTAAGAATAAATGCAACAGAAGATGACTCAACACATGGTCAAGTAAAAGGGTAAATGATAAAATGTAAAAAGCAAACCTATGCACTGAATGTGGGTGAACAAGTGGTGTAAATAGCTTGACTATATGTGATCTTAATCAGTAACCATGGTAACAGTTATTTTGCAAATGCGACATCTGCTGGGCAGGTAATGCAGCATGGCAATTTATTGAAATAAAATGTAGCAGTAATACAGTGCCTAGTTTTCTCCACAAAGAATACATATAAGTTTCTTCTTACTGAAACAAATTGAAACTGATCATTTTAATTAGTTAGCAAGGCTATTATTTCTTTATTTGCCAAAACTTTTTGCTTAGATTTAACTTTAGCTGTTCATTTTTTACATTGACACAAATTTTGGTGTTTAGTTTGTTGTATTTGGCAATAGACATTTCTGTAGATTGTCAGAAAAAGTGATCAGATGAATTGCAAAATCATTTCTAGCAATTAAAATTCACTTCATCACAAAAATCCTATTTTAGAACATTTCAGCGCTGCCATGAAATAACCTGGTTCTATCATTTCAGCGAGTTAAACTCAGGAAAAGGTGAGTAGGACAAGGAAGCTAAAATCAATGCATCATGCTGATAGAATTACATAGAAGTCTGGTTGCTTTAAATATTTGCCTTTTGTTAATCATGGTTACCTCCAAGACAATCAGTGCAGTCATCAATGCTTTGCATTATAAAGGCTTCAAGGGCAAGAACACTGCTACTCGTAAGATTGCACCAAAACCAAACATTTACCGGATCATCAGAACTTCAAAGAGAGGGGTCTAATTGCTGTGAAAAAAAGTCTTTAAGGTGGAGCAAGAAAGTTCAGGAAGTGTTTGGATGTCCTAATGAGAATTCAGTTACGAGAATAGAGTATAGAGTTTACTCAGTAGGCAAATGTCTCTCCAAGAAAGAACCTGAAGGGAAGATTGGCATTTTGTGGGAAGTACATGGATTAAACTGGAAAGGAATGGAGTAAAGTTATTTTCTCCTATAAAGCCTCCTTCAGACTGTTTGGGGCATCTGGAAAATTAATTGTCCAGAGCAGTATAGGTGAGCGCTGCCATTAGTCCTGTGTCATGCCAGCAGTAAAGCAACCTCAGACCATTCATGTGTGGGATTGCTTCTCTTCCAAGGGTAGTGGGCTGACTGACAATTTTGCCTAAGAACACAGCCATGAAGAAAGGATGGTATCATAAGACCTTCATGAGTAACTTCTTCCAGTGATCCAGGATGTCATAAAAAACATTAAAAGTTAAAATATTAAATGTTTATTATTGTAATTCAGTCTATCATCGAAACATCAGACAAAATACATAAAAAGACTGAGAATGGAAACTTAAGTACAACATGAAGATAGCACAAAAAGTCAACTTTTTTAAGCTATGAATTACAAATAGGGCCATGGAGAAGGCAAATACTGTTTTTATGAGGTAAACGGTAAGAAAACCTCCCTCAATATGTCACCTGTCCATCATAAAGCATACACATTTACATACACATACAAATGTATGTACACTTAGTCATTAAGAGGCGAGTTAGTGTCCTTAATTCATCTGACTTCCAATGCTTTGGGAGGAAACCCAAATAGAGATCGGTGGAACATGTAAACTCCACACAAATTGAATATATAAGCTTAATGCTTTTATAATATTATATTCTCTATTATATTAGCCTGAACTTATAGATATAAAGTTAAAGTGAAAGTAATCTTGTGAGCGTTGCCAATAAAAATGTTTATATATATATATATATATATATATATATATATATATATATATATATATATATATATTGTACTTGTACTGGGTTTAATCCTGTAAGAATGTGTTTGTGTGTGTGTGCAGGGGTATTTGGGAGTTCAGGGTTGTGCTGTTGAGGGTCAGTTAAAAGCTCTGTGTGAGCAAGATAACAACCAGGGAGTAAGTTGACAGGGAGTGAACAATGAGCAGCTATTTAACCGTTACTGAAGTTACTCATGCCACTTGTTTGAGCACAATTTGACTCTGTGGAATGTGTAATTGATCAAATAAATGCCTGTTAATGGCACATAAATTACATATGGTATTGTTTACATTAATAGTCTGGATGCTAATAATGACAAGCAATTTTGGCTTTGTATGATTACCAGCAATGCCTGTCTTATGAAAATGGCATTTATTGTCAATGATGAGATGTTCTATTTTTTATTAATAATTATAAAAAAAAATAATTAACACATTTGCATTGATTATCCTGACATGTGATATACTCCCTTCCTTTATATACTCTTTACAACCACCAAGAAGTGACTCAAGATGTCTAACCACCTCTAAGTCATTAAAGAGTGGTTAGTGCCACTGAGAAACTTATAATTTGAGTGTTGTGAGTTTTTTCCTTTCTTTTAATTAGAAAAAAAGTTAAATAAAGCTTTTTTTAGTATTTATTTATTTTAGATTACAATATAAATATAAAATAATATCTATACAATGTGTATACTGTCTTTGGGAATCCATTGGTAAATAAGTTCAAGTTCAAGATATTTATTTTTATAGCGTTTTAACAACAGTACATTGTCACAAAGCAGCTTTACAGAATGAAAAGCCTTTAAACCCCCAAAGAGCAAGCTGAAGCAACAGTGGCAAGAAAAAACTCCCTTTTATGTTGTTATTTAAGGAAGAAACCTTGGGAGGACCAAGACTCAGTGGGGGATTCATCCTCCTTGAGTGGCCAGGCAGCAACAACAATGTAGGACAGCTATGTACAGATATTTAACAACTGGAAAACTATATGTGAGTCCATTAAGGGTGTCCTACAGGACCGCCAGTCCAATTGATATTCAGGTTTCATCCAGTATTTGTCAGCAGAGCCATGGATGAAGATCTCCAGGAAGCCGGTCACTTTAAATATCACTTTAGATCAGTAACCATTTTAGTTTATAGCTGCAATGTCTCTTATTCACCTAGTTGATTGGTTTTTTTCCCCCATTCTGTTGATCCTGATTCTGAACTGCAGTTTCTTTTGTCATATTGTTCTGAGTCTATTTAATTGGCACCATTCCTGTCTATCTCCTCAAAAAAAACATAAAATCATGTTTTGTCATTTTATTTACCATGAATTGGCAAAACTTTTGCTTATCAAGAAGATGAAAGTTACCTGGGGGGTTGAAATGTATGAAGAATAATTTGGGTGCAGGAACAAATTATTTACTAAAAAGATGTGTTTTTGTGTGAGCCTGTGTTTAATTGTACAGGGATGTGTAGGAGACTGCAGACAGTTGGGACATATTTATTCTTGTCATATTTTATGTGATATGAAACAGCGAGCTAAGATTAAACTAATTATGTATAACTCTAACAGTGAACTGCACAGGGCACTGTTGTCTGTCAGAGTGAGAAGGCCTGGAAGAATGACAGCCCAGTGGGCACAAGAGTGAAGCTGCCGCTCATACTTGATGAAGACAAATGATAGCTGCATAAGACTCTAAGCGCATGGATCAGACACAAAGAAATGTGACACTGACAAATGGCCTTGACTACACAGCACCTTTCGATTGAATGATTCCACGTTCATTTCCCTGTATTGTAGTCTAGGAACTCTATTACCATTCATCCAGGCGCTCATAAAACAATTTGTGTTAGTTCTTATTTGCAAAAATGAAGAACTGGAGTACTGCGGTTGCAAAAGACAATTTATTTAAATGTTTTTTTTTTTTTTTAATTAGATTACAAAAACCTAAATCTAGCACAAATCTTCATGTGTAATAATACACTCACTTGCATTATGTGCATTTGTTTCAATATATTCTCATATTCATAACAATGGAATTTACAGTAATCACGATTTATTGTTAGAAAATGGAAAGTTATTATAGTATCTTTCTAATATATTTTTAACAAATAAAACCAGCTTGTACAAGTTGGGATACATTTTTGAGCTCAGCAATCTTCCTTTGGGCTATGACAGTGCAGTGGACTGGAGAGACAGTAAATGCCGGTTGAAGCATCACTGAGCAAATACATCCAACAAAGTCACAGCTATTTTGTTCAAGGAAATACAATCCGTGGCTCTCTGACAAATAAGAGGCAGAAAGGTGGGCCGAAATTGGATTTGTGATGGCAGGAATGTCTCTAGGTAACGGCGGAGTCCAATTTATAGTTTTGAAATGGTTTGAGGCAGTGAGGATTGGGATGCGGCCCTGGGAGGCTGTTAGCTCAATGGTTTTCACACACAACTGCCAAATCTTTTTAAGGGGTTTGTCAGAACAAGCTAGTTTTGTCATCAAACCAACTAACATGCAGAGGGAAGGCCTATTACACCCCTGTGGCAGGTTCGATCACTGTGAATTTCACTTGATTGTTGTTTGTGTAAAGTGTATTAGAATGTGATCGACTTAAGATACAAATAATCATTTTTTTTAAGACTCTCTGAACATCACCGGAAATCTTAACCTTGCACAAAAAAAAATTATTCAAGAATAAAAGTGTTAGTGAAATGATGAGGGGAAGCCTAAGATCAAAAAATGCCAGAGCATAACTTCATTGCTATAGTTCTGAAGGGATTATTGTTGTTCTGGCAACCATGGTTCCAGCCATTATATTTTAGCCATTATTTTAAAACATCTAAAAAGTCAATGGCTGAATATTAATCCTTAAACTGCACAATTTTACCCATCCTGTTTTATTACGATCATGCGTCTTATTTTTAAGCTTGCTTCTTTATTTATTTATTCATTCATTCATAGGTCATACATTCATTATTCTGTTCCCTGATGAATGTTAATATTACCAAGAATGAAAAGGGCTGGGCATCTTGTCACATCATTGTGTCATTCTATTACGTCTCTGGACCTATCACTAATGGCCTGATTTTGCTATCCCAGTGCTGTCAGTGTGCATCAGGTAGGATGCTGTGAAGCTTCATTTTGTGTGTGTATATGTGTGTGTCTGTCTCACAGTTATTAATTCTAGTTAAAAAAAAAAAAGAAAATATCTTTGGCAGTCTGTGTTTTATTAAAAATAATATATGAATATAAAATAGATGTGAATTGCAGGTGTGTTACACCTCCTGTAGGATTTCATTTACATACGTTTTTTTAATCATTTAAAAAATGTTCATCTGCACTTGCATTAGTAAAGGGAATTTTCAGTTTATCAGTTTGCTTGCAAAATGCAGCACTTTTTATTTTTTTTACAGTACTTAGGATGTACCCCACTAACCATAAATGTCTGTCTGGTGTCAGAATAAAAGAATTACAAGTATTCGATCTTTTGAGCCTAAAGTTTGGTTGATGTTGTTCCACTCCTAAATTGTTGCAATATAGGGACCTGTTCAGTTGCTTGTCCTTTTCAATAGTGATTGCTAATATATTGTAATTGTATCCAGTGTATTATATGTTTGCATGGACCAGGCAGTAAAGTGTGCTTTTCTTTTCACAGAAGAAGATAATTTCAAAATCATATCAAAATATAAATCATTTGGGTCATCTTCAGAGAGGGTAATTGGCTGATCATTCAAAAAGGCCTTGACATCACAGAATATTGTGTTTAGAGCTCCATTTTATCTGATATGATTGGTTCAGGCGCCTTGTTTTGAATTTAAATTTTGGGTGTAAATGACCTATTTAAACATATTTCTTCTGTTATCTGCTCTCGTTTTTTGACCTGTCCTTCTCTACAGATAAACCTTCTTTTGGAAATTACTTTTCTGTTTTCTTTCAAGGTAATACCTGTTCTTCTCTTTTCAACAACTCTGACCGAAAACTATATAGACCCCGGCACTTTTATGAACACTCAGGACCAGAGAGAGAACTTTTAAAACTTTGATGATTGAACTAAATCAGTTTATCTATTTATGTTGTTTTTGTCTGACTGAGCCTTTGGTTTGAATTGGAGCATGGTACAGTACCGATCTTTTCTGGTAAGTGACTCCATTCCAACTAAATTAAATGGAGGATCAGTTATGTCTGTCAAAAAAGAGGTTAGGCATTTTTTTGCAGGTTTCTTATGCTGGTAATTGCATGCTATGCATTTTTTAAATAATCCTTCTAGCTAGTGAATTAACATGAGGAATCCAAAGCTGTTGCTAGGGAGATATTTCTTCCATTATATGCAAATTATACTAAGTTGATGGATGTAGTAAAGCATACGCACTGAGATGTTTTTTGCACTTTGGCTGGGCAGTAAGGTGTCCTTTTAGATAAAGATTAAAGATTTGGTCAGCTGTTTATTTTTTGTTAATAAGCTGTGTAAATCTGTATCAGCTAAATTATCTTTTGAAATGACAGGCATCCATTGTTTTACCTTAGACAAAGGGTGAATAACTGATATTTGCTTTGTCTTAGCTTTTTTTGGTTTTGTTTGCAATAAATTTTAGAAGTCACACAGTCTAACCAGAAAATGGCATCTTTTAATGAGAACTGTATGTTTGTTTTCAGCATGTAATCTATTCGTACAGCTGAGACAGTTACTGCTAGCTCCATTCTGGGGATGGTAGTCCACTTAACATTTCTAATGAACTCTGGCAGAAACATCTGGCTGAATGCATGCCCAGCATTAACAGCTCTGCCTTATAAATAAAAATTCTGTATATTTACATGGGTATACAAGTGCTTTAAGACGATTCCACAGAAGTTCAAAGGGGTTAAATCAGGAGAACGTGATGACCACTTCATTAGACCCCTATAACATTTCACTTACAGATAAATTGCACATTAAGGTCTCACAGTTTTCGTATAATAAAATTTAGGAAAGTTAACAATGTAAGATGAATCATTTGAATAGGAATTTGTATCCATAAATCAGTTTTTTAAGACCTTAGTATTCATAAAGTAATTAGTTTGTTATTGAGCATCAACTGGTGAGTGAAATTCATGTTAATTTGAATTTGCTGTGTTATCCTTTCTGCAAATTCTATCCAGATATTTGGGTCCTTAGTAAAGTGTCTCGACATCAGAATATTGTAAGCATGCTATTGATGAGCTGAACTGTAGGTAATAACTGACCTATTCTCCAGGAGTTGGTTCAAATCTTCTGTAATGAGTGCTCTCACCAGAAATGAGGACAATCATTACACATTCTCATATTATATGAGAATAAATTAAGTTATGTTAACATTACTCTTTTTTTTTTTAAGAAATTCTCCACCAGTTTTATGCATCACACACCTAACCAAACAAACCTAACTGAAGATAAATCCAAGATTGTTGTTAACATTTTACAGCCCCTCAGGAAGGATGGGTTCCTTAATTCTTCACAAGATTTTTTTATTGTAAAGCTGCTTTCAGACAATGCATTAATGATCCCTGTATTAACTTAGTTATTTACTACATTTGGATCTATAGCTAAGATAAGGTTCCATCTTCAATGTCAATTAGTTTTAAATAGAAAGCACTGAGATATTTGACATAAGGAACAATCAGTGCATAACCAAATATTACAATTTTTAGAGCTCAGAGGTCCATACTAAAGTGTGTGTGTGTGTGTGTGTCCTTGCAAACCTAAGCCTGCTCCTTTTCTCTGTCTCTCTTGTCCTACATTGGAAGTGAGTAGTTAAAGCACTGCTGTCAGAATGAAAGACTCAAGGTTTGTAAATAAAACGGACACTAAAAACTTTGAGCAAACATGATTGGAATTCCCAAAAGAAAGCTGAGAAAAAATGTTGTATTATGGACATGTTTTATGGACATTGATCTATCAAATCCATCAGGCTACACCTGTTCAACAATTCATCTATTGATCTAATCATGCACCCATCACTCACTCATCCAGCACATTCATCCAACTCCATCGTTACCAAATAAATTGGTTATGTTTAAAAAATTACATTTAGTCATTTAGCAGACACTTTTATCCAAAGCGTCTTACAAATGAGAACATTACAAGTCAGAAGTTATGGAGAAAACCAACTATACTGTAAATTCATCAAACCTGATTGTTATTTGATGCTGCCCCCCCCCCCCCGGCCCTTTTTTTTTTTTTTTTTTTTTTTTTTTTTTTTTTTTTTTTTTTTTTTTTTTTTGCTCTACAAAAGGTAAATTACGATCCATATCACTATTCCATAAATTTTTAATATATTACTGACTTTATTTATCTCTATATGTGGAAAAAAAGAGTCTTTAGATCAATATTCATTTCATCATATCAACTGTATCATTATTGTTCTTAGAATTGGAAGCATACAAGTGTTTAGCATGCAAGCATAATTGTATACATCTCAGACCACAGGACTCAGTAAAACAAAAAGTCTCAATTTTAGTGCATAAAGTGCATGTGTTGGTACATTACTAAATGTAAACATTAGCTGTAGGCCTGTTTTGAAAATTAAATTAATGGAAGACATAAGAGGGGGAAAAGAATGAGAGAAAGCGAGAGGAAATTTACTCAGAACAGACCAGTCCAAGTCTGGCCACAATTCAGACAAGCTGAATGTACTTCATGTACAGTCAGGCGCAAAATGTATTAGGGAAGATGATTCCAGTACATAGGCAGTTCTAAAAATGAGACATGACTTAATCTTTCAGTCAACTCAATTTATGGTATTTCTGGTGGAGGCCACAATCAAATTTCAGTCCACTCAATTCCCATGTGAAAGGCTATCATTCAGTCTTCTTGGTAGAACTAGACTGAAGGCTGATCACGCAACCTTTCCTGTCAGGGTCCTATTTTTTTGTGATCATGGTTGTATTTAACTCAGCCCCACCCTTAATATCTATGGGTTTTTTTCTTCTTTCTTGCTTATCTGACTTTTAGCTGACATTCTATTTGATGATTTGCATTAAAAAAAAAAAGTGATTTATGTGATGATACAAATCTTCGGTTTAAAGCAAACTAGAACTTTCTTGGCACAGGCCAATAAAGGGTGTAAATGTTAATGTTTGTGCAAGTGGTCACTTCTTAGTGTTTCCTTTTTTTTACTAACAAAACAACTTCCACATCACCTAAATACAAATGTCCCCTGTGCAATATGGCAGTAACCACTCTTTGCCACCAATCAATGGTGGTAATGCCGCAAATCATGGAGAGTGGTGAAACATCTTGGGATATTTATATAGCCTTTATTGACCCCTATTTGGACTGTCTGAGATGGTGTTCAATGTCTTTCATTTACATGTACCCATAGTGCATTGCTTTGTTTTGTGTGTTGGCACCATCAGTGACTGACTTATTCTTATGCCATGTAAATGTTGAATGTTAACTTGAGAGTGCATGGTGCAACAGTTTAGGTGGGTGTTGAATACTGGTGTTTACTTTCTATTTGTTCTGAGCAATTTTCCACTGTTTTTTTAAAAAGCACTTTCAATATAACTGTGACCTATAAGCAACATCCCTGGCTTCAATGTGAGTAGAAAGAAAGTGAAAGCATTTTATATAGAACTGCAGCATGAAATGAGTCATGTAATTCAAATGTACTTTATTAAATAAGATTGAATATTCATTTACTACCATTGGTTACTTACCATTGGGAACAGTAGAAACGGGTGCTGAATATAAATATTAACAAAAGATTACTTTTACAAAAATGTAATCTTAATTTTATTTAATGGTTATTTTTGTATCATACTTTTTATGATGAGTTATTCCATAATATAACACATAAATGTTTTCTTAAAAGCTAAAATGGTGGTACATTTGGACAATGAACTCTTGAAGCTAGTAACTGGTGACTTAACTGATTGCTTTTATCAATTACATGAGCAGTCCTCTTTAGGTCATACATAATATCTTAATTGGGTTCCAATCTGAGCTTTAACAAATATATCAATCTGTGTCTAAGAGAAAGAGAACAATCCATTTTGGACTCCAATTTATTTATGTGTGACTCATAACTCTATTGGAATGGTAGAATGACAGTGGCCAAGAATTAATCAAAGACTGTGAGAAGAGAAAGTGGCCTTCCTGCACCAGTCAATATTTATCAGGGACTATCCTGACATTTCAACCTATTATGAAATGTGAGGGGGAGTGTGTGATAACCTGACTCAATTCGTCCAGGCATGGTCTAGCCAAGAAATCACATCTAGAGAGATGAAAATAAGGTGTGATCACTCTTTTTAATGGGTACACACACACCTACAGGGTGTCAGCAAGTACTAAACAAGGTTCAAGAAATAAGCAAATTGTACTTTTAGGCTCATAGTAGCCTGTGCCATTAGTTATTTGAATTACTGTAAATGACTGGTACCAATTTTATGATCACTTACCATGACCTCCATCATGTATTTTTGAAAGATTTAATGATGGTGTTTTAAATCTAAATAAATGAGTCTTATACAGTATACTTTCTGATTAATGAAAGGCTATATAGTTATTTATGTATTTCAAATGTTGACTCAAAACTTAAACAGCGTGTTTCCAGAACAAGATCATAGAGTAACCATTATGTGGAGCTTCAAACAAACAGTTATATTCCTTGGCAAGCAGTATATTTCCCATTGGCTTTTGCTGCATCCCTAATAAAGACTAGCTAAACCCAGTCTTCATTTAAACTGTCTGCATTGTAAGTGACTGTAGTTGAATGGTTTACTAACAATGATTGTACAAATAATTATAGGAACTAATAAAACTAAAAGCACTATATTGGCTTTTAAAAATATATGTTTTTTTTGGCTTGCTTTTGGTTTTTTTTTTTGCCTTATTTTCTTGTTTAGATGCTAAATAAAGTAGGCTGTCATACAGCCAGCATGGATAAAGACAGTGTAAAAAAAACTGTCCTTTCATAAATGATGTATTAGTTTCATCCATGCATCACTCACATTGACATTGAGTACATCTTCCTAGGTCTTCTCCCAAATGCAACACACAGTGTCTACAGTAAAGCTACTGATTCTCAGGTTCCAGACTTTAGTCATTTTTCTTTTGTTTTACTTAATGATTTTGATTTGACAGAGATAATTTATAATGCTTCCAGGTAGTAGCAATTAATGAAGCTATTGCTGACAAGTCTGATGGACACTGGAGTTTAAATGAACTCCAAGTGGTTTTAAACATGAAGGTGGGTCCAACAGATTTTAATATGAAACTACCCAGTAACAAAACACTCCTGTTTATTTATCTTCATAGTACTGACCAAATTTATTAAATTGCTTATATTCAAACTCGGCGGCACGGTGTGTTAGAATCGCTCATTCTGCCCCGGGAGATCGACTACGCGGGAGGCATGCGTACGCCGCTTGTGCCTTATGAGCGTTTCCCGGGAATCGACTACGCGGGAAAGAATGCGTTCACCGGTCCGCCGGGTAAAACGCTCCCACGGATACAACCTGCGTGGGAGTAATGCGCAGCACCGCACCGTGGTTGAGCGCGGAAGGAGAGTTCAGAGACACCGGGCATAAAAACAAAACAGATTTATTATTAAAAATTGTGTAGGGACACCAACAGAAAAGGGGGGAACGAAACAAACAAACTAACACCAGGATAATACCGAAACAAAGACGTGCACAGGGGAGAGGGAATACAGAAACTAAACACAAAAAACACCCGGTCACGTGCACAAAATGAACCAATCACCCAACGGTGACAATGAGTCCATTAAATGAGGGACAGGTGCCCAGGCACCTGTGACACGGTGGCTTAGTGGTTAGCACTTATACATTGTGACAGACATTACCATTGTCTATAATAATCTGTGGTGAGAAATAAAAAATCCCCCCCCCCCCAAAAAAAAAAAAAAAAAAAATCCCATATATAATATATGTTTGTAATATATGTTTGCTGGTTACTAGTTTTAAAACATCAATTATTGTGTGTAATTGTGTATAATTATTAAATACTGGGGAGATTTTAATATTCCATTTTGCAACAAGGCTACAAAAAAGTATATAAAGCAACTGGATACACCAGAGATCATATTTCTGAATAGGAAAGGAAATTAAAGTGGTGCTTAAACTAGTATACTATGTAACACCAATATGCTCTTGCTGTGTAAAACCTTGTTTCTATAAAAACTGCTGTGTAGTGGCTGCAGAAAATTACTTTAATTTGGTGTAGTAAGAAATTGGGTATAAGCTTTTTAACAACAGTTCCACATTGGAGTGTGAGAGATATAGCAGGCATTAACTTTTATTAAATTATCATCAAAGCTCATAATAATTATAAAACATTTCTGAAAACAGATAAATATTGGGACCAAATCACAGTGATGAACAAAATAATAAAATTTAAAAAATATTATTGAATTAATAAAAGTAATTTGAAAACTTAAAACTGATATGAATACTTTAGATTAATAGAACCACATTTAAACCACTGAGCTATCCCAATATAGGATAGAAACATGTTCACATACAAAATTGAGTACGTTATAAGCTATGAGATCTGTGAAATTCAACTGATTCGTTTTTAAACGACTTGTATTGAAGCCCAAACTTTTGTACATTTTAATTTTCCCATTATGCAGAAATTAATCTATAATTCTAAATGTATTCTTTATATTTACCAAATCTGAACTGCTCCCACTTGCAACTTGCTGTTTGATTGCAAACGTATGTACCCCAAGAACAGCAAATGTTCTTGTTCTGTAGTAATTTTATCACAGATGTCTTGGAGGCTAAACAAAAAGAAAGTGTATTTGCATTCTATTTAGAACTTGGAATTAGTCACTGCTGCTTCTACTCGTGAAAGAGGCTGTCTGAACCTTGCTGGTTCTCACTGGCACCCATTTTTAGATTTGTATCAATTACAAATAACTCTGCGTTCTTGTCACAACAGAGCGTGTATCAGGGCAGGTCACCAACATACTAATTAGTATATTATATTCAGGTTATTGCTTTTAGCTTTGCAATTAAACTAACATGCATAAGAAAAAAGGCTGAGTGATTATAATGAGTTGTGAGTTGTATCTTAAAGCAGAATGTTTTTTCGTCTGAATGTGTGAGAATACTGAATAGGGAATGAATATTGGTTATTCAGACATCATTTGACGAAGATAAAAAGTTCCATCCACTATCCTCCACTTTATCCTATATCAGGGTCGCCCCATGCCCATCCAGGGGAGAACATTTCGGGCGCTGGCCAGATACACCCAGGACAGGGCGCCAATCTATCACTGGGCACACACTCACTCACTCACACACTCACACTCTATATGAGGCAATTTAGAGAACTCAATTGACTTGATTCATGTTTTTGGACTGTTGGAGGAAACCGGAGAACTCGGATGAAAACCACGCGGACACAGGGAGAACATGGAAACTCCACCCAGATTGGGATTCGAACCAGGAATCCCTAGCGCTGAGAGGTGAACGTGCTAACCACTAAGCCACCGTGCCGCCAAAATAAAAAGTTGTTTTTGTAAATAATGAATTCTTTAGGTTTACAAAAGTAAAGTGTAGCAACCCCCTACGTCAGTGTGTAGTCCCTCTGTGGTCCCCAGTACATAGAATGAGAGAAACATAAAATATAAAGTACAGTGCTTGATGTGGAAACGAGAGATCCATATATATATATATATATATATAGAGAGAGAGAGAGAGATGGTGTATGTCGATTATATAGTTTTTAAAGTAATGTGATTGAAAGATGTACTAATATAAGATACAGTATGGCAGTGCTTTTCTTATGTTCAGGAACTTCGTCTAAAGCATATAATGATTATTAGATTTTACCCTGGAGCTCACATGTTTTTTCAAGGTATGTCTTGCTGCTCAAGGGACAAATCACCTCAATTGCTCTCCACCACTCACTGACTGATTAGTGCCTTCCTGGGGTCATAGCCCACTTATTATTGTACTCCTCGCAGATATAAAGACATGCTCCAATAAGTTCTCTGTTGGGGAATTGGGCCTCTTTTGCATTTTAACATTCCATGGTCAGTTTCTCCTGATTGCTTTTGGAGAAGGGAAAAGGAAAGAATATACATACTTTCGAACCCATAAAATACAATCCCTCATGTATCAATACTGATTACATCGGTAAAATATGCAGAAAAATTTCAGACGATAATTGAAATGATGGACACAACCAATGAAGTAGTCATATACCCTTTCAGTAAAATGGTAATTGTATATCCTTTGTCCATTGCATTTAAACCCAGTCAATAAGTCAAGCAACTGACTTTAGTTTGAAGGTCCTGTCTACTAAAAAAAAGAATCATAATGTACACAATAATAGAAATGCAGCTTCCTGTCATTTTATCTAGAAACACAACACAGGAAGAGTGATGATTATAACTTTTCATTTTGTTTCTGAATCTACATCTAATCTAATATTAATCCATTAATTTTTAATTTCATGATAATGGTCACGGGCAACAAATTGGCCCATATAGAGTGTGTGTCTGTGTGAGTGTGTGCCCAGCGATAGATTGGCGTCCTGTCCTGGGTGTATTTGCCCAGCACCCGAAAAGTTCTCCTCTGGATGGGCATGGGAACACCCCCCCCCCCCCGCGACCCTGATATAGGATAAAGTGGAAGATAATAGATGTATGGATAATGGTCACAAGGGGTACTGGAGCCTATCCCAGTACACATGGGAAGAGAAATGGGGCACCACCCTGGACAGGTCAGATGCCACTGCATCACAGAGCAGATGTAAATATAAATGCCTTTAGTCTCGTTTACACTGTTCTCTAATGGTCAGGACCCCAATAGTACCACCACAGGGCAGGTATATGTGTGTGTATGTATGCATGTATGTATGTATGTATGTGTGTGTGTGTTTTGCATTTCCTGAATATTGAGAAAAAGAGATTAAGTTTAAGCAGGGCCTATTAAATGTGTTGTGTCCTAAAAGTGTCATGAACTCACTTACATTGTCTCTTTACAAGTTTCACCTGAAATCCTTTACTTCATCACCCTCCACACCAACAGCTGCCTCATTTACTGCCAGCCTATGCACTGTCAGTGGCACTGAAGTGGACCTGACACGGTTCTTCATCCCCACACTTTTTCCTCCATCCGTGTCTGTCAGCTCCACAGCACCAAGGCCTCAGGCTCTGTCACTCATGGCTTTCCTTGTGGCCTGCTGATGTTCCTAATCCAAGTCATAATTAATGGCAGAAATTTCCTCTGTCATCCCACTGCAATGTGACCACTAAACCATCCCTGACAACTGATTGTGTTTAATGGTATGAAGGTATAAATCTGGACATTTATTGGCATAGAAAGAGTAGGTTACTTACAATTTGGACAGTACCACTGGGTGAAAAAGGGGAGAAGTACTGCAGTGTTTGAAATTCTGGTAAAAAGTGATAGAGGATTTGCTATCTTACTTTACAGTATTTTTAAATAATTGAGGTCACCAAATGCCACACCATTAATATCCCCATAATATGGTTCATTTGAGTTCTGTAAAATGTTGATCCAACAGGTTACAGCTTCATTAGGTTGATTAGTGTCTGTTATGGACAGTTGTCTTAATGAATTGGGTCCTTTTCTTCCAGGGGATATTACAGAGACAAGTAAAGATATATAGCTAGTGCCTCTTATGGCATTGTTTCAATAACAATCTGACCTGCTCCATGCTTCTTAAGGGTCAATGCACTGATATGGACCAAGTCATTCAATGTATTGAAATTTTTTTGCAGGGCTTGCTGGGTTTAAATTGATTTCTAAAAGGTATTCTGTCAAACTACTGTGTTCAATTAAAATATAGTCCACTTTAGGATTAATGACCAAAGTAATTGTTTGTTTTTTCCTTTATCAGCCATGCAGTGCCCTGTGGCTTTGGAATTTAGTTGCTTTCCATTCAGAGATTTTATTTAAATAAGCGTACGCCATTTAATGAACCTCAGTTCCCTCATATCCTATTAGAGCATACAGTTTTCCTGTGACAATAATTAAAAGATATTTTCCAATACTTTTATCTAGGTTATGTACAGTATATGTGTGTTTTTGTTTCTATATCAATGAAATCATAAAGTTTTTAACATGAAAATAAAATAGTTGTTTGTGAAATACTTTAGATATACTATATTTAGATATACTATATATATATATATATATATATATATATATATATATATATATATATATATTAATATAATGGAGTTCCTCATATAGATTAGACCAACTAACTTGCCTAAACGAAGAAACTAACAGTACTCGTCTTTGTAGTTTGATTGAAGACATTGATTAATCATTCTCAGGCCAGGAAAGGTTTTGTGAAACCTTGTTTTAATTACTGCTAGAATGTCCTTCAGCAGCAGTGACATTCGCAGCTGCCAATCAGATTTGCATGGTGGCAAAGTAGAGTTTCGAACAATTCTTTGGCTTCTGCAGGAGCAGCTCTAAGCAATTACGTCACTTCACCTGGGATGCATTTCAGTTCATTGCCTTGTTGCATCATCCCACTCCTATTATGCTTAAGGTGATGGACCAATATTCTGACATTCTTGTACTGCCCAAGCACTGGAGCAGTCTGTCAGCACCTTCCATATATAGTATTTATACATCAGTCACTTATGTCATTATATGACTAACTTTGACATGCATGCCACAACTAATGTCTTGTGCGCTCCATTTCTTGGGGTCAATTTTTAGGTATAGAATTACAGATTTTAGGATTGTAATTTTTCATAAACGGGTAGAATCGGGCACTGATGCAATTCTTAAATAAAGTAAAATGGAGTTGAGATTACCATAATGTATGATGAATTAAGGTAAATAAGAACATGAGGTTACTCACCCAGATACAGTATATAACATTTTTCAGACTGTAATTTCTGATCAGCAGTCAGTCTCATTAATTCATAATTGACATGCATATGGTGTAACACACACAACTTTAGTTTCTTCTTTGTAAACTGTATCGAGTCAAGTCTGGGTGAGGAATTTCATTTTTATTTTTATCAGTCACTCACAAATGTGTCTATACTCACAGCTTACTGTAGTTCTATATACTATATAGGTATAGTTTGATCTATTACTCTGCATTCTTAGCCCCACTTGTCCTGTTTCTTTGCATTTTATGTTAGCTCCCTGTCCTCTGTCCTTTTAATAGTCAGGAATCTTACAGGACTTCAACAGAATAGAAAAGATGGAATTGGTGGATGATCTTTAGCTCTGCAGCAATACTGACATTTTGGTTTTTCTGTGTGTTGCACTAATATGTGTTGACCAGACATAATAGCAATGCAAGATCTTTTACACTATGTCTACTCACTATGCACACTATTACTCACATTTATCTTATTGCTCCACCCTGTAGATGTAAAACCAGAGACAGCAGCTCGTTTGTTGCTGCACAGTTTGTGAAGTCATCATCTAATCCATCATCAGTGCTTACAGAACACTGTCTGTGGGAAGTTGGTGACAGGACATTACTGATTGTTGGATTATCCTTAGTCCATTAGTGTCACCAAGGTATTTAAATATTTCACCAGTGCATCACACACTAGTACACAATACCACAACATCTTTGTAACTGCAGTGCTGAGAATCATCCTTCAAACAGAATAATACTTGCTCATTGCATTGAAGAACAGAGTTTAGGGGATTAAACAAAACAAAAAACAGATGGACCACAGTCTATGTTCATATGTAGTCTGACTTTATGTGGTAACTGAAGCTTAACAAAACAAAAAGGTATACCTAAGAAGGTGTCCAGTAAATCTAATCACCTAGTTTTACTACAATTGTACTTATTTCTGCTTAATGTGCAAAAGAAGTAACACCATTTGAACTATTTCAATTTCAAGCAGATTTCAAACTTTTCAACTGTTTTGCTCATTCAAAATCAAATCAGAATCCCATTTACTATACTTAAACAGCTAATCAGTTTGACATAATGAAAGAAACTAAACAAAGAAAAATAAATTCTGCATAGAAATAGTGGCTTAGGGGTGTTAAAATTCTTGTCAATACAATGTCCACTTTTTTACCCCAGCCTGTGTTGATTACCCTGTCATTTTCCTGTTGTAATAGGAAGTTTGATGGACTCTAATTACATGCAAATGAAAGAGGTGACTTAAGCAGCTCAGCATGGGTAAGCAGTTGTTTATAATTGTGATGCCATGTGTTTGTATATTTTTGTAACTATTTTACATTAAAAATAAGATTTATATTCATGAATTCTTAAAATATGGCAGAAAGATTCTCAATGTTTTTTTAATGGAAGTTATCAAGACTAGCATTAAAAGCATTTACACATTTGTCAAAAGTCTGATTTCACTAATAATCATAATTAATTAATAATAAGCTGGTTTGTCACCTTTAGGAAATGACCAAAAAAGCTCACTGCATGAAAACTTTTACAGAGTAAAACTAATTACAGAGTTCTGCTAATCAAAATGCATCAGTGGCTGCGAAAGATCAAAAGGCATTTTGAAAAAAAAAGGTTTTTATTTTATTTATTTTTCTCAAAATATAGAAAATGAATTAAATAATCTTAGAAATAAGCAAAATTGCACTTGACCTGCTGTACCAGCTCGAACGGCCAGGCAATGTCACACACAGGCCAGTGTAAGGAGCAAATAAATAAATAAACCAGTTGAGTGAAAGCCTACATGGAAGATCATATCACTTGTAGTGTCTGCTTATTGTAGGCGTCCGCACTCACATCCTCTCTATCTCGCTTTATCTCTTTTCCTCTGTCCTTCACACTGAAGGGATCAGATCACTTTCTACCTTCCTCTTGTGTCCTGACAGGAAATTTCACCCTGTGCTGTGATGCTCTTGTTCCTTGGCATAATTGGTAAAATAAATACACAGCGAAGAAACGAAGCGGACCACACAGTGTCAATGTCATGTTTTAACATTATTTTTACTTAATTATTCCACATTAGAAAATTAGCATGCAATTCTTTGTTTAACTTGTTAACCTGTACTAAAGCACCAGTCACTATTTGTACTTTATCCATTTTTCATATCATTACTTACTATCAGCAATTACCCAAATTATTCAAATTTTGATGAGCCATATAATCTAAAAGTTGAGGTGTATTTTACAAAAGTACATTGTATTACACAGGAATTGAGTGCAACTCTTAATTTATAATTATTTTTTTCCCAAACTAAATGTAGATTACCACTTATATGTATGGACAAAACATTTTAAAAATTCTTATTTATAATGTATTAAGTGTAATGTTAAATTTTGCAGGTGTATGATAATTTTTTTATTTCTGACTTTAACTTATTACTTAAATGTGTTTTAAAAGGTCAAAACTAGAATGTGCGGTACCATACCAACCTTTGAGAGAAGGTAAACTGATGCTTGCTCTTAGCCACCATTTCAGCGTTATCTGTTGGACAGATGGCCATGACACAAAGTGCTCATTATGCTCCATTAAACATCAGCCACACACTGCTCCATCAAGCCGAGTTCAATCATGCCACATCCAAACACATACAAACCAGAAGGCAATGCACAGCAAAACCCAGTGTCATTTTCTTTTTTTATGCTATATATATTTATATATATTTTTTTGGTTTCTTTGTGATTTGTGAATGTGATTCATTTGTTTTGCATAATGTGGACTATATAATGACATTCTTAATATTTTAATTTGGGTGTTTCATTCAATCTCATTGCCACAGGTTGCCATACTATTTTTAACAGTTGTGTCTTTGCAAATTTGTGGAAACACTTTGGGAAAAGTTACTTTTTGGTTCCAGCATAACTGTGCATGGTTACACATGGTTCCAGACATGGTTGAGTGAGTCTGATGTGAAAGCGTTTAACTGGCCTGCACTGAGACATGACCTGAACCTCACTGAACACCTTTGCAATGAACTACAATGGAGATTGTGAGCCAGGAACTCATGTCCAACATCTGTGGTCTGACCTTACAAATGCTTTTCTGAATGAAAATACAAAAAAATAACTCGGACACTAAAAAACTGTAGAAAAATTCCCAAAAGTAAAAAATCATTGTACAATTTTAGTCTGCTGATCCAATAGTTGGTTGTCACTTTTTCAATTGAAAAAATAATCTGTAAGTTCTTTATATTGTCAAAATTCTTTATATGAGTGGCACGGTGGCGTAGTGGTTAGCACGTTCGCCTCTCAGCGCTAGGGATTCCCGGTTCGAATCCCCATCTGGGTGGAGTTTCCATGTTCTCCCCGTGTCTGCGTGGGTTTCCTCCGGGTTCTCTGGTTTTCTCCCACAGTCCAAAAACATGGATCAAGTTAATTGAATTCTCAAAATTGCCCCGTTTAGAGTGTGTCTGTGTGAGTGAGTGTGTACCCAGCGATGGATTGGCGCCCTGTCCTGGGTCTATCTGCCCAGCGCCCGAGATGTTCTCCCCTGGATGGGCATGGGGAACCCCACCGCGACCCTAATAGAGGATAAGCGGAAGATAATGAATGAATGAATGAATTCTTTATATGTTGTATTTGCAAGCAAAGGACTGACATAGCTTACCAAATTTCCAAATTCAAAATCCACAGACTACTTTTGGCCTAAACCGAGATGTTCTGTGGTCAGATGAATTAACATTTCGGCTATTTTTGGTGAAAAAAAGATATTGGGTTTTCTGTAACAAAGAATAAAGGGACTATTCATATTTTAATCAACAAAAGTCATCTTTTTAATAAAACTCAGTATATAGGTATTTGTTAAAAGTAATTAAAATAAAGATATAAATTAATACTACAATTACAGTAAACCACAAACTTCTCAGCAGTTTACTGGAATTGAAGCTGGAATTTAAATGTATTTATATAGTATGTTTTACAATGCAGAATTGCTTCAAAGTTGCTTTATACAAATAAATAAATTATTTTGCCAACATTTACAAAACACATCATGAACACATTGCAAATTTAACAACACAAATATAATGAGCAACAAAGAATGAAACAGAAATATGTAAAGAAGAAACAAAGAATTTAATTGTTATTATCCTGCTTTTAATTTATAAGCCTAAAACAAAATGTGTGGAGATTAGTAACATGTCCAATGGAGTTAATTTTTTTTTTTTTTAGTCCTCCAAGTCTATTCTTGACTCTAAGACTTTTGCGGTATGTTTGTTATAATGTTGTGTGTATAAAATGTGTGAAAGATTTTGAAATTCCTGTGTATGCACACCAAGAATATCTCGTGACTATGAGTGTTCTGCCAAAAAGAGGCAAGTACAAAACAACTCTACAAGCTCAAGCTATAAAAAATATCTGCAAGCTGTGACACTTGCCGAAAGAGGTGTCACAAAGTACTTTCTGAACACAGCATAATTTATAGATAATTTAATTAGATATACAAAAATCCATTTAATTTAACGAATATTTAATATATTTAATTTATTTGATGTACTGATGTCTGTGTTGCTGCTAAAGATAATCCAGCAATCAGTGGGCAAAAGTCAAAATAACACCCTGGAAAGAACACCAAACTATTATCAAGTCAGACAAACACATTCACACCTTCTATGTTTAATTTAATTTGATGCTCATGGTTTTAAATCCAGGGCTTCTGAATAGAACCTATGCAGGAGGGACCTGCCATTAAATTGAATTGTGGATTTTACTGTAGTGAGACAATTAAAGAACAGAATCTTTCCAACGTACACAAGCCCAAATAGTATTGAATTTCTCCTCTTTACTTGATGTCTGTCAGAATTATTTAACAAAAGCCTTATTTAACGTCTGTGAGAATTTATCTTTATTTGCCAGCTACTCATAGGGTTTGCTTAGCTTTTTATGTAGGAATAAACAGTTTAACTATTACTACCATAGCCATAGAGCTTTGAATGTTACTTATGACAATACCGTAAGAATAAAATGTCATAGATAAGCTTACATTTCATTCTTTAGCTTTTAAAAACAGATGGGTTATAAAGCTAGCTAAGCCCAACCCAACCTTGAGCAGAGCAGTGATTATGCATAATCATCCTTTGTTGAAGCTCCTTGGGGCTTTGCAGCTTGTTTGTTGAGCAGAAGGCTTTGTTAGATTTTGTGTAACTTCTGGCACTTTGAACTGCTACATCTACTTTGTATTATCAAAGTCAAAGTACAAATCATCTGCTATTGGTGGATTGAATGAATGTAGGCAGTGGTGCATCTCGTTCGAAGATTAGTGTAAAACAGCATCTGGAGAGCATCCAGTAATTTGCTGCAATTGTCCATAGACTTCAAAGCCACTTTGTCTGAGGGAAGCAAAAGTAATAATCTAGTTCCGAGGAACAATCATCATGGAACAGTCCCACCACCAATAAAAAGATGAATCATTCATTCACATAAAGTCAGTCTGTGTCTGAAAAATTCTAATAAGTATCACTGATGAAAGTCTTTGATGTCAATGATAAAGGTACACCTGCTAAAATGATGATTCATGCTGAAACCCCAACCTTCCCTTCATCATATACTTTACCTCGATTGATTTAAAAAAATGTTACTACATGTAAAAGAATATTTTGCTTAAACACAATAGCTACCTTATTTTTGCTTTGCACCACAGATGGCTTAGTATTGTAACTGTATTGTTGTTGTTGTTGTTGTTTGTTATTGTCATCATTAATATTATTTATTCATTTTTTTTTTTTGCTTAATTTAGAGAATATTTAATTTATATGAAGTTTGGCTGAAATGTGGTATAAACAGAGGTTAAAATGAATGTAACATGACAGATACATACACATATGCGCAAGTCCAGTTTTTGTTTTTATTTGTTCAACAAAAAAATGAAATGGTAGTAATAATCATAATGTGTGTGTTTTTGATAGTGGCTGACCCTTAGATACGCTATAGGCCATTTTCTAAAAATTATTTTTCATAGAGTTTCATGGGAAAGTATTTACTTACTTAATTAAAGTTTACATGTTACAATTTGTATATCCAGTTTCCCCATTAGGATGTCTTTTAAATGTAGTAAAACCCACTCAGGCACAGAAAGGACCTTTGTGTGGCCCGATGCAATCTGCAGCTTCTTACTGTGAGGCCATTGCTCTAACCGCTGTGCGATCAATAATAATAATAATAACTAGGAAAATAAGTTTTAGAAATATAAAAGTTGACACACAGTATGTGGTGTTGCGAGATGTGTGGTGTTGGGCATGTAAAAATATGGACTTGGTCCACTCGTCTGTCACTATCTACACAATTGAAACATGGAATATATAGGTTCTACTATCCAATAAAGTTTAGTGGTTTTAGCTCCCAAAATTTTGGATAAGTTATATTAAACAACAGAATTAAAAAAAATCTTTAACTGACTTGGGTTGCTCTTGCATTTGTAAGCATCTGCTAAATTAATAAAAAATAATGTAAATAGAAAAAAAAGCAAAATAACTAAAAACAATAAGGTGTCTTTGAGCAAACCTAATGATGATGATAATAATAATAATAATAATAATAATAATCATAATAATAATCATAATATAAATCAGTACTTCCACCTCAGGATCAAAGTGGCTACTTTTTTGGCACATTTGTTTATATTAAACTTCAGAAAATGGGTTAAAATGTCTGAATAATAGAAAATCCATTTAAAATGAGGGCAGCTAATTACCCTTTACATAAAAGGTGACCCAAATTATAAAAAATAAGACTCCACACTGATGTAGTGGTACATTTCTAACCATGCATTTTAATATTTTCTAATCTTTCGGAGTTTAGATTAAACATTGAGGATAAAGCAGTGAGAGACTTTGCATGCTATAAGAAATAACTGTAAAACAAAACCTGGTGTGAATCACCTCACTGTAATGACATCTCTGTAATAGCAGAATGACCTATTCCAATCTTCTTTCCTTTATGTCTGTCTCAAACATGTGCTTTCTAGTTATATTACCCTTTGTTATTTAACTGCTTTATTATTGTTCCCATCTGAATAATTCTACAACTGTTTCTTGAGTGGTTAACTTTAAGCTCTGCATTTCACTACATTCAGTGCTGGTTTTGGGAGCTTCTGTGCTCTTTGTAAGCATTTTCACTATGTTTGATCCTTTGTTTTATGTCCTGGTTATATAATTGAATTAAATGATAATATAATCCTTGTAATTTCCTGGTTTATTGACTCCTGCTGTGATTCTTGGCGGTGTTTATGGATTCACCCATGTTTACTTTGTTTGCCAGTTCTATGACTGACATTATGAAATCTGACTATGATTCATGGATTGCCCCAAATAAACAGACTGCTCATACACAATTGCATTCCATCCCCTCCTCTTTACACCATTTTCCAGGAAGATGCTGCAGAATGATTTGGCCTAACCTGTAGCACATTAAAGCAACAAAGTGAAAAAGCAGTGTCATTACTGTACTTAAAATGATAGAAACTCTTTAGAGACAATCACCTCTATATAGTTCTAGAAAACTTTTGCAATGGCCACTGCGGCAGTGAGGGTGTGATCGAAGATCAGTTTGTGAATCCAAGGTGATTACAAACTGTGACTCAGTATGAGAAAATTCAACTCTAGATTATTGTCAATAAACAGTTGTTTTATAGAGTGAAAGGGACCTGTATGTGTGATCATTTGTATATCTGTAAGCCACATCAAATTGCAACTTGCAAGTGCTTTAATGAGCAGGTGAAATTCAGATGTGGTGGAAGTTGTTTGGGTTTTTCTTTTTTAAAAATAAAAACACCAAGAAGCAACCTACTACACATAAATTTGCAGGCGGCATCATCCCAAAACTTTGTTTTCGGCCACCACTGCTCTGCTTTATGTAACACCCATGTAAAGATTTTCTTCTACCTGTAATTCTGACCCTTTTTGTTACTGCGGTCTCTGTTGCAAAAGCTCTATCTGTTTTTTGCAACACTATCAGCACATCTAGTGCTCCATAGTGGACCGAAAATGGTTTACATAGATTTGATTTCTCTTGGTGTCACAACATTTATTATGAACCGATAAATAGAAGAAAGCACTGCAAAGCACAAAAGATCAATGATGATGATTTGCTGATTACTGATAAATTAAAGATAATACCTTAGACATACTCAGAGGATAACTGGGGAGACAAACACACAAAAGCCAGAACATTGAAACAAATAAAATTAAATAACCAGGTAACAATAAAAAATAATAAAGTAAAATTTAATTAAAAAAAGTTAACAACCACAAAAGAACGAATGGATACATATAGAACAAAAGTGGGAAGATGCTAAGCATATAAACAGTTATCAAGAAATATATGTAGTGCATAAACCAAGTAGAATTACAAACCGGGAACAGTGAGAAATAAACATGTACACAGCAGTGTGTAACCTGCATAGTGTTACTAAGTAGAAAACAGAAGCGATGTGTCTGTGAAGTGATATAAACAGGAATAAAAGAAGTGTGTGAAGTGTGTAGCTTTAGACTTTACAGTCTGGCGAGGTGAGGTTTCTTAAGAAACACTTTCCTTCCCACTTGTAGAACCACATGATGTTTTAATAACAGGCATATGTCATAGAGATTAGAGACAGTAATAATGATACCAGTTTCTTCTGAACTTTTATAAAATATGCCTGTTGCTTTAAACATTTTTGTTTATTTTCAACTAAGAAATTAAGGGTAAAATCTATTTTCAAAGCTATGCAAATTGTATAATAACATTGGCTATTATAATTACTATTCTTTGATATCAGAGCACATTCATTTTAAACGTTATCCCCTTAAATGTTTCTATTTTATTAAACACTTTTTTTGATGGACAGAAATGGAAAGGGGAAAAGATTTGTTTTTCATTTTCCCTGGCATGTATGTTAAATTGCTCGTGTATCTGGTTTGTAGAGATAGGCTCTTATCTTTTGTTGAGAGGTGGGCTGATCTGGAAGTCTGGAGTCCAGTGGAATGGCTCAGCTCGTAGACGAAGTGTGTCGCCACATCTCTGAAGCTCTGACTATGAAAATGCACTTCCTACAATGTGCTGTTAGTTTATAAAAACTACATGTTTCACCTGCTATTTCTGTCACTCATACAAACAGCATCCAGTCATTTATAGGACTACTAAAGCATATGATAACAATGCAGTAAGACCACAAAATATTAGTAGTTTTTAGTGATATTTAGCTTTTTATTTATTTGTGTATTTAATTCAATACAATTTTTATTTTTAGTTGTAGTCCCTTGAAGCTTTTAGTAAGACTATAAAATCAGCAATCTCTATATTTCTTTTGTACTATATTTTTAAGTGTGAATGCATGTCATACATTCTTTACTATAATACAAGAAAGCGAGTTTGCAAAGAACTAGTCTAATATCACCATTTTAAGGATACAACATGTAAACCTGTATGGTTTCAGTCTAAAGCTAATTGTTATGTGTTTTTGTCATCATTATATTTCACTTATAAATGATTTTGACACCATCCAGACCTAGTACATTTAAAATGCTAGTGAAAATAATACCCAAGAATTAAAAGAAAAAAAAAAAAAAAAAAGGACATTTTCTTGCTATAGGCAAGTGTGCTTACTAATGCACAGTGCTGCCTTTTATGATGATGATTATGATAAGTCATAATGCATAAATCACAATACATTATTAGTTAATTAAACCCAGAACTGCATTGAGTTGAATTATCACATTAATGAGATTTAGATGTATGAAATACTTTAATAGATGAGGATATTTTTGTTAACAGCCATTGGTAATATATTTACTCATTAACTTTGCAGTTAATGTTAATTGTGTTAAACAGCTTTATTTAAAAAGAAAAATTAGTCATAAAAAGAAATGGAGGAGCAATGTATGAAAATAAAATGGATTTTAAAAATGGATTATTATTTATTATTTGCATTCAGACATGATGGATATTAGACTTTATTTGCTTCTATTTGCATCTTCCATGCCATATTTTAAGTTTTTTTTTATAGCAAATGTATTTATCTTGATGCCAAGTAAATTATTGTAATTATTCTGCTGTTTATGCATGTCCTTGAAGCTCATCTAAAGTCAGCGCACATGAAATTTGAGTGTAGAGGAATGGTTTGTCCATTAGACAAAAAAAAAAAAAAACATTTTTCTTTCGTTTGGTTGAGAACCCTTAGATAAACCCCTTTCACTCCAACCGACTGGGCATCATGAATCAGACTGATGCCCTGTCAGTTTGTAGAGTGGGTACTTAACTTGATAGGGCATAGAGATATTCAAGTGTAGTAAGTGATGTGGAACTTGATAAGAATATTAACTACTTTTATCATGTAAAGCTGAAAACACTGCAGGAGAATACAATAAATAGTCAAACAATCCAGTTATTTGCATTTCAAGTAAAACATGAAATAAACTCAAACTGTGTATCTGTAGATGAGTAGTAAATACAATATCTTCAGTTTCAGTCATATAGGGAAACCATGTAAATTATATTAGAATATTAATACTTTCTAAATTATTTATGTGTAATTTTAGCATATTGGCATAAAGAGCATTTCCTGTAGTAAAATATTTTTGCCAAATTCATATTTATAAGAACAAATATATAGTAAGATGTGGATTTTAACAGATGTTACACTATGAAATACCTGGTTCTATATCAACCATAAGTTCTTATTTCAGTACCTTGGACACGGACAATAGCATGTTATTGTTTATTTTTGGAAGAACCAATCTGTGTTTTATTACAGAAACAAATCTTGCTGTAAAAGTTTAGTAGTATACCAAAAAGTAAAAATTTTTCCCCCAATAGCTCTATATCAATGTCATCCTTGTCATTCGGGTGATCCAGGGCCACACATGCTTTCATGTTCCCATGATGAACATATGCTCTCCGGAGCAGAGTTGGGAGAATCCAGTCAGGTGATCAAATGGCCAGTGAGTGTCAATACAATTTTATTTCCCTAGTGGTTCGAGGGTTCACCTACATGTAGCCATACTACAAACCTGTTATTTGACCTTGTGATAATTAAAGATTTTTGTCCTAACAATGTAATTGTCTGCACTAATCAACCACTTATCTCTCTGTCTTTCCTAATCAGGTGTATAAATAACTCAGTGTTTAATTCCAGCTGATTGTGCAGTTCATGCACGTGACCTTGTTTTCATTTGGAATATCAATGAAACCTGAAATATAACCATGCATGCTCAATTTGTTGCTTAATATTATATCATTAGTGAAATAATTCACAATTTAACATGTTATATATTGATATAAATGTTTTTTGCTTTCATGCATTTTGCATACATGTACATATAAACAGACACCTCATGTCTCATGGACCTTACCATGTGGAAAACATTTAAAGGGAAATAGTTGTATCCTTTTGCGTTTTAATTACTAGAAGAAAGTGATTTAAACTAAAGTCATTAAATAGTGAGGCTATTATTGTGTTTGTGTGTGTATATAAGTAGTTTAGTACTTTTTAATGCAGAACTTTGTTTTTGCCTTACGTTCACACCACCCTTACCTTTTCAAGCCTATAAAATGAGGATCTAAAAAAATGCTGATGCTGACAACCAATTTCATTTTTATAATTTGTGTTCACCTACAACTTCTTTGATTTGATCTAGAATCATTGTTTATCCTGACAATAAGCTACTACCTGAAGAATTTCTGTTTAGCACCCACCTGCTGTAGGTAAAAAAATAAATAACGTTATTTAATTATTTTATAGACACATTGATTTTGATGAAGATCTAAAACCTAATTTAAATAAACTTTTTTAAATATAGAAAGATACATTTGTTTTCTTTTAAATTATTTCTTATTTTGGTTATCGATTAGTTACAACTTTAGCTAAGCCAAACCTATAGATCATACTACCACTTCTAGTACAGTTCATGAAATGCATGTAGATAGACCAATACACCCAGCATTCTTTAGATTTTTTTTTTGATTATTATTTTTTTTTTTTGCTAAAGCATGGAATAGTGTGCATAAATCTATGAATATCATTTACAGGTTAAAACATTTGAATAACTTTCATGAGAAAAGAATACATTTAAATGCTTATTCATGAACGACGCGGTAATTCACAACACCCATGCCCACCACAGGAAAAAGCTCCTCCCCTCTTTGCTTTCTTCTGCTCCTTTTCTTAGCTTTATTTTTTTAATCTGTCCTTGACAGCTAGATATAGGTGTAAGGAGATAAAAGGCTTACCAAAAGTACTTTTTCCTTATCTTAGTCCTCTCACTTTTCAGCCTCAGTTGCATTGTCACCTTTACTCTGCCCCACCATGTGAACTGAGCATTTCAGAAATCAATACCCTTGAGACATGGTTTGCGATCCTTCATCCTTGGCAGTAGTTGATGATTTAAATGGATGAATAATTCATCCTTTTAAAAAGCAGGCAGGGAGGAGATGGCCAAAGAAGTACTTTGCTTTATCGCTCTTCATCTCGCAGGCTTCCCCTGTAATGCAATTCTGAACATTTAGCGCCTAATGGTGTGGCAGTGGAGGAACATGATCTAGGTTCATTAAGAACATCTTTAACTATCGTGAGCAAAAACAGTCCTTCATTCTGGTGTAAGGACAGTAGTAGTAAGCAAATAACATTGAGATATGAATAAAGGTCTTTTGTTAAACTTGCATGTGTCTGCTGTTTTCTCAGCTTTACAAGTAACAATACATTTTTTTCTGTAATATGTAAAAAAGACAGAAGAGGAAAAACTGTCAGCTAAGCTCAATTGTGGGATTTGTTTAATGTAATATGCTGGCTCTCTGTCATCCCAAAGTGTAAATATTCAGTAATCTCTGCAATACAGTGATATGCAATATAGCCAAAATTCCCTAGACACCATGTTTCAGTCTTTGAGATCAAATGACAAAATTATAGGACCTATGCTGACTTTATATAAAACAAAATGAAAGTAGATTTTTGTTTTACTTTATTTGAACTGATGTATACAAATTTAAACATACTGTAATAATACTCAGGTAAGGTCTTATTAGGCCATTATTATTTAAACACCTATTAGTGTTCAGGCCCAGTTAACATGTGTGAATGAATGATGAATGAAGCAAACTGTTAAAGGATATGGGAAAAAAAAAACATACTGCTCCCTCTGATATCGAGCATCACATGGTCAAACATACTTTGCAGTTCAATTGCGAAAATATATCTTTTTGATATACGGATATGTAGTATAGTAGTGATAATATTTTTACCCCATAGCAAGTCCTGGGCAACATGGGTGCTTTTCTATGTGGAGTTTTGCATGTGTTTCTTTAGAAGGTCGTTTCCTTCCTCAGTCCAACAATTGGTGGTATGAATAGCCCCTTTACTCTAGAAGTTTGATTGTCTCAAACAGCCTCTGCAACCAGATCAGAATAAGATGCAATGAAAATCATTGAGGGAAAAAAACTATTCCAAATTCATGAATATTTACAAATCCTACCTTTTTGGACCTTGCATAAGGAAAGAGTCATTAAACAACAGAATTAACAGAAGATTACATTTCCTATGACATGAATGTCACATAACTCTTTATGGTATCTGTATGTAGCATTAAACCCACTCTTTACTGGCACAAACAGGCTCTAGTAAATAATTGAATGGTGCGTAGTGTACCTACACCTACTCAAATATTGCCACTAAGATGATATTATTTGAGAACCTCTATTATCCAAATAAAATTAAGATGATAAAACCTGTCACTTTATTTTTTAGATATGAAATATCATATATGTTTTTAGACAATTGGATCCCAAGGAAAAAATTTTACTACCAGATGACAATATAATCATAATTAATTAAATATTGTCATAATTATGTGCAATTTCAATTATGTTGAATAAAACATGGAACAATTGCAATAATACATTTTACCTAAATGCTAGCTTTGCTTCTGTTATTGCAGCTCATCAACAAACTCGGAAAAAGAAAACAGACACATAGGGATAAATGAATGATTTGGAATGAGTCTGGTGCAGCTAATTAAAATTTCATAGCCTGTTGTGTGCATGGGGCAATATTAAAGGATAGCAAATGATAGCTTAAAAAAAAGTTAATTACAAAATGATATGTGCTCCTCCAGGCACTCTTCACATTATTTGACAACCAACAGACCATAAAACCTTGACATTCAAATCATGAAATGTGAGCGTGGTCTTGATTTTCTCTGGTGAGTGAAAGTTTCTTTTCACTCTGGCTGTTGGGAACCGATGATTAATTTGTGCCACTCACAATAATGGATTGGCAGTTTAATCCATGATAACCCCGGTGAGGACGCTCCCTGTGGATGTTTTCTGCATACCTTGTCCTGCATATGCTCAATGACTCTTTAATGCTCCTGACTCAAATAATACCCACGTGTTATCTTTGTAGTCTATTTTCTTAAGACGAAAATTAAGTTTTAGTGGGACTGTGACTTAAAATATTCAAATTTCCCCCTTGAGAAATGATTTTACATGTCTGAGCCAAAATTGGTCACAAGAAAAACTTTTTGATTGGGGATATCAATTTTTACAAAGGAAAACCAAGGTACCTAAAAACTTTTGGGGGTAGATGTTTACTTTAAGGGTGTGGGGGATCTGGTTTCTGTTAAATTTCCAGATAATATTAACACCAAGTCAGGTCTTGTTAGCATGTCCTCTGCTAGACTGTGCGTGCCGGTGGGACTTGGATTTTGAGGCAGTGCCTGGAACGGCATGACGTGATAAGACGTGCTACAGTGAGCAGGGAAATGAGGATCACTCCGAGTGGTAACTGGGAGGAGGGGGTGCTCATTTCTCACTCAGCACTCTTTCTTTCCCCTGCTTCCCCTCCTCTAAAACCTCTTTATAATCTCCCCCAATCGAAAAAGTCATCACTGTATTCGTTCGAGCGACATGGATTTATTCATCGTGGGTTCCAGTGCCTTTCCTGCTCCCCAGCTACAGGGCTTTAATCTGTGTGGAGCTTGGGGTGTTTTGCAACAAAAAAAAATACATACCTTTAATAGATTGTTGCCCATATCCGCCATTGTACATCTGTTGGCAGTATGTAGTAAGTTTCACTTGCATCTTTAAGGACTGCTGCACCATGGCTGATAAAAAGAGTTCTATTACATCTGATTGTCAAATCTCCAGTAGATGTAAACAGTGGGATGACGGGTGTCTATCTCATGTACTAGGTTGAGCTAGTATCAAGCGAGGCCTATCTTTTCCAATTTATATATAAAGATGGCAATTATGATTCAACACATGATATGATGACACATATGATTTTTTTTACCTAATTTTTTTTTGAAAGCTTGTATAGGCCACTTAACCTAATTCAATATTATTAAGGTGCTAGAGAACTAACTGGGAATGCACCTTTTTTACATAGGTCACCAGACTGTTGTAGAGACAACGTCAAATCACTGACTAACATATCTTTGAAACATAAGAGGAAATCAGAGTTCAAGGAGAAAATGTATGACACAGAGCATGCATGCAGAAAAAAAACAGCTGCCAAACTGTGAATAAAACCCAGGACCTGAGTTGACCTCAATACCAACATTTATTTATATATATTCATTCATTCATTATCTCCCACTTTGTTCTCTATTAGGGTCACGGTGGGGTTCCCCATGCCCATCTAGGGGACATTTCGGGTGCTGGGCAGATAGACCCAGGACAGGGTGCCAATCCATCGCTGGGCACACACTCACTCACACAGACACACACTATATGGGGCAATTTGGAGTATTCAATTCACTTGATCCATGTGTTTGGACTGTGGGAGGAAACCGGAGAACGCGGAGGAAACCCACGCGGACACAGGAAGAACACTCCAACCAGATGGGGATTCGAACCGGGAATCCCTAGTGCTGAGAGGCGAACGTGCTAACCACTAAGCCACCGTGCCGCCCATATATATATATATATATATATATATATATATATATATATATATATATATATATATATATATATATATATATTATCCCCCTCGTTGTCTGGGATATTTCCAGCAAACAGTTAAATAATATGTAATTGTTTGCTTCTTGTGGGTTGTAAAGCGCATGTCTGTCAAACGTTGTGGTAATTGAGGCAAAAATTTGCATTTGTATAGGGAACATGCACACTTTCACTTTATTCATGACACACACACACACACACATATATATATATATATATATATATATATATATATATATATAAATATAATTACATGAAAGCCTTAGTGGTGGTCTTTGCAAAAATTGTCTGAAATGAATGAGCTGTTTGGTCCTCCAAATTGCAACATGAATGCAATGTTTAATGCGATTAAATTAACACCAAGGAAGACTGAAATTGCTGTGGGCTCAGTTGGGTAAACATGACAAGTCTCCTAATAAATGAATATAATCTTGCTCTAATGCTTTGTGATTAATACGTATACTATACACCACCTGGGAGCGTGGTGTAGTAGTATTGCTAAATGGGCTCAGCCAGCATAATTAACATAAAATGTAGTAATAAATAAATAATCACTAAGAGCTCTGCCAATAAAATACATTAATTAATATAAGCCATATGAATCTATAATAAAGATGGCTTTTTCTATTGAAGACAAGAGATTTTTTTTCTAATGATTGATTTTATATATATATATATATATATATATATATATATATATATATATATATATATATATATATATATATATACACATTATTATATATACATTGTTATAGTTTCTGAATTGTGGCAAAATCCAGAACCAGTAAATGGAAATGGAAGAGGTATATAAAAAATGGATTCACACTGAAAAATCATTCGTACTGAATTTAACCCGTTTGGATCGCTGCCAGCATAATTCTCACTGTAAAGGTAAAAGATATGAGGCACAGGGGACCATGTCAACCTATAAAACAAGCAACTTGCTAATGACTTTTTCAGGAACTAATTTTCTGCATTGAGGCACAGCCCATAAAGAAGGGTTATTTTGTCCATGTGGGGATATATAGAGGTTTTACTGTCTCCTCTGTTTATTGTTTTCCACAGCAGGATGTTCCACACTGTACACAGGGCACAAGATTCTGGGGTGTCAGCTTTGCTCTTTATTTTTCTCCTTGACTAAGTGATTCCGCGGAAAGTGGTAACTTTGTGCGATGCTATTAACTCTGTGAAAAGTGGCCTTATTACAACAGCCAAACTCAGAGACAAGCTTCGGAAGATTTAATTCTAGGGCAAGATAATTCAATGTGGTGCACTGGTGCAATGATTAACTGATTATGATTATTGTATTGGCATTGCATTAATGTTAATAAATTTTAATTAGCAAAATTCAGAAGGATTTAATTAACAAATACAAATATGCCATGTGTCGATGCTTATGTGGCAAATCATGGCTTTACCCACTGTAGACAAAACACAATTTACATTGTATTTTTTGGGCAAATAAACACCCAGCCATCACCCTGCATATGAACTTGTAGAATATTGTATTCCAAAACCATACACATTACTTCCTTCTTTTCCACAAAGATGATGTGGTGAGGGAGTTTTAGTGCAGCAGTACTGCTGTAGTTTTATTTAAACACCTCAATGACACTGCTGGGATAAGAAAAATGCCCCGGCCAAATAATACCTGCTTTGTGGTGGTACTATTAATGATCAAATCGACAAGAATATGAACTGGAGCAAAAATTAGGTGTGTCCACTGTTGACTGGTACTGTAATTGTTTAAAATGTCTTTGTATCCTGTATAGTTGACTTAAAATGTCAATCTCAGTTAATGCTTGATCTTGGTCTTTCTAAAAGAAACAGCCTGTGTCCTGTCTAAAGCAAATGCACAGTATCAATAAGCAGACACACAGGGCGCAGTTCAAAAGCAATTTGTTTACTTAAGGAAGAAGAGCATCCTGCAAAGACTGACAGAATATGAATAAGATGACAATTTCTGATTGGGTACCTGTAAATCATGTGTTGCATACTAAATGCCAAATATTCCACAGTATGTTAATTAAAGGTTATTAGTAATAGAAAGAATTTTTGACCCTGTATGGAAATAATGTCAATCTGTTCAGCACAGAAGAAAGAATCTAACAATTAAATGTCACTAACGAGGGTGTAAGGAGAGTAGCAGTAAATTCCTCACATTCATATTTCCCATAAGTTAAGCAATGAGACCTTAACGTGACTAATTAATAGTTGGCATCTCCACATAGTTTTGGAGTAGTGTTCATTGGTATGTCATTTTGGAGGAGGAGGTGCAAGAAATATACAGACAAGGAAATATAATACTGATTTTGTCAGAACATGTTTTTAAGAGTAAATGTCATTTAATAAATCAAAGAGCAGGAAGCTGCTATTCAGAGCTGAAAAGCCACTGGACCTAAACTAAGACAAAAGCAGGAATATCCTTCAGAGTCCTGATCTTTTATTTTCACTAACACAACATCTTTAAAGGAACCTGGTCCAACTGCATATAAACATAAATTGTCTGTTTTTTGTCTTGGCTTTACTATTATTGCCCCTAAATTATTCAAAGAATAACTAAAGAAGCAGAAGCTAGAAGAAAAATGTCTCATTAAATAATTTAAATTCAAATGTTTCGATCTGAATTTAAATCATTTGGTGAGACATTTTACTTGTAGCTTTTGCTTCTTCATCCCATTCTATTCCTTTTGTGGGATTTCAGTCCCATGCTTGAACTTGCAAGCACACTATTGTAGGAAACGCATGTTTAAGGCTCAGCTGTGCTTTACTAACACTAGTAGGGGAGTGATAAATGAAGTAGTATGATTTGCATTACATACCTGCTATTTCCTGAAAACGACACCTGTGGGGGTGCATGTGGGAATTTAATTACATGCTGGAGGCTTGCACTTTAAAGCGCAAAAATCATTTAACCCAATTTTCACAGGATCACACATTTGTTAGACATTATATTAATAATCAGTGTTGGTCTTTTTTTTGACGTGAATATTGTCCAAATTTGTTTTGAATTTTAGCCTGCAAAATAAAATGCATTACTAAATGAATGAACTAAGGTTGCTTCCATGGCAGTGAAAAAGCTACTAGGTCTTAAAAATTCTTTAAGGATGTACTGATCGATCACTCACTTGATTATTTTGACAGATCTACCTGTTATCTCATCTAATCTAATTTTTTTCCACTTAATCCTCCACTAGGATCACAGGCGGAAGAACGTTTCAGGCACTGGGCAAATACACCAAGGACAGGGCGCCTATCCATTGCAGAGCACATGCACACTCACTCACTCACTCAAGCATCCTACCATATACTGCAAGGTTTGGTGAATGCTGTAAGGCATGGAGAGTTATGATGTGGTGCTCAGGTTCTGAGGTGGCACAGGTGGCTGCATAGTGAGAGGGCAGAGTTTCTGTGTGGGCAGAGTATTTGAGATAGAAAGCATTAATTTCCTCTAAGGTCTGTCACAATTTACACAAATATAAGGGTGGCGTGCATTCCCATGTATGAGGTTTGCTTGTAAGGTTGTGTGCCCCTGAGGTATAGATAAAGCTGTTATGCAGTGTTGGAGCAGCAAACACTTTGAGTTATCTGTATCTTATGCTTTCTTTAATTTTAGGTACATTATTACTGCTTTGTAATGTTGTGCTTTATAAAGCTGTGTCTGACATTGCTGAGTTATCCAACATGCCCACAAATTACAGCCTAGGATGGTCATCAATTTACAACAGTTCTGCAAGTGCCATTTATTAGCTTACAGTAGTATGCAGAAAACAGATTACACTTTGTTTATTCATTGATTTGGTTCTTTAAACAGAAATTGCTCTGTTGCTGCTCTGGACCGTTGCTTAGGACACAAGTACACAACATGGCAGTTTGTAAAGCATTTGGTTATTTATGGCCCTAATGAAATCTTTTGTTAAATGTTCATTGTTACAGTACAGAGTTTGTTAACGTCTGCTTTAAGCTGCAAAATATTCCTCATATTTACATCTCAAGCCTTTCATGATAATCCAGGCCTATGTCTATGGGGCAAATAATTAAGCTCAATTTATATAGTAGCAAACAGACATGGTAAGAACATGCAAATTCACCACAAACTGTGACTGGAGTTTAAGCCATTCACTGTGCAATTACATGGACCTAAGCACAGTTACAAATTACAAAAGTTTAACTTTCATTATCATGGATTGTAATCGGATTGTCCAAGAACATGTATCCAAGGTAAAATGTCCCTATATAGAGTGTGTGTGTGGGTGTGAATGCTCGCGATGGATTGGCGCCCTGTCCTGAGTACATCTGCCCGAAATGTTTTACCCTGGATGGGCAACCCCCTCCCTCACTACCTTAGTAGAGGATTGAGTGGAAGATAATGAGATGAGATAAGGTTATTATCTTATTATAGTAAAGCCTAATTTATAAATTGAAGATTAGTGCAGAATGTGACATGAATTTAATCCATCCGTGTGTCATTTTAGATGATATTCTGATGACATAAAATTCTGATAATCAATATATATCCCAGTCCAGCATGAGATTATACCACACAGCTGAGCTTGAACATTTCATGGTTCAAAGAGGCTGTTATACTTGACTAATAGATAAGGTTAAATGCCATGTACTGTATGAGTCATTCACAAGGGATGTAGTATTTTCCATTAAAGGTGACTTTTTATAACCCTTTTCCACAAGTTAACACAGTCTCCTAGATTCTTAATGAAATATCTGTGACACACTTTGATCAAAATACCACAAGCATCAAGCTTCACAGCTCCACATGGTCTAAACATCCCTGTTCAAAACGGTTGGCTTCAATGCCAGATAATGAGCTACTGCCCACCACATCTAAGTGGTTATGCCATTGTAAGTATGGCCATCAGCTTTATGCAACTGTTGAGCATAACCTCTTAAAGAAACATGGCAACAAAAGCTAACCAGCTAACTAACCATTAATAAATGGTTAGGATAAAGGTTTTTTATTTAGCCACAAGACCCAGTTCTTTCCCACTTTGCTATTACAGTTTTCACTCCAAGTGTGAAACTAAAAGTTTTTGTACAAGATTTTGGAATGTGCCTGTGGGAATGTTTGTCTATTAATTCAGAAGAGCATCTGTGAGGTCAGACAAAGGTGTTGGACAAAAGGTCCTGACTTGTAAGTTTAGCTCAGGTTTATCCCAAAGGTGTATGATGGGGTCGAGGTCAGGGAACTGTGCAGGCCAGTCATAATAGAACAACAAAGAGTCCTTCCTGTTCATTTTCACAATGTTGAAAGCAAATAATTGTCTAAAATGCATTGCAAATTCCTTAATTTTATAGCGCCGTGATTGGTGATTTAGAAATGTGTCCCAATACTTTTGCCCATATTATGCATTACATCATCACCTTTGCTCACAAAAATGTAGGACACTTACAAAAAATCCCTGTTTAATATAAATCTCTCACAATACCAAACAAGACATGTGCGTGTGTGTATATTTGTGTGCTTTGTAGACTGAGAGGTATTGAGTCTGAGCATCTCATCCCTTACTTTCTGCTTTTCTCTATGGTTAATCCCATTAGGAATTCAATTTACTTCCCCTTCAATTATCAGCCTTTCCATTGACTGTTTTAAAAGGAGAAGATTCCCTTAAATCTCACTCCCTATAATTAGGGCTTATGTGAGGATAACGAAGAACTGAAGTGGATCAAAGGTTGAATTCATTTAGAGAAGCCAGCCAAAAGTGCTGCACACTCCCTAGACTGGTGCGCCACAAAGAGCTGTCATAATTATGTAAATAACACCAGCAAAAGCAAGCTTACTAGTCCCAGACTTGGAGTGTGATCTGGTTCCTATTGTGCACAGGCTTCTCTTTTTTTATTCTGCCACGTGTTTGATGAGACTTGTTATCTTGTGCCACCTAGTGGATTAGCTCCAGCGTATTGCTTATGTTGTTACATTTAAAGCAACTGCACAGCATCGGGTCTATTCAGATGTGGAACTATGCAAAATCCAGAATATGACACGCAATTAACCCTAAATAGAGTTGGGATACATAAGAGTCGTTAGGTGACGACTGATGGATGGATGTACATACATTTATTTGTCAGGTAGTCAGTCTTTATCTAGGTGCTTTATTATAGGTTATTCCATTTCTCAGCATTGCCAGCATTGCATTTTAGACCTTCAAAAGCCAAGATGCACAAGCAGACACATCATGACCACGTTTTTCCAAAGTTGCATGCCACTTTAGCTAGATAGCTGAGAACCAGGGAAGATGGTGGATTGTGAGCATAGTTGATTAGGCCAATTACAGTAATTCATACTCTATAATCACCAACATCACTAGTATTATTGAAGGTCTACCTATTCTGAAACTACTACTAAAACAAACAGACCGGCCCTGCTTTTTTATTGCTGGGTCAGTGTTTTTATTGGGGTCTGAATTAATATTTGATGAGGTGATGTACATATTTTTCTGTGCTCGTGTTACACATACACAAGCGGACATGCTTCTTTACTTAACGCCACCGAGCGGTGACACGTTGTTAGGGTGAAATTTCAGCCGTTCGACTATCCCGTCGGGCACGAAAAATAAAAAAAAGTGTCATGTCAATGCAAGTTTTAAGAGCACACTGACTGTAATAACCGTGTAATGCCGGGCGCACGTCAATCTCCGCCGCTGGAACTTCTGGCGTCGCCAGCAGCTTCTTCACTCCATCGCTCCATCACTCCTCCCGAGCCCCTGAGCGCACAGAGTGGGCGGGGCCAGGCGCGCGCCTCCGACGCGCCGAACTGGCTCTGAGCTGCCGCGAGGCGCGTGACACCCACTGCTCAGCGCTTTCAGCGTTATAATGCGTCTCAGCCCGAAACTGCACCGAGCGGCGCGACTGGATTCCGCTCGGGCTCTTCAGTCCCGTGCGCCATATTCCTCCGTGTAGGACACGTCCGGATCAAGCTTGGATTGCGAAAGGCTTCGCTTGTAAAGAGGAAAGAACAGCAGAGCGCGCACAGTAAGTGCACTTGGTACCTAGTTGTGGACGCCTCGGTACTTTGGGAGAGGAGCGGCGTGATAAGACGCACTAACGAAGCGTGAGTACGACAGGCTTGCGTCCTGCATGCTTGCATCAGGTTTTCTTTTTAATTCCTGCTTCATTATAATTTTTCTTTCTTTTCTTTTCTTTTACTCTCTGATCACAGTTAAGGATGCTCTAGATGAGCTTTGGGACGATTTTAGACGACAAATATTAGGTTAGTTGAAACCTTTATAATCAACAACTATAAAAATAAATAGAATAACCGCAATAATAACAATTATAATTAAAGTAATAATAATAATAATAATAATAATAATAATAATAATAATAATAATAACATACCATAATATATTAAGCCATGTCAACTTTTCAAGATATTGTCTGCTCCACTATGCTATTGTGGAGCATAATAATAACATTTTGTGCAGTTCATACATGTCAGCAAAGTTTACTGGCTACGTTGGAAAGACGCTTTAGTTGGATGGACGCTGTATGGGTGATTATTAGGGTTGCCATGTATTCATTGAATGGATGATATCGCTAATACCGAGCTGGTTGAAAAATAACATATTTGATTACCCAAAAACCAATTGATAATAAAGTGTGTCTCTACTTTGTAACTGAACACTATGTATTAATTAAACATGTCCTGATGTTCTGTTCAAAATAGCTGTAGTTAAGTGGATCAAATCCCAATCTGGCAACATACTAATCTCTTCTCTCTGCCTGTAACGCTTAATCTGTCAGGATTTATTTCTTGTGATTATATCTGTCCATCCAGACTTTATATAGTAAACTATAATACTATAACTTAACAAAAGTTACATAGTATACTCTGTTAAAGGTTATGAACAAAGTGATGAATTACGGGAGTAAACAAAAATAAAATAATGTCTTGAAAAGCCATAAAGTTGTAAAACAGCGCTAGTGACTGGAAAACTTTTCTTGTGTTTAATGATGATGTATATTTTGCTGGATTTTTGGTTTAGAAAGTTTAAGTATTAGTTTGGCTCGCTTTAAATGATCTGCTTTCATTTGTGGGATATGCTCAGCACCTCTGGATACGTAGGGGATTCAGGTGTTCATTCGTAGCTAGGAAGTATTAAAGTACTCTCTGCTTTGGCGCATAATTTAGTAGGATTAAATGATTTTCTGAGAACATTTAACCTGGGCTGTATTACAAGCTTGTATTGGATGACTGTTTAAGTGGAGTTAACCATATTTAACAATCACACTTGAAAAGTTGTGAGTTGACCTGAAGAGATGTGGCATGTATGAAATGATGTTCTAGACCAACAGTAGTCACAAACATACACTTCTAGCTGGATGGCTAAGAATAAGAGAGCAAATTTTTTTTGTCTGTGCTGCACTTTTGCATCCTGTCAAAAATGATTTGCAAATGTGACTTCAGAAGAGTCAGGGTTACATTTAGAGACGGGTCATAAAAGTTGCATTGCAAAGTCACTTTGACAGCATTTCTATGGTAGGTATGTGTGTGTTTTTTAAAATTCAGCTTATTTTAGAAACTTAAACATCAACTGCATCCGAGTAATTATTGCCATAGTAACTTGGTTAACATTAATTATTGCACAAAGACAGTATCAAGAAATATCAAATTTAAAACGCCACATTGTTTTTAGAATTAGGTGTAAAATTACAATAGTTTTACAATAATTTCCTGCATCATTTATGATGGTAATCTGTGCTTCCTACATTTAGCTGAGCTTTTGGTGTTAGATAATTGTGTATTTCTGCACAGCTCTATTTTAGAGTGTTCTACTGCTGCATCTCTTTTTTTAAGAAAAACGCTGAGTCCCTTAGGTCCTCATTGCTACTAGCGCAACTCTTGGGCGTGCAAAGTGTAAATCGTCTGGACAGCTTGAGTGTGGTGAAACATGCTACTCACTTAACATGCAATTACATTTACATATAGAATAGTCCTGAACTAGATGCTTATTGAAAACATTATTTCTCTCTGTGTCCAGTGAAGTCCATTAAACCGTACAGTACAGCAGGCTGACGCCACACAACGATAAATGCTAGGTGTCGCACTCCTTAGCTTCCTCCACACAGATTTTTAAAAGTGAACCACACAGTGTCTTTATTCTTTCTCATCCTGTATGTGCATGTGTTGGGTTTGACCTGTGGCAGCTGTATAGAGATGCTCAGTGATGACAAAACACATATACAAATACATTTGGTTCAGTAAGTCTAAAAGACATAAATTAACTGAATGTTTATTAATTTGTTGTGTTTTGATCAAATAACTTTACTATCTTGATAAAGTAAGCATTAGAATGGGTCGACTGCTTCTTCTAAAAAGAAGAATTTTGCCATTAACTGAAAAATCACTCCATTAAAGCATATCAGTTGCCGATTCACATCATGGTAGAACTTTGAATAGCTGGTCCTCCTGCTGGCATATTTTGAAAGGAAACTGGAAACCAAGTGGGAACCTGCATGCTTCACTCACAAACTGTAACTAAAGGTGAGGAATAAATGATGGTTTCATGGACCATGATCCTGCAGGCCAGCAACATTACCTGCTGCTTTGTCATGAAGCTTAAAAAACAATTAAATACAACAGTTATTTATCACAGACCCGTGGTTTTAAATTATATTTAGCTGTGTAATCATGGTTAACTAATTTAAAAGAACAAATGTTACTTGTAAAAACTAAAATAGCTGAACATTTTAAAGACTAAGGATCATAATAATTAAAACAAATAGCGTATTATATGGTAACCATAAAGATGCAAATAAAACACACACTCACACACACACACACACACACATGTATGTATGTATGTATATGTGTGTGTGTGTGTGTGTGTGTGTATATATATATATATATATGTGTGTGTGTGTGTTAGTTTTGTCATACATATATATATAGTTTTGTTTTTTAATAAAAAATACAAACTGCTTTCACAAAATTAAAATAATTTTAATTTTAATTATAAACATATGTTATCTTACTGATGCCTGGAAAATCATCATAACGTATATTAAGGCCGGGGTGTCCAAACATTTGCAAAAGCCTGTAATGCTTTGTATTCCTTCAAAACATCAAAGGATGATAAGATTTCATATGTAAGTACCAGATGGATAATTAAATGAAAAATCATAAATCTTGATCAGGACCAAAATATGTTTCATTAGGCTGCTCATATTTCTCACTGTGCTGGTGTATTGTATCCAATATTACAAGACTTTATCATGAATCTCCCATGGAAACATGGTCTTCGTTTACTGTTACACTGCGAAATTGATCAGTCATCATGTGCTAGCTCAAAATGTGTTAGCCAAAATGTCCTCTCTGGTGAATAATTTTAATTTCAGCAAATCACAGCAATTCTTAATAAACGATGCGATGCAGAGTGCCAACATCCTTGATGCCAACTGGAGCCAAATTGCCATGTGTTATATTTATAGCTTTTTTGTGAGTCTATAGTGCCAGTGTTCAAGACATAAATATTTCTCCCAAATTGATCTACCAAATGTTCATATTTATTGGGTTCAATAAGAGCGGTAGCAACATCATATATTTTCCTTAAATTTAGTTTATAGGTTGCCTACATTTAACCTGCTTGCCTCATAGCATCAGGAAATTATGTAATATTGGCAGATTCTTGTAAATTTTTATATATATACATTCAGAGCCTTGTACTACTGAAATGTGTTCTGTCCCAGATGTAAGCCACTTTCCATAAAGCTATCTGAAAAAGGAATAAATGTAAATGCAAGCATGGGGAGCTGACAGTGACATGTGCATTGCTGCATACTTTTTTTCATTCCAAAAAGGTTTCTTTTTTTTCTGGTCCCAGCAAGACCCATGACTGAAAACCCACAGAGCTTTGAAGCATTGCGTTTGAATTTAAGGGGGCGCTTGAAAAAGACAGAGAGTCTTTTAATAAGTTGCTTTAAAGGAACACTGTGATTTGTTACTACACAAAGCAAAGAGAGTGCAGGGCATTTGCAGTTAGAGAAGCATGGCATGTGTATGGTTCCTCTTTTATTGAAAGGTTAGAAAATGATGGGATGTGAGTGGGAGCTAAACACAAGATTGTTGGGGAGGTGGGCATGCTTGAAGGATTTTACCTTATTACACCATTCAGACAGAACGATCTATGATAGTATGGTTATGCTTTAGTAACACTATTTGTTCTGTGTGAAAGAGGATCACACCAATTTTTATGCTGCACAATAACCATGGGTGTCCAATTTAGACACCTGTAAAACTGGGATATACAACATTTTTGTAATTGTTTCTATTTTTAATCTAAAGCAGCAAATTAAAAATATTGCTTTGTCTTAAATTATGTCTAGTTAAGCCCAATGCTCTTAAGAATAAAATACATACAAAAAAAATCTATCAATACAACATATAATACATGTGATTATAATATTACAGGGTTTCCCTTAATTATAGACTAGTACATTTTTGAAGTACATTTCATGCATACCTATATAAACATGCATCAATCCACCCTGTAACTATTTGTAAGTAATTTACTCATCCAAATGATTTAGTGATTAGAATATGGCTGTGTGTGCATACTGGCTAAGTAAGTAAAAACAAATAGTATTGTACAGTTTGGTTTATAATTCACTTCTATCCATCAGGTATATACGGTTGCCTACCGCAGCCTTAGTGTTTTACTACACTGATGAGTTTAATGTGAAGAAAACGATTATCAGTGTGTAAGCGCAGTAGGCAAAATAGATCAATGTATCACTTCAAAAAATATGCAAGTATTGTATGTATCCCAGCTTCTCTAATTGTAAATCAAACAAAAATTTCATTCATTTATTCATTATCTCCCTCTTTATCCTCTACTAGGGTCGCGGTGGGGGTTCCCCATGCCCATCCAGGGGAGAACGTTTCGGGCGCTGGGCAGATAGACCCAGGACAGGGTGCCAATCCATCGCTGGGCACACACTCACTAACTCACACAGACACACTCTATATGGGGCAATTTTGTAGAATTCAATTAACTTGATCCATGTTTTTGGACTGTAGGAGGAAACCGGAGAACCCGTAGGAAACCCAAGCGGACACGGAGAGAACATGGAAACTCCACCCAGATGGGGATTCGAACCAGGAATCCCTAGCGCTGAGAGGCGAATGTGCTAACCACTAAGCCACCGTGCCGCCCCAAACAAATATTTTTTTAGCTAAAAACAAACTGGGTGGCACGGTGGCTTAGTGGTTAGCACGTTGGCGATTCCCGATTCGAATCCCCATCTGGGTGGAGTTTCCATGTTCTCCCCGTGTCCGTGTGGGTTTCCTCCATGTTCTCCGCTTTCCTCTCACAGTCCAAAAACATGGATCAAGGTCAACTGAGTTCTCCAAAATTGCCCCATATAGAGTGCGTCTGTTTGAGTGAGTGTGTGCCCAGCGATAGATTGGCGCCCTGTCCTGGGTGTATCTGCCCAGCGCCCGAAACGTTCTCTCCTGGATGGGCATGGGGAACCTCCCGGGAACCTAATAGAGAATAAAGTGAAAGATAATGAATGAATAAAAACAAACTGCAGAAATATATACTGTAAAGACATTCAAAATACAAAAGACAGAGTATATATTTTTGTCAATCATCTGGTAAATAAAGGTTTTACCAAAGTAGCAAATTACAAATGTCACATTTTAAACATTTCTAGAAATTGTGTTTGCTATAAAATAGCTTTTTATCTAAAACCTTCGGATTGTTTGACAGCTTTGTTAACCTTAGCTGACTTACAACTGTCAACATCTCTATCTGTGGTAAAAGTACATCTCTCTATACATTTACATTATTTAGTAGATGTCCTCATCCAGAATGACTTGCAGAGGTCATTGCTTCAAACATTTCAAGCAACTCTGTGTGAGTGTTTTTTGCCTCAGGACCAAAAAAAGTGTCGACTTGACCACTGAGGCTTTAACCAGCAACCTCCTTGTCCATAGGTACCATAACCGCTGCCCAAAGATGCACTGATGTTGTGTTTGCCTTTGACAAAAAGCAAGCAAAGGTTCAATGTTATACTTTAGAATTTTTGACAGGCATTAGAAGTTCATTTTAGAGGTGTTTCTCTTTTCTCGCGTTCTCTATTTCGATCTGCTTGTACTCCAGCATTAAAGGTATTCTATCAGTTTTGTATTTGATTTTTGAACAGCAGTATCTCACCAGAGTGATTTCCCAGCCTAAAAATTTTGCTATTTAAAAAGGATTAGGCTGCACTAAGCACTACATTGACAAGTGTTAATCACAATTATTTGCATGACTATTAAATCATATTTAATAATTAATCCTTAGCTAAAATGTCATGAATAATACAGATCCTTAATCCAGCTCAGCAGCTTTATGCTCAGGCTGTATGCTGTCCCATGTGTAGGCCAGTTTGGATGAAAGCATCTGTCAGATGCAGAAAATGGTGTATAATACCATTGCTTTGATAATTGCCCTTAAAACCATGTGTGAAAAAAGTCTGAGAAAATGAGGCCAGTGATGCCATTGTGTCTGTAATAAGCAAAGAGTTCAACTCCTAATAAGCAAATTGGGGAATAAACTAAAAATAAAATCATCTTCTAATGCTGATGCTGTTCTTCTGTAGATGTCTGAAAAGGAACGTTTATACACACTTTGCCTTGCTGACATAATGGATCACTCCCAATTGAAATTCTCATTGGTTTCATACATGTAAGACTTCAAATATCAAAATAACAGTGATTTAAAAATGATCCTCATTGCAAGATAAATCTGAGGATGAGGATTGGCGACCAGAGTCCGTTTGAATTTATATCTTCTGACCTGAAAGTCATGTATGATAAGAAAATCAGGAATACCTCCTTGATGAGTTCTTCTTCTTACAAACCTCCTTTTTAGTATGCCTCACATAAAGCCCTGTCAGTGACAATTAACACTTTTAAATTAATTTAGTGAACTCTCTACAAAGGCATGACAGTGAAAGATAGGAATTTAATACCCCCTTAAAGGTCACAAAGACTGTTTAATGAATTTCATGCTTAAAGTCTGTAGTAAAAAATCATCAGAAAGAAAATGAGTTGAAATAACTAAAGTACATTTGAATAAAACTTCCACAATTTATTCACTGTAAAGTGGACATGGCTATCATAATCTCTGAATGCTGAAGTAGAAGTTTTTATGATTTTATTTTTCTGTGTACATCAACATCATTGCTATACCTGTTTATACACAGTTGCTTGTGTATTTTGAGGAAATCAATTGGACAGTGTCTGAGCAGCGGCCAATTGAAGTCCGTTTCTTTTCCCATAGGATCCCATTATAAAATAACAGAGGATAAGGACAGTTGTTCTTTTCATTGTAAAGGTGATTGACACTCGTCTCACAGAAACTTGTTCACCCTTTTTTACCCAGGATGAAAATTAAATACTTTTTTGTTTGCAACTGCACAGTTGCACAGCCAAGATAAAGTTCAGCAGTAATATTGCAGTATCCTACATTAAATCATAATTAGGTTTTGTAATAAGAACAGACACTGTGGTTGCTGCTGCCTTTTAACTATTGTCTTTGTCCTTGTAAATTTCTTATGCAATCCTGGTGCAACACAGTTCCACCTTTGGGGACGTGTCTAATTGTGGGCTTAATAACAGCAGTGCAGCTTGACAATACACTTGAGGAACTGTTAGAGCTGAGGGACTGTGTTATTGTTAACCGGTAATGTGTTCCTGGATATTTTTCTCCCATGAAGAGGAACAGAGATCTAGACGATTATTAACTGGCATATCTGAGTTTTTTAACAGTCACTTCATATGTAAATAGATGAAACAACAAATCTTAATATTTCTCACTTGATGTACAGGCAAAGTTTTTACAATTTTGATATAAGTATGGTTTTATATAGATGTTTAGATTAAAATATCAAACTTTTAGGAAAAATTCCCAGTAACTGCAAATAAATAACATTAAAACCGATGTTGACTATTGCAAATTCCAATTGACTCTTGTAATAAATTATCTTTTGGTAATATACTTTATTTTTGCAAACTGTCCTCAGTGGTTATGTCCTTCAAGGTTATGATGGGTTTTATGGATGTACTTCATAAGTCACGATACATTTTTAATGGAATTTGCAGATTGGCCGCACCAAAAGTACCATTATTCAAAAAAAAAACATAAAAAAATATATTTTTTATTTCAAATATATAAAAAACATAATTAAGTAATTAGCTTTGAAAGATGTTGTTTTGGGAATTTGTTTTTAATACTTAAAAAATATTTTAAAATAATAACAATAATATGACATTTTTCTTCTCATGTTAATTTTCCCCCTCAAACAATTAATCATAGGAAAATGTAATAAGCAAATGCTGGACCAGAAGCTGTTGAAAGGGTGTTTGTTTAGTTCTCGCTAATTTACTGACTAATGATTTCTTGTTAAGACCATTAAATGCTTAATGTTGCTGGCACTGCGGTTTTTTTTGGAGGGGAATAGGGGAGTTGTGTATATTTAGAGTGGTTGTCTTTTTGGAACACGCATTGCACTTATCATATTCAGACACAGCTTCTAGAACGTGATCCCACCTTTGTGCTTTACGTTGGGTCTGTGTTCCTAAGATTATATAAACAGCCTTCTTTTCTCCAAACCTGAAAAGTGTTGCCAAATGAACTAAATTTGTTTGTGAGTTCATATCATAGTAATATTCCAAAAGAGAAACAAAAATGATAATAGTCCACAGTGTTGGTGACCAAGTTATGTGTCATTCTATTATATATTATGGCCAAACACCACACCACTCCATTAATATTTATAACTAAATTTATGAACTGGAACTATTTATAATATTGTATGTTGGTCTTTTTAAAACCTTCAGACATTCACTAGTTTCAAACTTTTACCATTCACGTAGACCAAGAGAGGTGACTATCTGATGGGGTTGCAGACAAGCCCTTTGAAGTCTTTAAAGTTCTTGGCCTAAGAGAAAACTATAATCTTTAACTGTTCTCTGAGAGACTTTGTGCCACCTGCAATTCACCTGCTGTTTCAAACAGCAAAGACTCCTGATATATGCACATTAATGCACATTTGGATCAAAGCTGGATTGAAATGCTTTCTAAAACTCCACTGGGGCTACCTTTTCCAAGAGTTGTAAGAGGTGGTCATGGTTATTTTGTTTCTAACCCAGGTGTGATTGCTGCGTTCACACCCAAATTCTAAGGCTAAACCATGCAATGTAAATGTGCCCAGCCTGCAGAAACCATGAGCAGTGCTTTGGGCTGCATTTCCCATCTGTCTTTGCTGGTCAAGTGCACTAGAAGGCCCTTCACTACCCACTGCCAAATGTTGAAACCTCTTAAGTGAGCCAATATAAAATTTTCAAGAGGTTCAAAAGTCTTATGGATGATTATCATTACACAGGCGATGAATTGGTCCCGTTACTTTCAAATACCATTTCCTGAATGCCCAAGGCAAACCGC